>OW679201.1:10233312-10374839 GCA_940337035.1 Agriotes lineatus
ACCGAAACTAACCTGCGAGAGGTGACTAGCAGCTTTAGGGCCAGCCCGATCGAAGAGGAAGCCCAACAAAACCGCAACAACAGCGTAACGAACGCTTGGCAGCAACACACAAAAGCTCCCATGGCGTTCCAAAGCGTCACCTGCCTCACATGGCCTTCCAATAAAATAAAGACAGCTATATCCAGAGCTGCACTAAGCAAAAAATATCTAGGGCACAAATTTCACACGATCGAACCGAGGATGGAAAACAAAATTAAAATTGGCAAAAAGCAGTCCACAATCTCAGGCTACCAAAGTGTTCCAAAAATTCGAAAAATGAAGAAAAACTATAAAAGTGCAGATGTATGTGCCAAGCTGATAAACAGAAGAACAGAACTGTTCCTTTATGCAGAATTAAAACTGATGTTATTAGCGTTGCCTAACCATTCCGTGAAAATTATTATATTTTTAGGAAATAAATGTAAATTGCCAAATCTAATTAATTATTTCAACTATTACATAAGAAAATGACAAAATGAGCGTAACAACAATTGGAGGCGTTCCTACCGTTTACTCACAACACAAACTGACCTGTGGTAAGAGCGATTTGGTGTTATCGTAAAATCCCAATTACACCGTAACAATAAACTGTATGTGGTGTATTGATTCAGAAAGTAGGTTATTTTAATTAATAAAACTGTCACTTTGTCAGCTTAATTTGATAAATTCAAACAGCTTTTCAGAGAAGACTCCACATTTTGTATATGTTAAGTAATGGTTTTCAATTATTATCAACTATGACGCAACTAGAAATGTAGTTTAGGAACGTGAAACTGTCAAAGGACCATTTGTGATTGAGTTTACTCTGAGACAGTAGATACAACATAGTTCAAATGCTTTAAATGCCAGCAGTGACGTACGTGATTTTTGTTTATGGTAACTTTAATTAATCTTTTTCTGAATCATGTGTTATAATTTCTAATATGCTCTCATTGATAATAATTCGCTTTTTCCTTTCACGATTAAATATATGATACTTATTGCGAACAATAAAAGGAATATTTTACTGCAGAACTTGAAGGAAAAAGCAAAAAACGCAATAACGTGTCAGGTCATTTTGGTATTTTAAATAGCCACCTAGGCTTTAGGGCAGCGTGCCCGTATGCTAAACCCTTTTAGTTCTTTATTTGGCTCCATCGCCTAATTCCAGAATCATGATTTCGCACATATTTGGCCCCAAACGCAGTATTTCTCGTCGGTTGGAGCCCCCCTCTGATGGCGCTTTGGCAGCCGAGCGTTATCGCTCGCAAGAATTCCGAATCTTCTAGAAAACACGCCGTTGTGGCGTGATACCATTGTCGCCGGCATTAATTTGTTTCATTTTATCGCCTCGCGATTGGCTGCCAAGGTTTAGTCACGTGGGGACGCGACCGATGTGACCTGTGGCAGCGCTTCCCTCTGAGCAGTTGATCGCAGCCCGTTGCAGAAAGCGTACGTTCGGTGGTTGTGTTACCCAGGCGGCGTCCTTCGGCCCCTTAGGTGCCCGAGGACGCCTGCCGCTGTCCTTTTAGTATTGTTGCCGTGGAGGCCCTCTTTTCCGTTGCCCGTCTCGAGCTGTGGCAGCGAGCGCTGCGAGAATTGTTTCACCTTCGAGAGGTGTTGTGGTTGTGCGAGCTTCGAATTGTTTCGGCGTAGCGTGGGTGCATCTGGAGTCCAGTTTCTGCTCCCGTAAGTAAGGGATCGTGCCCCCTTCATCTCGACCTTCGAGGATCTGTCCCGCAGAACGAAAGTGGCCCATTTTTCGTCGTCCAGTTGTACGCGTCCTGACGCGTCTCACGTCGCCAGTATGGCGGATGTCCACTCATCCCTATAGCCGTCGAACATCGAAAGTACCTGCCACCTAAGACTGCAGCCTGTCGCAACTCAACTGTACCAGGCTCCCCAACCGCCTACATATTAAGGTATGTGTCTTTGAACTGATTACCGCTGTGAACGCGAGTGTACCTATCCCGCGGAGAGCATTTAAGCCCCGCGTACGAGCTGTATTGGGACGCCGCGAGCGAGCCCGTCACATCTCTTGTGCCTACAAGCACTGTCGTCATATTTGTTCATTACTGTTTGCTGCATAAGGCGTCGCGCCCGCATATTTGTACATTCATTCCAAATTACAGACTGTCCATGTTGCAAGTGCTAATTTGTTCATTACTGTTTGCTGCATAAGGCGTCGCGCCCGCATATTTGTACATTCATTCCAAATTACAGACTGTCTATGTTACAAGTGCTACTTTGTTCATTACTGTTCAACATCTGTCGCTAGGTTTAGAGCGCGCGCCAGCTGGTGTTCTTAGATATAATCTATTCATAGATATAGGGCTACGCACTCCGCTGCCCCACTGTAACCCGTGTTTCAATACATGATTTGTTAGTTAAGGGAACTATTGTTTTGTTTCGACTTGTGCATGTTCTGTTTCAGATAAGCGCCCCCTTCAGTGTACTGATTATTGTGCGACGGTACGAGGGAGCTTTGAGCGTACAGGTGGGTGAGACAGCTGCGTAGTCGCGGTCGGATTGGCACCTAATTACAATCCTTGCATAAGGCAATCTCGAAATTGTTATTTGACCTTGCAACTCTTGAGTAATCCTATCGACGGAGTATTTTGCGTGCTTCGCTCCCGTCTAACCGTCCAGGCCCGGTTAGTCGGGTTAAGACAGGCTTGGTGGCGCCCTCATAATTCTGACATACCCTATATATACATATTATCCCGCAACACGCTTGCCCAGAACGTATCGTGTGACTCACGCCCGACTCCCTGAACGTTCCAGCCGTGGCCTTTAGCCTATTTTGAACCGATTTCAGGGCAAGTGTGCCAGTTTTTCAGAACTGATTCCGTGGTGCGATGCTCACCTTGGGTGGGTGTCGTAAAGTTCTTTTAATACCGTAACAAACGTCCACATTTTTGAATGCGTTTGAGTTAAAACACTGATAACTGTCTACTTGAACTTATCTGAGATGCCCATGCGTTCTTCCACCAGATGCAGTTACTCCTTCTACGCATTTAGTTTCAACTTCTTTACCTGTTGCTCCTCTTCGTCTCTCGGCTTCTCAGACATTTTACTGGTAATGTATTTTACAAAAAGTATTAATTAGCATATTATTTGAAGGTTTTTTTCTTATATAATTTTAAATTTTAATATGCAAAGCCTGTACCTGTTGCTGGTTGTGCTATCGTGTTCCCCACGTGCGTCGGGCGGGCGATAACTTCAAGCGGCAGCTACGAGGTTATTCTTGTTTACATTTGCGAGCAACTTCGATGGGGCCTTCGGGAGCTTTTGGAAATGCCGCGGCGTCCAGGTAAGCGAGTGCATTTAATTTAATGCCAGGCCTCGAGGACTGCGATTGTCGTAAAGCTACCTGAGAATTGATTTGGTGAATTTGCGAGCGCCAGTTTTGCTCCGATGCGGGCTCTCCTTTGAGGATAGATACAGGTTGGTCCCCAAGATGCGAGCTTTGCGCGGCGCTTGTGTTATGTCGTTAGGGATGCAAGTAGTGGTTTTGGGAACGTAGGCTCAGATGTTTCGGCTCGGGAAATTCACTGACGAGCACTCGAGGCGCCCTCCAAGTGAATGGGACTAGGGAATTATTTTCAGTTCATTCGATGAGCACTAAAGCGCCCTCCTGATGAACAGAGCTAGGTGAGGGATAGCTTCAGAAGAATTCTGTCTTACAATGACTCTGCTTCCTCTTTATATAGCTCTAGCTGGCGTAATCAGCGGATTAAACGCTCAGATTTCTAACGTGCTTTAAGCCATGGGAGAATGTGCGTGAATTAATTTTTAATTAATCAAAATCGCATTCGCGCTCGGCGAAACGTTACAGATTATAATGCATATTACTAATATACATAACATATCTAATCTACTAAGATAAACCTTATCTACGATGCGCCAGCAAGCAGATACAAGTAGAGCATCAAGGTTGAAAGCAAGCAATTCTAAACAAAGGGAGCTCAGAGCCGTGATGACGTAACACACAGTGTCGTTAAACGTTCATTACATAAAACAGTTACAATTGGTAGTTCTACGTGTTGTAACTTTGTTGACAAATTTCTGCTAACATGTTGAAGAACCAGCCACAAGAAATAAAGCTTTTAACTACTTGAGAAAAAATGATCGTCTTCAGTAACTTTTTAAATTTTATTGTGAATTCAAATGTAACTAAACAATTGGTATTTATATTTTGCATATCGTAAAATATAATCATTGGCCACCATCTAAGGTTGATCAACTTTAACCATTGTATCTACGTCTGATTATACGTAAACACAACCGACTATTGAGTTTACTTTTTGTTTGATGCTATATGCATCCAATTGATTTTTTGTGACAAGGTCCACACAGAAAGCAAAATTCAACTGTTTTGGAATAAAGTCGTCTTTTTTTTCTATGTACCTAAAAATAGGGTTCGTGTTCGAACACCTAGGATTTTTCAAAATTGTAATATACAACGAAATGGAATTTAAAATCAGATATCGCTCAAAACACTTCGTTATGTTTCTGCTCGAAAAATTTTGGAGACATATAGAGCCTCTTCTTCTTTACGTGCCATGTCCTCCGCGAACGTTGGCTATCATCGTAGCTATTTGAACTTTGTTGATTGCTCTCCTGAATAATGTAGCAGTGTTCACTCCATACCACTCTCGTAAGTTTTTTAGCCAGGAGTGTCTTCTCGGGCCTGGACCTCTCTTTTCTTCTATCTTGCCTTGTAAAATGTTTTGCAGGATCCTGTACTTGCTATTCCTCCTAACGTGGCCAAGGTATGCTAATTTACGCTCTTTTATTATAGAGCCTCAAACGAGATAAAGCTATACCAGCTATTATTAATAATAATAATAATAATAATAGTCTTTATTGCACACAATGAAATACTTATTACTACACAAATGAAAAAAATATAATGAAGTGCAAGTGCAATTCTGAAAATTTGCATTACATTGTGGTTTTACGCAACTGGAACATTTCAACAGCTGGTAGGAGATCATACCATGATATGTTAACAACCCGTGAGCACAATCGTTAGAAGGGTAACACATTATATCGCTCTACTAAAACAACAATATATAAATATACCAACAACACCACAAGAATTATACGAAATGAAAACCATTTCTTATGAAATTAGTAGATTTCCTGGTGTTATTGGTGCGATCGACTGCACACATGTGAAAATTCAATCACCTAGCGGACCAAATTCATATTTACTAGGTGACAATGGGTATCCTTCTAAGAACTATCTTGTGACACCAATTTTGAATCCTCGAAATGCACCCGAACAGGCCTACAATCGGTCTCACATTGCAACAAGGAACCCCATTGAAAGATATTTCGGAAATATTAAACGCAGATTTCCAGGTCTGGCAGTGGGATTGCTACTAAAAATGTCCACAAACATTGCAGTAATAGTTGCATGTTTCACACTCCATAATATTGCACTACAGTTGAAAGATGAAAATCCTCCCGTAGATCTAAATGTGGTTAATCCAGAAACATTAAATGAGGTGCTGGTTCTGTAAAACAATATCATACCAAATGTTGCTGCTAGAGATGCACTACCGGCTACAGTTTTTGCAACATAAATTCCCTGATTAACGTTACGAAATAAACAACAACAATTATTTTTTTTCTGAAATCGTCTGCATTTTATCTATTACTGAAAGTTTTTGGATCAGGAAACGTTCTCTGACTCAATACATTAAAAGCAAGACTACTATGATAATATATTGCATGGTACAAGTAAATACAGACATTTTATTCACAAGGGAAAATTTTAGATCACTGAGTTCTACCTAGTGGGATAATTTACCCAAATGGATATAATCTCTTTATTCACTTGTGGCATATAATTCTTTTTACAATGCCTCCATTTAATTATATTTAGTTACTTAATCCTTCCTCTTCATACCCATTGGGTGTCGATTATATACATTTTAAAAATTAATAAATAATTTTATGAATAATAATAATAATAAATAATTTTTCAAGAAGCCGCTTAGCACAGTTGGGAAGGCGCTAGGTTTGCATTAAGCAAGTCCTCGGTTAAAAACCCGCGGGGACCGGCATTCTTCGGCAGCCTTGGTGATTGGAATCGGGCTCGGTGAGACCATTCACAGCTGGGCACCAAATTAACTGTGCTCTACTCAGAACCACAGACCTAAGAGATAGAGTAACAAGGTCAACACATCACGAAGGCACACCTCACACAATGGTTGCTGCGCAAGCACAAAAGGAGTGCTCCAACTTTGTATCCCGAACCTGGAGCTAGTTGAGCATTGTACCGCCGGATGCCAGCGCATACAGCATCAGCCTTTACACCGAAAGCTAAAGTAAGGTATTGATATGCATACATACAATCAATAATTTTAAATAAGTAATCATATCTGGTTGTGTGCTTGTGACCAATATACACGTATGTATACTTTGTAAGTTGCTATGGATTATGGACTATTTTATTCACTATTGAATCAAGTATCATTTTATTGACCCTTATCCTTAAAATGTTACTTTACCATGGAGATTCTAATAGATAAAACACAAATTTACAGCTAGGTATTGGAAAAATAACTATTTCACAGAAAAAAAGGTACAAAAACACGACATTTTATGTAATTTTTGACAGATATCAAATTATTAACAATGTGACTATTCACCATAGAATTAACAGAAACGGACCTATCAGATTTTATTTAATTTTTGTTGTCAATATTAGCCATTATACATGATACTACAAAACTTGTCTTTTTTCAATTTCAATTTTCATGCGATTTCAGGAAAAGTAATATACAATAAACATCAAAAACTCAAACAACTTAATCTGTATTTTTTTAATTTAATTTCTTTTTCCAATAAATTTATTTCTAAATGTAATTTTTTTCTGCAGTTTATGTAGCTCTTTCTTCATCTTCATTTCCTCTTCGTGTTGTTCTTTTTTATTGCATTTTCAACACTAACAAGTTCTATCTTTTTTCTATAATATTCGGTTCTGAGCTCTTCAGACCTCATTTGTATTGAGCATGCAGTCAACCCAACAGGAATGGATGAAGGAAGGGGATCTTGTATAGATGGACTTACTGGGGATGGATGGAAAGGAAATTCGTGGTGTACAACATATTCATCGACATCACCTAACAGATAGAAATTATTAATTTCTTTATAATAATCAGTGTAAAGGACCTCTGCATTGTATCAATACTATTTATGTAAATAACATTCGACAATTTTATAACAAAATAAAACGGTATCTACTACCCAGGATATTATGAAATCTATTGCGTTTCATACAAATCCTTCTGTAAATGCAAAAGAAAAAAATTAATTAAGAAGTACATTTCTAACATGAGAAAAACAGGAATTTATTTTTAGAAGAGTGTATATTCCATTAATTAATGCTCCACATGTGGGAGTGCTGATATACAGGATGTATTGGCAAAAAAGCTACACGTGGTAATATTCTTCGTAGAATTTTAAATGGCAAATCTTAATACTAAAGTGCTGAATTGGTCAACATAAGCTCTGATTGTAGATAAAAAACATGTTTTATTCAAGTAAAGTGGCCTTGGTGTTGTAAATACGTCAAAGTATTGTTAAGAAAAATTGTTCAGGATGTATTATTATGGCCCCATGAAAAATGTCAGAAATACTGACTGACTTATGAAACCGTGTTTATAGAAAAGCACTTCATAGAATACACACGGTTCCATAAAAGCCATATTTTTAAAATTTTGTATAGAATCATAATTTTACATTCTAAACACCTTTCCTCAATAATATTTTGATGTATTTAGAAGAGAAACGGTACTTTCCTGAATGAAAAAAATACAACTACTAAATACAAACAAAAGGGTATTTTGAGGTGTCACAATCGGTAGATGGATTATTTCCTAATTAATTTCATGTAAGAAGATAATATGATCACAACGATTGTAAACCCTATTACTACCACAGGCTATAACCAGTGATAACATAGACCCTGATGTTTTTATTTACAGCTAGATAGTTACTTTCTTTTCTGTAGCTGCCTTTTTTACCTCCTCTCACATTTCTTAAATATTGCTTTGATTTGGATATGTAGACCCTGAAAATAAAACGATTAGGTAATATGTATGTAACATGTATTTCGATAAAATGTAAACAAATTCCACAGTAATATTGTAGGTAAAGAATTTGTAATTGTTTAACATTTTAATAACTATTTCTATGATTTTTTATTTGTAGGTGCGGCCGTTATGAGTGTTTATTATAGCTGAAACTTACACACTAAATAACTTGAATAATCAGGTTTTCCCAATTAATATTTAAATTAATAGAGTCCAAAATGTTCAACTGTACTAAGTTAGTTATGCCAATATTAAGTTCTGATAAGAAATGATCAGTTTCTATACAAGGTGAGCTTTTTCTTTCATTTTAAGCATTGGGATCTCGGAAACCATAAGACATAGAGATTCGGTTAAATGATGAAGAGTTATCATTTTAAGAGCTTATGCAAGATATGCTTTTGTTTTAAAAAAAAACAGTTTACTAGATATGAGCGAAAAACAGATTTAGTGATTTTTCTTTTAAATGTTGTACAATCGTTAATATTAGAGATACAGAAATATGATAACACAAAAATTGTAGATATTTTTTCGCTTTATAAGATACATTTACTAATTTTCATTCTGCTTTTACAATATTCGAGTTATAACCCGAACTTTCATTTTTTTTAAATAGCAACCATAGTTGGCTTTGACATTTTAAAAGTGCATTTTTTTCTGTTTGCTGTGATATAAAGTTCACTGTACTTACTTTGACAAATAAACACGATACAAGACTATTTGTATTATTGAGAGTAGCAAAAACAGAGTTTGCCATGGAAAAAATTTTTTTTCTCTTAAGGCAATTACTCAGGTTATTACTTTATTTCACCTAAAAACTTTAGGGCGGCAAATAGAACAACAACGCAAAGAAACTACGAATTGTTACATTTAAAATTTCTACTTTGAAGTAATTACATGTAAAAAAATTATCTATTTCGGCAAATGTTCAAAATGTCCACCATTGTTATTTACACACCAAACGGCATCTTTTCACAATCGAATTTACATCCGTATTTTCCTACATCTCTAAATTGCAAAAAGGCATTTACTACACTATCACGTACTTCTTCTTTGGTCGTATACGTTCGATGATAAACTAAATCTTTTAGAACACCGAAACAAAAAAAAATCTAAAATTGAAAGATCTGGCGATCTTGGTGACCAAAGGACCGGCCCGTTTCCTACCTATCCAAGAGTTTGGAAATGGTTGGTTTAGGTGCTCTCTTACTTGCAGTTGGTTGTGCGGCGGAGCACCGTCGTGTTGAAACCAGCGTAAATTACGTCGTGTTTCCAAATCTAAGCCATCTAAAATATCTTGAAATTCATTTTGTAGAAAATGAAGATAACGCAGGCCTGTAAAATTTTTTTCGTTAATGAAAAGTCCAAGAATTGGGCGACCCAATAATTCCACACCAAACATTAAATCCAAATTACCTTTCACGAAATCTTCTAGGATTTTCCTGCATCCACAAATGTTCGTTGTGACTATTGAACATACCACAATTGGTAAATTGGTTTCAGCAGTAATAAAATTTGATTTTGAAACTCTGGATTCTGTTGAATCATATGAATGTACCAATTACTGAAGGCATGATCTCCTAGATGCAGTGTCTGTCCTACTGATGAGTGATATGGGCGAAATTTATGTTTCTTCAAAATTCTCATGACTGTCCTTTGCGACACACCAACTTCAGCTGGAATTTGTCGAGTCGAAGTAGAAGGATTCTGGTCAACGTAGGCCAATACAGTTATTTGGATATCCTCGTTAATAACGCCCTTCATCCCTCTTTGGTTTCGAAAAGGAACCAAACTGCCTCAGATTTCGGTATAAATTGTTGAACATCCGTAGAGATGGTTGACGTCGATTTTCAGAAAATTGTTGGTACCGTTCGACAGCAAGAACACTATTTTTACTTCCTTTTACTATAAAGGAAGTATTGGATTCACCCAAAAAATTCGAAATTGTGTTTTCAACAGATCTTCACGTTTTAGAGTCCCCTGAACCCAAAAAACGTATTTTTTTTCATTGGTCTGTCTGTCTGTGTGTCTGTCTGTATGTCTGTCTGTGAACAGAATATCTCAAAAACGAAAAGAGGTATGGCGTTGAAACTTCATATATAAGTTTTGTGTACTATGTAGATAAGACAGCAAGCTTTTGAAGAAAATCACATAACCGGAAGTAGGTGTTTCTCTTGTGATTTTTCAGTTTCTTTCGATTTTTTTTAAACTTTACATTTTTATTACATTTTTAATGTGTATTGATGTGAGATAGGTGATTTTTCAGTTGAATACTTCTAAAGTGAGTTTCTTTTGTTTCTTTTTTCTATTTTTTTATCAACTCCTATTTTAAATAAAACTCCCGGTATATTATTACATTTTTGAATTCAGCTTAAAATTCTAGAGAAAATTTGTCTCTTCAACTAACGCTCTATTTTGTACCGTTTTTGTAGAATTTGTAATTTTTTAAAATTTTTGACAATGGTTAAAATAAAAATGAAATTTTTGACTAATTATAAGATCACTGTAAAAGGAAGTTGCGTGTATCACACCAGATTTTTATTACAAAAAATAAAACATTCGACCACATTAAGTTTTTCGAGATTCGAAAACATCTTTTATTTAAATTGTAGAAGTTACAGAACTGTCAAATTTCAATTAAAACAATGAGCAGCAGTATTTTGTTTGTTTAGTATTGTTTTCCATGGCATGATACGATCTACTTTTAATAGTGTATTGCATATGACTATTAATTTCATTTTCATAGTTAATTTTCGAAGATGGGCTTCAAATATGTTAAATGTGCCAGAGTTACAGTATTACCTATCTCACTAGATATTGTTTTCCATGGCAAACTCGGTTTACTTACCTCTCAATAATACGAAAATTCCTGTATCGCGTTTATTTATCAAAGTAAGTATAACAAACCTTTTATCGTTATAAAGAGAAAAACTTGTTCTTTTTAAAAATGTCAAAGCCAACTATGACTGCCATTTAAAAAAAATAAAATTTGTATTACCCGACACTGGATTAGGGTACCAGAGTTTTAGCTGAAGAAGAAGTATTATAACTCGAAAACCGTAAAATCGAAAAGGAAATTAGTATGTTTATCATGTTAAGCATTAAAATGTCTAAAACTTTTATTCCTGTCATTTTGTTGTATTCCTATTAATAACATTTAAAAGAAAAAACACTAAATCTGTTTTCCGCTCGTATCTAGGAAACTGTTTTTTTTTCAAAAAACAAAAGCATATCTTGCATACGCTCTTAAAACGACAACTCTTTCCTCATTAACCGAATCTCTATGTTTTATTGTTTCCAAGATCCCAATGCTTATAATGAAAAAAAAGTCACCCTGTATAGTTGAAATGACACCACAAAAATTTCATACGGTTACACATTTTTAAAAGTCATTCCTGTTCTAGGTTTTTTAATGACATACATTTATATAATTTTTGCAATTAAATTTGATTACCTCGGCAGTTTTATCCTCCTGTTGATGGTCAACCTCAACAGGTAACTTTATTTTTTTCGAGTAACTGTTTTGCTAAAAAATGCTCGTATTAGCTATGAGTGCAAATAGCCTATTATCTATATATATATAGTATAATCAAAAATTAGTTTCATCTAGTATGGCCATGGAATATTTCCTAATTTATGAATGCAACTATAACTCACTTAAAAAGCAAATGCCAAGTTTAACATTTAAGTATAAATGTAGTTGCATTCATAAATTAGGAACTATTTTAGGCCATACTACATGAAAATAATTTTTGATCATACTTTATATACCGGGTGACCACAAAAGTTGTTACCCCCCTAGTTTTCCCATGGTTTTCAAAATAAAAATTTCAAACTTTTAGAGTAAAATTCACTTATAGGGTGAATTTTTTTAATGTAAACAAACATTTAAATCACTTCCGATTCAACCGAAAATGCTATCAACTTTTTTACTTTAAATAGGAACCTACTATTTTGATTCAATATTTGAAAGGTGCAAAAAATTACCTTTTCAATGATGTATCACACATTATCATTTGTTTCAAAAATGACCGTAAATTCGTTAAAACAACATATCTGTTAGATAGTAGGCCATGGAAACGTTGAAATGGTTGGTGTCAGGTTGTATAATAATGTCTAATTAGTTTTTTAGAGAAACACGGGTGAATTAACAAGTATTTTACGGACGACCATATTTTTCAATAAATATACCGAAATTACTCGTTTTTTTCAAATAGCAACATATCTTTTGTTTCTTTCATATTCCGTAATAAAAAATAGGGGTTGCTATTTAAAACAAACATCGATGACGCCATACTTCCTACGCAGATCACCCTGTATATATAGATTTTATTTGAAAAAATACGCAAATAAAAATAAAAATCAACGGGTCCCAGCGTTTTTTCCAAAAGTTATTCCTTGAATTTTTAACGAATGTATCCCCTACTTTACGAAAGCATTGTATTGTATATAAAAATTAATGTTTCTTTGTTTGTCCGGTACGCGTTCCTATACCATTCATCCGATTGCGATTAAACTTTGGTGAGTTGTTGTGCGCACGTCCTCGAAGGTTTCTGAACAACCATTTTACAATAGGTAGCACTGGGGTCGAGATATTTGGATAAATTGTATTTATGGTCCGATTTGGCTCATATTCAGCATATATGGTAGTTATGTGGAATAGTTATTTTCATAACAAGCGCCGAAAGTAGCAAATATCGTGCGAGTGTTGATTAGGCAAACGAGGGCATAGCGTAGCAAAGCCCGAGTGGATCTAAAACACGAGCACAGATATTTGCACTTTCGGGCGAGTTATGATCACTATTTTTTAGACGAACACACAAAGTAAATTCTATTTTTAAGAATTGTTTTTATTTCGTTTACAATATTGATTGTTATATTATTATTGGTACAATTATAAAAAATGAGAGCTTGTTGGGAAGCATAGCAACGAATAAAGCAAAAGCGTCTGGATTATTTCACTAACTTTGTGCCATTACGATATGACTAGTACGATATAATATCGTGCTAGTGCATAAAATTGTCAACTTTCTGTAGTAGACTGTTGTCGCGATAATGTTACTTTCATACGTGGTTGTCTGAAAAGAAATATTTTTACAAACAATGGACCCAGTAGGTGGCGCTGGAGTCGAGATATTTACTAAAAGGTGTATTTAAGGTCTGATCTAGCTTATATTCAGAAGATGTGAATACAAAAACAAATTATTTTTGGGCAGAACAATGTTTGCCGGGTCAGCTAGTTCGTAAATACAGGGTGTCTCAAAATTGACGCCCGTGCCGTGGGGATTTGATTCAGGGGGCTAAAACAAAACGAAAATTAAGATTGGAAAATTTTCCGATTGTCCCTCGTTATCAAGTTATTGATAAAAATGTAAACAATAAGTTTTATCGCATGGTCGCTCCAATTAGTTGTGTAACATAATTAAATTAGGTGCCTATGGCGATGTTCAAAATTTATTAATCGTTCTGACCACGGCCTTCTGGATTAGCGTGCCTGCCGGCTTTCAGCGGCCTGTTCATTTGCAAGCTTTTCGAGTGATACGCGTGGCGCTAGTTATCCGGGGATTTGGAAGTGTTGGCTCAGCGTTTAAACTGCAGAAGGCTGAGCTGGCGCCGCGCATTTAACAAAATACTTTCACTTATAATACCATGAGTAGTCAAAGTTATGTCGACTATTTTTGCGGTGGTGTCACGAATGTCCATTGCGCTTTGGTACGATTAGGACGAGTGCGATAGCACGAGTCCTAATCCCAAGCGCAATGGGCATGAGTAGTGATACCACCGCAAAAATAATCTACTTAACTTTGACTAAGAATGGTATTCGAGAGACTATTTAATGAACCAAACTACTTTTTCAAATTAGTTTTCAGTAAATCTAGCAAAAAACTACGCAATTTCTATAGTAACAGAACGCTAATATTGAATTTTTCTAATAAAAATCACATTTGTTTAAAATAGTCACTTGAATACCTTCTAGAAAGATATATCCGCTGATATTTTTTTGATTGGTAAAGAAACGTCAGAATTCTGGATTTTCATTGGTCACTTTTTGACAGATGACAGGTGAATTGAATAGTCAATTGTATCTTTTCGCACTCACAAAATGCTTGATTTTTGCGCGCAAGCAATATTTTCAAATTTTGACGTTTCTACGTACGCATTTTCGTTCATTGCAAATTTAGTTTGTTGCTTCTGTGAAAATCCATTTTGTATTTTTTTCGTATGTACCTACAAAAATGTCGGAAACACATAATAAATGCTTCGTGGCAACATGTAAAGATTATAAAATAACTAAGGTCTTTCATCAATTACCCTCAGATAACTTTTTACGAAGTAGGTGGAATTAATGTAAAACTAACCCAATTTAACGTTTTAGTCACAGAACAATAATCCAGGCAACAAACCAAAACTGACAGATAAAAGCTAAGTTTCAAACCACTGGCGTAGTTCTGAACTTCAATCCCCGGATATGCCGAGTCACAACTTTGTAATGTTATTTGTCGCAAATGAACAGGCCGCTGGGAGCCGTCAGGCACGCTAATCGAGAAGGCCGCGGTTCTGACATATTGACAAGTATCATTTCCTTCGGTTTTGTGTGTTTAAAATGGAACGATACTACTGTAATCGAGATTACGTCGATACGGTGAAAGTATTAGGAGCATGTAATTACAATGCCACTGCTGCGGCTAGGGCATATGCGGAGAGGTTTCCAAATTGTCGGCACTCTGATGCAAAAACGATAAGACGTGCAGAACAAAGATTACTGGAAACAGGTAATTTAAATCCTAAAAATATACGGTACCCCCCACCCAAGAAAAGAGCCCTTTCGTGCTTTCCAAGAATACTTCGGTACTCAGCATCACTCCGTTTCGCTAATACAATGAAATGCTATGAACCTTTATTTACCAAAAAAAAATTTTTTTTGACGACGACCATAGCTCAAAAGTTGATGTTGCCTTCATTTTCGGAGGACCTATCGTATGAAAACGATCCAAGACTTCAGGAAGGTTCCTGGCGACCGGAATCGTGTACACATACGAACATACATCCCCCGCACAGCACGTTTAGGCACCCCCCAATACGGGGGATTGATCTAGTGGGCTGGGATCTTCACCAAAAGATCCGCACCGCCGAGACGGAGATTTGATATAGTGGGTTCATTAGTCGGTTGGCTCGAATTTTAGAGATATTTGACTCAGAGTGGTTTTCGATATGAGGGAATTTCAATACTTCGTACACTTCGTGTCGAAGTAAAAAATCAGGCAAGGCGTCAACCTACACTAAGCGTCGATTAAGAAGAGCAAATTCTTGAATTTCTTGAGGCGGAACTAAGTACAAGCCTTCGAATTGTATCGTCCCAAACTCATGTCCAAAAAGATACAATTCACAGATTATTAAGGAGAAATGGTCTGCATCCATTTAGGCCTCAAAAAGTTCAAGTTTTGCATGACGGGGATAGGGAGCTTCAAGTCAATTTTAGTAGATGGGTTTTGGATAGCGTAAACAATGATCCACATTTCATTGAAAAGATTCTGTGGAGTGATGTGAATCCACATTTACTGAGACAGGCATCATAAATACTCATAATTTGTATGAATGGAGGGATAAAAATCCTCACTTAGTACGCCAAAGATCTTATAAAAGACGATCGTCAATCAACATTTGGGCTGGGTATATTAAATAATAATGTAGGTAATTGGTCCACACATTCTACCTAACCGACTTAATTTAGCCATGTATCTTCAATTTTTAAACGAAAATTTACCACTGCCATTGCTCGATGAAGTTCCATTAGCAGCTAGATTAAATTGTTGGTTCCAAAATGATGGTGCACCGGCACATTATGGAATACAAGTGAGAAATATCCTGAATGAAAAATTCCCTGAGAGGTGGATTGGAAGACGTGGACCCATACCATGGTCTACTAGATCACACCGGGTCTGAATCCGTTGGGTTACTTTTTCTGGGGCTGTTTGAAAGAACAAGTTTACCGCGAACCAGTTCTGAATCCTGAAGATGTGGTAGCCCGTATTCACGCTGCTGTGGTGTCAATAGACGATAATATGCTACAGAGCGTTCGTGTTTCCATGATAAATCGTGCGAATGTTTGCCTTGAAGTAGGAGGCGATCTATTTGAGCACATTTTGTGACAACAGATGTGGGAAATATCTTGTTTTCTAATATTATTCGTTTTTAATAAAGTTTAAAGTTGAAATGTTAAAATTTTGGTTTTTATCAATAACTCTATAACTACGGACAATCGAAATATGTTCCACTCTTAATTTTCGATTTGTTTTAGATGGGCGTCAATTTTGAGACACCCGTATACAACAAATTCCAGAACTACACCGCATTGTTGATATTTCTCCAAGTGAATACTATTTTTCACGTAGTAAGTAGTAATTACACTATGTAGAGAAGATGCATTACTTCTATCTTTTACCGATCGTGGCAACTTCACAGACGCAAATGAAATTGGTTCTGCGTTTGAGGTCATTTGAGGGTATAAACATTTGGAACACTATTATCTGCATACATACATCAAACAAGTAGAGACACTGTTACGGTATAAATTCATCAGTTTGACAATGATCAAAATTATTGTCCAAAATCGGGTACAAACTACAGGGTTCGCCGGTTTTCCCTAGAAAACACAGATCTTAATGTGCTGGAGCAGATTTTGTTGCTCCGGTTACGCGCACTTAACTCAGTCGGGAAGGCGTGGTTCGAAGACTTAAATGAAAAACCGACGGGGTACTTACCCTAAGCTTGCTTAAAAGAATTGCCAAAAGGACGCCACTTGCTTTTAAAAGGGGTTGCTTACGTGAATAAAGCAAGAACTTCACGAAGCTATGAGGAGGTCCTCGCCTCGCTGTCCAAGCATCCACCGAGTCTTCAGGAAGAACACCAAGAGTGGCCATACACAACGACTTATCTTGAGGCACACCCTTACTAAATAGTAACAAAAAAACACTAACACTAGCCCAGAGCTTGGGGCTTGCTTATCAAAAAGGCGTACTTTCAGCTTTACAATGCAAATTACACTCGGCCTTTGCCACACTGGATTAAATGATGACCCAGAAGGGGTCCAGAACTCAACAAATAATCAAATTGACTTTAATGGATTTATTAATTAGGGAATTAAAGTTTACACAAATCTTTACATTAATAAAAATCACCCGGAGGCGAATTTAAACTTAATAAAACGAAAAGACACATCCTATATGAACATGAAAGGGATCCCACGCAAAGTTACCCTATGGTCTAAATATATGGTTACACAACGAACAAAACGAAATAGCTTACAGGGGTGAGGCCCCTGATTGGTAATAAACAAAGCAAAACATGGGCTTACGTTTAAATAACGTGCGCAATCTTTACGAACTCTTGAAGAACACACACAATTATAGTCGCACATTAATTAGGCACAATTGGAGTAATACATAGCTCCTACCTGATAGCTGTAAGTACGTCGTTAGTTTCGGCTATAACCTCGTCTCGGGGAAGCTTGGAAGGCGTTGCAGAAGTGCAGAAAGGGCTGGAACCGGACCTGGCAGTGGCTTAACGCCGACCGGCACTCAAAACGCACTGGGATGAAATGGCACAACGAAATCGGAGTTTTCACAGATGCAACCAGAGCACTACGATGATGACACGCGGTGGGCCTCACTTCGATTACGATTTACTCAACGTTGGTAATTTAAAAATGCAGTATGCAAATGGTTTTTCCCCACAAAGGCACGGGAAACCGTTAATCACAAGCTTAGAGATGCCGTCTCAAATCGGGTCTGCAAATGATGCAAAATTCTTCCCCTGGGAAGAAAAAAACTGGAGGAGACGAATCGGCTTACTGTTACCAACGCTAACTGAAATAATTGCCCACCGCGCGTGTTTTCCTTAATACTCCGCAGGAGTCAACAGTCGTTCCAAAGGTTTAAGCGGAACTCACTAACTTAACAAGAAAACACTCGCGCAAATCAGCGCAGCCCCCGGCTTCCGAAGGCCGGGGAAGTGCAAAACTTTACACACTGACTTCTGTAAGTGTCGGATACTGATTGAAATTTCAAATGGGGCTCTGCCTGAAGAATACGACGGAAAAGAGTTTAGAACTCCGAAATTAATACTTTTAAATGCATCATTCCCTAAGGAGTTATCAATTTTTATTTCCTTCACACAAAGCTTGGTCATCAAGGAACGTTTTAGAAAGAATTCCTGGCTAACCAGCGAATCCCGAAAGTATTAAGTTACAAGGTCAGCTTTTACGAACTTCGGGCGTTGAAGTCAATAACAGGAAATTTCCAAGGGTAGCATAATGCGCTATTGCCAAAACAAATGTAATCCCAGAGCCTAATTTCTTTGTGCGTGGAACAAGGAAGGGTTGTTCAGAATTGATTAGCTGCATACGGATTTGAAGAATTTGCAATTACAACGACGCCGAGCAGTCACGAAACATGACGCAATTAGTATACGAAACGGAAACGTTCATCAAGAAAAGAATTACAATATCTATGTTTGTTTTGAATTTAAAAAGAGAACGCTTACGGGACGAATTCTACGGACCGTGAACGCATCATTGTTTGGGCCAAATTATATTTAAAATGTAGCTTTAAGATCCAGGGTTGAACTTTAGGCAGGGCCGTCTTCAGAAATTTTTAAATCGAATAATTTCAGCTTAAATGCACTAATAACACCCAATCGTGGAATTGATAACAAGAATAGCTTAATGACGTCAAAATCACTTAACACCCCCCTTACTAGAGATCAATTTCCCAAATTGGTCCTTCGTACAACTGAAGAAGCTGCTAGAAGAATAGCCTAACCTAGGGTGCGGATTGAGATAGCCGTTACTACTCAGGATCCCAACCACGCTACGACGGATAGCGTCAAAACAAAAGAGTGCGAAGAGAGAAGAGTTATAAAAGACCGGTTACGCCGGTGGAAATTACGTAAACTTCAATAATAAATGTCAAATCCGGGAAAAGTCATTAATGCGGGATTGTCAAAATCGGGGAACGTCTTACGCCCGAGCACAATTCCGTCCAACCGACCAAGGGAACTCGGGGAGTATTTGTAAGGACTACAAACACATAAAAAAAAAAAAATAGAAAAAGTCCATAATCTAATCCCAAAGGTAAATCTGAAGAGGGCACGCTGCGCGTCACGGGATCAGCGCATTGTGTGAGTCCCACAGCAGGAACACCAACAGGGAAAGAAAGGACAAAAAGGTTGTGACTGAAATTGTCAAAAATGGTTAATGATCGGGAGTAATATAAAAGAAAACTAAGTCCACCGAAATCCTCAATTGATGGCGATGCCGGAAGCCAAGTCGTCTATGAATTCGCATAATGCGGGACCGAAAATGACTCCAACACCGAACACCAAAAGAAAATCTGGAAAAACAAAGTCTCCAGCAAATGTCAAACATAAAATTCACTAAAGAAACAACGTGCGAACAGCCTGGCCTTGACTGTCACACGAAGCTCAAAAGCTAACAACGAAATCGCTCCTCCCAAAGTCCAAAGGGCAGGAATACGATACATGGCCTAAAGCCATCAAAAGTCTTCAACGAAAAAGTCTTTCCCACAGGGCAAAGACACCTAAAGTGACAACCTAAAGTCATCAAAAGAAAATTCGGTAGGTGACGACAGATCGTCAATAAATAACGGAACGATGGAGTCTCGATCGAAAACGAATTATTTCAGGCTTCAGAATGGCACAGCGTAACCAGAATTTGCAAAGATGCAACGCTCTCATCCTACACGAGAACACAAGCGGGATTACTTAAGCGGCGTCTTCAAACAGATGTGCAATAAAGCAAAATTTGCCCCACCTCAACCTTCAGAGCGTGGACCGCAACGGTACAAAACGCCAATCCCAAGAAAATTTTACGCTGGCCTAGAAGTCACTAAAACAAAACAACAACAGGCGACTAAATCGCAACATACTCCAACACGGTAAACAACTAAGTTAATAAATGAAAAACGTCCGACAGAAAGTGTACAAGACACTACGACAAATGTTGATGCACGCGATGAAATCAGCAAACGAAGTTGGGCGATACACGATAAAAATGAAAACGAAATAGGAGTCAATCAAAAAATACTACGCCAATCCAACTAAGATGGTTTGAGAGATATTACAAATTCGCGTAAAGCGGATCTCACAAACACACCAGCACAAAACCACATCCTAACAACGGTCCAATAAAGAATAAAGAAGGCGAAATGATTTCCAACTCGTTAACGAACAACAACGCGGCACCACATCAAAGGATAACAACAAAAAAAAGTCAACATCAGTAATCTAAATGCGTCAATGTCGATAAACTTTACTAACTTCGACTTAAATTCGGAATAGCACAATAAAATTTCAAACTAGCTGAAGGCTAAACACAATCAACAATAAATGAATTCAAAAAAAGTTCGAGACCTTTCAAAAATTTCAGAGTTTTCACGAAAAAGACAAAAAACACGGTTTACTTAATGATCCATACTAAAATAAACGATAGCACCAAAAAGAATGGCTCTAAAATGTGCCTTAGCACAGAAAAGAAAATGTTGAAATCTTTAACACGAAAAAACACGAAAAAACACAAAAATCCCGCGAAAAATCCCGGGAAAACCAATGTTTAGTCTATCGAAGGGATAGCAAGGAACTCATTTAATAAAAGAAAACATATAGGATACGCGTCCTAACATGAAAAAAACACGTTTCCAAATTTCAAAGTTCTAAAAAGTCAAGTTTTCATGAAAAATACTGGAAAAAACTATATGACATTAATGCCAAACACTAAAATGAAGCAGTATGACAAGAAAAGAAACACAAAAACAATGCCCTAAAGGCGTTATCGACAAAAACAAAGCCCCACGTTGGGCGCCAGTTTAACTGTTACGGTATAAATTCATCAGTTTGACAATGATCAAAATTATTGTCCAAAATCGGGTACAAACTACAGGGTTCGCCGGTTTTCCCTAGAAAACACAGATCTTAATGTGCTGGAGCAGATTTTGTTGCTCCGGTTACGCGCACTTAACTCAGTCGGGAAGGCGTGGTTCGAAGACTTAAATGAAAAACCGACGGGGTACTTACCCTAAGCTTGCTTAAAAGAATTGCCAAAAGGACGCCACTTGCTTTTAAAAAGGGGTTGCTTACGTGAATAAAGCAAGAACTTCACGAAGCTATGAGGAGGTCCTCGCCTCGCTGTCCAAGCATCCACCGAGTCTTCAGGAAGAACACCAAGAGTGGCCATACACAACGACTTATCTTGAGGCACACCCTTACTAAATAGTAACAAAAAAACACTAACACTAGCCCAGAGCTTGGGGCTTGCTTATCAAAAAGGCGTACTTTCAGCTTTACAATGCAAATTACACTCGGCCTTTGCCACACTGGATTAAATGATGACCCAGAAGGGGTCCAGAACTCAACAAATAATCAAATTGACTTTAATGGATTTATTAATTAGGGAATTAAAGTTTACACAAATCTTTACATTAATAAAAATCACCCGGAGGCGAATTTAAACTTAATAAAACGAAAAGACACATCCTATATGAACATGAAAGGGATCCCACGCAAAGTTACCCTATGGTCTAAATATATGGTTACACAACGAACAAAACGAAATAGCTTACAGGGGTGAGGCCCCTGATTGGTAATAAACAAAGCAAAACATGGGCTTACGTTTAAATAACGTGCGCAATCTTTACGAACTCTTGAAGAACACACACAATTATAGTCGCACATTAATTAGGCACAATTGGAGTAATACATAGCTCCTACCTGATAGCTGTAAGTACGTCGTTAGTTTCGGCTATAACCTCGTCTCGGGGAAGCTTGGAAGGCGTTGCAGAAGTGCAGAAAGGGCTGGAACCGGACCTGGCAGTGGCTTAACGCCGACCGGCACTCAAAACGCACTGGGATGAAATGGCACAACGAAATCGGAGTTTTCACAGATGCAACCAGAGCACTACGATGATGACACGCGGTGGGCCTCACTTCGATTACGATTTACTCAACGTTGGTAATTTAAAAATGCAGTATGCAAATGGTTTTTCCCCACAAAGGCACGGGAAACCGTTAATCACAAGCTTAGAGATGCCGTCTCAAATCGGGTCTGCAAATGATGCAAAATTCTTCCCCTGGGAAGAAAAAAACTGGAGGAGACGAATCGGCTTACTGTTACCAACGCTAACTGAAATAATTGCCCACCGCGCGTGTTTTCCTTAATACTCCGCAGGAGTCAACAGTCGTTCCAAAGGTTTAAGCGGAACTCACTAACTTAACAAGAAAACACTCGCGCAAATCAGCGCAGCCCCCGGCTTCCGAAGGCCGGGGAAGTGCAAAACTTTACACACTGACTTCTGTAAGTGTCGGATACTGATTGAAATTTCAAATGGGGCTCTGCCTGAAGAATACGACGGAAAAGAGTTTAGAACTCCGAAATTAATACTTTTAAATGCATCATTCCCTAAGGAGTTATCAATTTTTATTTCCTTCACACAAAGCTTGGTCATCAAGGAACGTTTTAGAAAGAATTCCTGGCTAACCAGCGAATCCCGAAAGTATTAAGTTACAAGGTCAGCTTTTACGAACTTCGGGCGTTGAAGTCAATAACAGGAAATTTCCAAGGGTAGCATAATGCGCTATTGCCAAAACAAATGTAATCCCAGAGCCTAATTTCTTTGTGCGTGGAACAAGGAAGGGTTGTTCAGAATTGATTAGCTGCATACGGATTTGAAGAATTTGCAATTACAACGACGCCGAGCAGTCACGAAACATGACGCAATTAGTATACGAAACGGAAACGTTCATCAAGAAAAGAATTACAATATCTATGTTTGTTTTGAATTTAAAAAGAGAACGCTTACGGGACGAATTCTACGGACCGTGAACGCATCATTGTTTGGGCCAAATTATATTTAAAATGTAGCTTTAAGATCCAGGGTTGAACTTTAGGCAGGGCCGTCTTCAGAAATTTTTAAATCGAATAATTTCAGCTTAAATGCACTAATAACACCCAATCGTGGAATTGATAACAAGAATAGCTTAATGACGTCAAAATCACTTAACACCCCCCTTACTAGAGATCAATTTCCCAAATTGGTCCTTCGTACAACTGAAGAAGCTGCTAGAAGAATAGCCTAACCTAGGGTGCGGATTGAGATAGCCGTTACTACTCAGGATCCCAACCACGCTACGACGGATAGCGTCAAAACAAAAGAGTGCGAAGAGAGAAGAGTTATAAAAGACCGGTTACGCCGGTGGAAATTACGTAAACTTCAATAATAAATGTCAAATCCGGGAAAAGTCATTAATGCGGGATTGTCAAAATCGGGGAACGTCTTACGCCCGAGCACAATTCCGTCCAACCGACCAAGGGAACTCGGGGAGTATTTGTAAGGACTACAAACACATAAAAAAAAAAAAAATAGAAAAAGTCCATAATCTAATCCCAAAGGTAAATCTGAAGAGGGCACGCTGCGCGTCACGGGATCAGCGCATTGTGTGAGTCCCACAGCAGGAACACCAACAGGGAAAGAAAGGACAAAAAGGTTGTGACTGAAATTGTCAAAAATGGTTAATGATCGGGAGTAATATAAAAGAAAACTAAGTCCACCGAAATCCTCAATTGATGGCGATGCCGGAAGCCAAGTCGTCTATGAATTCGCATAATGCGGGACCGAAAATGACTCCAACACCGAACACCAAAAGAAAATCTGGAAAAACAAAGTCTCCAGCAAATGTCAAACATAAAATTCACTAAAGAAACAACGTGCGAACAGCCTGGCCTTGACTGTCACACGAAGCTCAAAAGCTAACAACGAAATCGCTCCTCCCAAAGTCCAAAGGGCAGGAATACGATACATGGCCTAAAGCCATCAAAAGTCTTCAACGAAAAAGTCTTTCCCACAGGGCAAAGACACCTAAAGTGACAACCTAAAGTCATCAAAAGAAAATTCGGTAGGTGACGACAGATCGTCAATAAATAACGGAACGATGGAGTCTCGATCGAAACGAATTATTTCAGGCTTCAGAATGGCACAGCGTAACCAGAATTTGCAAAGATGCAACGCTCTCATCCTACACGAGAACACAAGCGGGATTACTTAAGCGGCGTCTTCAAACAGATGTGCAATAAAGCAAAATTTGCCCCACCTCAACCTTCAGAGCGTGGACCGCAACGGTACAAAACGCCAATCCCAAGAAAATTTTACGCTGGCCTAGAAGTCACTAAAACAAAACAACAACAGGCGACTAAATCGCAACATACTCCAACACGGTAAACAACTAAGTTAATAAATGAAAAACGTCCGACAGAAAGTGTACAAGACACTACGACAAATGTTGATGCACGCGATGAAATCAGCAAACGAAGTTGGGCGATACACGATAAAAATGAAAACGAAATAGGAGTCAATCAAAAAATACTACGCCAATCCAACTAAGATGGTTTGAGAGATATTACAAATTCGCGTAAAGCGGATCTCACAAACACACCAGCACAAAACCACATCCTAACAACGGTCCAATAAAGAATAAAGAAGGCGAAATGATTTCCAACTCGTTAACGAACAACAACGCGGCACCACATCAAAGGATAACAACAAAAAAAAGTCAACATCAGTAATCTAAATGCGTCAATGTCGATAAACTTTACTAACTTCGACTTAAATTCGGAATAGCACAATAAAATTTCAAACTAGCTGAAGGCTAAACACAATCAACAATAAATGAATTCAAAAAAAGTTCGAGACCTTTCAAAAATTTCAGAGTTTTCACGAAAAAGACAAAAAACACGGTTTACTTAATGATCCATACTAAAATAAACGATAGCACCAAAAAGAATGGCTCTAAAATGTGCCTTAGCACAGAAAAGAAAATGTTGAAATCTTTAACACGAAAAACACGAAAAAACACAAAAATCCCGCGAAAAATCCCGGGAAAACCAATGTTTAGTCTATCGAAGGGATAGCAAGGAACTCATTTAATAAAAGAAAACATATAGGATACGCGTCCTAACATGAAAAAAACACGTTTCCAAATTTCAAAGTTCTAAAAAGTCAAGTTTTCATGAAAAATACTGGAAAAAACTATATGACATTAATGCCAAACACTAAAATGAAGCAGTATGACAAGAAAAGAAACACAAAAACAATGCCCTAAAGGCGTTATCGACAAAAACAAAGCCCCACGTTGGGCGCCAGTTTAACTGTTACGGTATAAATTCATCAGTTTGACAATGATCAAAATTATTGTCCAAAATCGGGTACAAACTACAGGGTTCGCCGGTTTTCCCTAGAAAACACAGATCTTAATGTGCTGGAGCAGATTTTGTTGCTCCGGTTACGCGCACTTAACTCAGTCGGGAAGGCGTGGTTCGAAGACTTAAATGAAAAACCGACGGGGTACTTACCTAAGCTTGCTTAAAAGAATTGCCAAAAGGACGCCACTTGCTTTTAAAAAGGGGGTTGCTTACGTGAATAAAGCAAGAACTTCACGAAGCTATGAGGAGGTCCTCGCCTCGCTGTCCAAGCATCCACCGAGTCTTCAGGAAGAACACCAAGAGTGGCCATACACAACGACTTACCTTGAGGCACACCCTTACTAAATAGTAACAAAAAAACACTAACACTAGCCCAGAGCTTGGGGCTTGCTTATCAAAAAGGCGTACTTTCAGCTTTACAATGCAAATTACACTCGGCCTTTGCCACACTGGATTAAATGATGACCCAGAAGGGGTCCAGAACTCAACAAATAATCAAATTGACTTTAATGGATTTATTAATTAGGGAATTAAAGTTTACACAAATCTTTACATTAATAAAAATCACCCGGAGGCGAATTTAAACTTAATAAAACGAAAAGACACATCCTATATGAACATGAAAGGGATCCCACGCAAAGTTACCCTATGGTCTAAATATATGGTTACACAACGGACAAAACGAAATAGCTTACAGGGGTGAGGCCCCTGATTGGCAATAAACAAAGCAAAACATGGGCTTACGTTTAAATAACGTGCGCAATCTTTACGAACTCTTGAAGAACACACACAATTATAGTCGCACATTAATTAGGCACAATTGGAGTAATACATAGCTCCTACCTGATAGCTGTAAGTACGTCGTTCGTTTCGGCTATAACCTCGTCCTCGGCGAAGCTTGGAAGGCGTTGCAGAAGTGCAGAAAGGGCTGGAGCCGGACCTGGCAGTGGCTTAACGCCGACCGGCACTCAAAAGGAAGCGGGCCTCGCACTAGGATGAAATGGCACAACGAACTCGGAGTTTTCACAGATGCAACCAGAGCACTACGATGATGACACGCGGTGGGCCTCACTTCGATTACGATTTACTCAACGTTGGTAATTTAAAAATGCAGTATGCAAATGGTTTTTCCCCACAAAGGCACGGGAAACCGTTAATCACAAGCTTAGAGATGCCGTCTCAAATCGTGTCTGCAAATGATGCAAAATTCTTCCCCTGGGAAGAAAAAAACTGTAGGAGACGAATCGGCTTACTTTTACCAACGCTAACTGAAATAATTGCCCACCGCGCGTGTCTTTCTTAATACTCCGCAGGAGTCAACAGTCGTTCCAAAGGTTTAAGCGGAACTGCCTTAAAAAACGCAATCACGCAGTGACTACCGAATTTGTTCACCCCGCGACGCCGTGAAGTTATCCTTCTCCGGCAACCGCTAAAGAAAATCTTCCCTTTCAGGACTGCATTAATGCTCAAAGATACTGCGTGTTGAAGAAAAGCGATAAGGGGGAGCCTGGAACATTCCAAAGAATTTCTTGCAGTCGTAATGACTTCCACGGTGTTGAATTACAAGGCCAGCTTTTACGAACTTCGGGCGTTGAAGTCAATAACAGGAAATTTCCAAGGGTAGCATAATGCGCTATTGCCAAAACAAATGTAATCCCAGAGTCTAATTTCTTTGTGCGTGGAACAAGGAAGGGTTGTTCAGAATTGATTAGCTGCATACGGATTTGAAGAATTTGCAATTACAACGACGCCGAGCAGTCGCGAAACATGACGCAATTGGTATATGAAACGGAAACGTTCATCAAGAAAAGAATTACAATATCTATGTTTGTTTTGAATTTAAAAAGAGAACGCTTACGGGACGAATTCTACGGACCGTGAACGCATCATTGTTTGGGCCAAATTATATTTAAAATGTAGCTTTAAGATCCAGGGTTGAACTTTAGACAGGGCCGTCTTCAGAAATTTTTAAATCGAATAATTTCAGCTTAAATACACTAATAACACCCAATCGTGGAATTGATAACAAGAATAGCTTAATGACGTCAAAATCACTTAACATATTGTCGGTCTATTCATTATATAATCGTAACGAATACCACTCGAGCAATCGAAAATAATGATTATTTTTCACTCGTAACTCGACGTAATCCTTAAAATACCACTCGAGCTGCGCTCTCGTGGTTTTTCGCAGATTACGTCTCGTTACTCGGAAAATAATCGATTATTTTCCATGCTCTTGTGATATTATAACTGACTATACTGGGTGAGTACAAATATTTGTGATCGCATTACCTTTGAAATTACCACCACTTAATAAAATTGAGGAATTCAACTACGTAACCTAAATACAAACGTCATTTGTATTGTTACAACTGTCATCGCTATGGTACAAAATTTATCAGAGATTAAAATAATGGAGCTAGAACATGATAGGTACCTTTATTATCAAATCGTATTTTAGAAATGGCGTGAATAATGGAAATAGATATTCAATAAATGAGTGTGTTGAAGAATTTAGAGCCCGGTTTGTCTATCAGTATGAAGACCGTGTTCTGCGACAAAAAATTAGTAGAACTGTTGCTCGTTTCAGGCAATCCGGCAGTGTTTAGAAGAGAAAAGGTCCAGGCAGGCCTCAAATTAGTCAAGATCTTGTGGACATTCAAGAAAGAGTTAACGAAAACCCCCAAATTGCAACACGATAATTAACGGCTACAGCAGAACTACCTAGAAGTACCTGCCGAAAGATTTTAAAATCCAAACTAAAAATTGCATCCATACAAAATCTGTTTTTCAACCATTACAAGTTCAAGATTTTGCAGCACGTCTAAATTATTGTCACTGGTTTCAGCAAACATTTAACGATGACTTACTAGATAAAACTTTTTTAATGACGAGACTTGGTGTACCTTATCAGGTTATGTAAATTCCCAAAATTTTCGCTGTTGGAGTGCTGAAAACCGATACCAGTATGTTGAAACACCTCTTCATCCAGAAAACCTTGGTATTTGGCTAGCCGTGTCCAGAAGATCACTAATCGGACCTATATTTTTAAATAACACTATTAATGGTCAATCCCACCGAGAAGAAATTTTAACACAGTTTGAGGAACTTGATGATGACGAAATAATTACGGTTACTTCTAAAAGGATGGCAACACGGCGCATACAACTAGAGAGAATTTGGAGTTTTTAAGACAAGCGTTTGGAAATGGAATTATCAATAGGTTCACAGACCATCCTTTCTCAGCACGTTCACCCTACCTTACACCTTGTGATTTTTCAATTTTTGGGTATATTAAGGATAATGTTTTTAGAAGGCACATTAACAATTTAGAGGAGCTGAGAGAAGCGATCATCGAATGTTGTAAAAATATTGATCAACAAATGTTAAACAATATCTGTGAAAGTAAAAAGAGGCAAGTTCAGCTTTGCATTGCCGAAAATGGGCAACATTTTCAACTTAAATTATAAAAAAACTTAAAAAAATAAGAATCATTTAAGTTACCATGTTTTTTTTTTAAATTGCATATCAATTACTATCATTTTTGAAAAATCAATTCAGTGCATTTCAAAATAATCCCGTCTAAAATTGCGTTATTTTTCCCTATAATGCATGTCGTGGTCAGTCACATTGAAATATACTGCTAGTCTTCATTTCCATCTAGCTAATTCAATGGCTACCGGGATCACAGGTGATTGTACCCATCCAGTATTTTCAAAAATATGTTATTTTGGTAGATTTTTAAATTACCTTTCTAGAAGTAGCGGCTGGTGATAATTGTATTTGCGACGCTCTTAATAATTACTAAGCAAGAGATAATGACCCATGTTGATGTTTTAATTCAAATATAGCAATGATGTTTAACATTAATAATAATCCAAAAGGAATATGCACAGAATAAAAACTATTCAAACTCAATACAAAACGTTCGAACATTATTTTGCAGGTTGAAATTTAATTCAGGTTTTTTTAATTTTAACCTTTTCAACTAACGGTATGCTCTCAATGTTGAGTGTACTTAATTATGCTATTCTCTGCTATTTTTGTAGAACACTGCATCCAAAATAAATAAACAGGCTCCAACTGCAATCGTAGTATGTCTAAATAAGTAAGAATGCAAGAACGTCCTTGCCCAATGGAATTCTTTTCAATATCAAAGAATCCACATTTGTTTTATAGGCGCGCTGGTTGCCTTTACGATCCGATCGCATTACATTTCGGGAGCGCAGTGTTTATAAATAAAACGCTAACCGGAAAGGGTTTAACCGCTTCTTCAGTTACAACGTTGTTTAGCCCCTCCGTCACATTGAAACTGTGATACCTCGATCTGCAGCGTCAGCAATTTCGTCTGTAATTGCCACACATCTATAGGCCCTAATTCGAATGTCCCAAACAGTTGTCAGTCGCTTCGTGCATTGATACGAGCACGTGAGTTGACCTTATAACTTACATTATGTTAACATGCATCGGATGATGTTTTATATGTTTTAAAGCGGTATCAAATGGCTATCTCCGGACCTCATTACTTGAACCTTGTTATATTATAACGGTAGAATAGATGATGAAATTTATTTTCAATTATAGAATAGTTACTTTTTTCTAATGCCATATAGGCTGTTGACATCTGTGCCCCTAAATAGCAGCCGCCACTGCTTTCTAAATGATACCATATAAGTACCCCTTCGAGATGTAGATTAAAGAATCTTATATATGACACTTCAGATCTGATAGTCATGATTAAATACGAATATGAATTTATATGATGAACAACTTAAACAGGAGTTACAGTAATTGATCAAACATTAATTAATTACATCGACAACATATCAACTCTTTCAGTATATCTTTCCATTATACAAAATTGAATGTAGAACAAAGGCATCCTTATTTGGCATAGTTGGAAAGGTAATTTACTAGTAATTCATAACATAACCAACAACAACATATATTTATTTTAAAACTGTCCAAAAGATATAATTATGTAAAGTTCAGATTTGTTATAAAATAGCATAGGCCTTGTAAATAATTGACAGTATGATGTTTCTAGAATAGCATTATTTTTGTGTAAAAACAAATTAAAATCAGAATAGGCTTGGCATTTCATGCAACTATAAATACCGATGAAGCCACAATTATACCGGGTGACTATAAATGATTGAAATTTTTTTTCTTAGGTTGGCACTGTTTATGTTGGTGGCACTGTAAGTCTATGTCAAATTCAATGTTCGCAGGTTAGGTTTTGCGTCATTCTATGTCAAAACTGACGCAAAACCTAACCTGCTAACCTCGAATTTGACATAGACTTACAGTACTACCAACATAAACAGTGCCAACCTAATAAAAAAAATTTCAATCATTTATAGTCACTCGGTATATAACAGCAATGAGATAACATGAACAAGAAAATAACTCGTATTGCTTGAGTAAGAAAGAGATAAACATAGTAGCAAATATTCGAGAAGGCTCGACGCTTAATTTAATTATGACATTTGTCAACTAAACATGCCTACTAAACTAACTTTTTCGGATGGCCATCTCTTTCTTACTCAAAAATTCTATTTTGTTATTCATGTTATCTCATTGCTGTTATATATAATTATGGCCCTATCCGTATAACTGTAAACAAGACGATTGTGGACAGCTTCTTCAAGAGGTTAGCTGTCCAGAAGTGCAGGTGCGTTGAACATTTTTTCTAAAAAAATCTTAAGAGACATTTAAAACTAAAATTGTATAAAACAGTAGTGCGGCCAGTAGTGCTTTTTGGAAGTGAAACATGAACTCTAACAATGGAAAACATGAAACGTTTAGAAATATGGGAAAGACGAATTCTGAGAAAGATATTCGGTGGTGTTAAGGAAAACGGTAGTTGGAGAAGAAGAACAAATGCCGAGTTGGAGGGATGTTTCAAGATCCTAGTATAAAAGTGACAGTGCAACAAAATAGGTTGAAGTGGTTCGGCCACATAACTAGACTGAGTGACGAATATTTAACCAAAAACACATTTAAACTAGAACCAGAGGGAAGAAATCGAAAAAGAAGGCCGAGGAAAACGTGGTGGGAATGTCTTAAGGAGGATTTAACGGAGTACAAGATACGGAATTTCTCCCCTGCTGCTGAAATTTCTTGGGGAGTAGCAGTAGGGTCCCCAAAGCTCTCAGCCTGCTGCTGATCTTGGTCTTGCAGCAGCTATGATAGCGTGCGATAAAGCCACACATTTTTGGTTTCATTTCTCCAGAGATCCTTTCTTGCTCGTTGTTATCACGGTTGTCAAGAGAGTGAGCAAAAAGTTTGTGGAATTACTGTTTCAACATCATTCAAAAATTTGTCAGTGGGCTGAGATCGAATGTCGTCTAAAATTATGTCTGCTGCTGCTTTCACTACTCTCAGTCTCTCTCCATCGCGATCAAAGGCTTTCATTCTGCTGTACCAGTTGTCAGTGAGTATTTTATATCCTGTATTTTTGAAACAGATTGTCGTTTTGTTGGGAGTGTCGACAATAAGGATATCTTCCCCGAACTTCTCCAGTAGGCGGGATTTAATTGTTCTTGAATCAATTTGATATTCACCCTTGATGCGACTCTTCAATTCATCGAGTGAAAATTGACATTCTTCAGTGTTTTCAAGGAATGAATAAATATGTTCCATCGCTGTGTTCAGTGTGGTATCCGGCCTGTAGCCTCTCTTGAACTCTGAAGGCATGTGAAATAACTTTCTCTGACAAAAATGATGGTATTGTGCATCAGCTGCAACGAGGTCCAAGTTAGGAGGAATCCGTTCCAAAATTTTCAGTCCCCATTAGTCTCCACTTTTCTGGGCAGCATTTAAAAACGTGTCCCTTACCGAGTGCATCTGGACCATATGGACAGTGTTTCGTTTTACAAGAGGAGTCTTCTTTTCTTTTTCCAAAAATTCAGCAGTTATTTATTCCCCACAAAGGCAGCAATAACCATTGAAGTGAAAAAATTCCACAACTGACCTGAGCACAGGCCTTCCAGAGGTCGTTGATGGCTGGTGGACCGAATCATCTACCCCGCTACTTGCACGGCGTATATGGGCGGCTATCATAGCCTCATTGCAATATTTTTTTGGCATGTGCTGTAAACTGTTATTTTTTCTTTCCCCGCTAAGATTTGTAGATGGCCTCTTCTTGACATTTTTTCAGCTGCTTGACGTAAAGTCTCAATTTCTTTGTTTCACTGTACGGATCGAAGCTCCTTCCAAATCTTCATTGCAGATGAAGTAAGTATATATTATCTGACGTATCTGCTTGTGATGCCATTGTTAACGTCCACAAACACTATTACAGTACCTCGGCCAGGTACAGATCATTCAACTGCAATGAATAGAATAGAAAATATTATAGCAAAAAAGCAATATTTTCTTGGTAATTAAATTCCCTACAAATTTTATTCTGATACTTGTTTCCCTAGAATAGGCCATAACTGAATTACAGCATTCTAAAGTTAGAAGTTTGACAAATTTCCGGAAAGGCAATTTTTTTTTATTTAAAAAAAGTGCATATCTCCGTAACTATCAGTCCCAGAAATAAAATTTTAAACTTCAATTATAGGAAATTTTATTCTGTACAACATTGAGTAGAACGCTTTTCTAGCTAAAATTCACCAAAAAGAAGATATAAGCGAAAATCTGAAGAAAGTTCCGATTTTTTCAAGATGGCGGCTGGCGCAGAGGGGGGGGGGAATGTGCATTTTGCATTTGAAACCCTTAGTAGCCATCCTAGACAACATATCAAAAATTTTGAACTACCGGACCTTTTGTAAGGTAACCCCCCTCTTTTGGTCTCTATTTACTGGACTAGTTGGCAAGAAACATATAAAAAATAAATAGTAATATTTTTGAGAATATAGTAGGGTACCTACAATTGCTTCCACTACAAAAAAATTTAATGCTAACTTTAAAACTAACTTTTTTTAATAACTTTATTTAATCTTAAAATTTAAAAAAAAATAAATACACCTTCTACACACAAGTTTCTTCAACTTTGTAGGTTTCCCAAGGAAGTAGCTTTTTCTTACAGTAAATTTATTTAAATTGAGAAAATATATACATACATCTGTGTGTAACTAAATTATTTTCAGTGCATTGTATAGTATTGTAAAGGGAGAATAAATGCTATTATTATTATTATTAAATGACTATCGGGATTTAACTGTGTCATTATTGAGGTCAAAGAACTCAACGTTTCCCCACTTTCGTAAGGGGCTTCATCAGTATTCTTCTCCTGAAGAAACCGCTTACAAGTGGGCAAAAAGTTGAATTCTTCGACCTCAATAATGACACGGTCCAATCCCGAAAGTCGTTTGCTACGTCACTAGAAATCATGCAAAAACTATTTCCTATGTAAAATCCTTATGGCCATATTTGGTAGTTATCACTCTATCAGTCTATATAAGTTTTAAGTTTTTAAACTATTTTGAATAATTCCAGAAATATCTTAAATGATTTGTTATTTTAAAGATGATAAGCTAGTCAATCATTGGCATTAGAAGTATTGAATAATGGTAAACTGAAGACAAAACGTTTTGAAAACATGATAATCAGTAAGCTAAGAGATATGTTTGTGAAGTACCTAGTAGACTAGTTATAAATTATTCACTTTATCAAATTGTTTCATTCCTGTCGCGAGGTTAACTTTATCTCGAGGCAGGAATGAAACTTCACAGTTTTCTGACACAAAGAGCAATTTGCAACATGTTAAAATAAAGCAGCTTCGCAAGCTACTTAGCCGCAAAAGGTCCTGGGGCCCAGTTTTGGAGAAAACTGCACGGGGTTGAGGTGCCAAAAACTCGGAGGTCAAATAAAAACCCCCCCAATACGGATCCTTCTTGTGCCTAATTGCCGCTGGTGACAAGGTAAAGCGGCTCCGTGAAGGCTCAACACCGTCGACTCGCGGGACATACAACACGTCGCCATAAACACGAGACAAATAAGCGGAGGCCGGGCCGAACAATTACGCTGACGCGGCTAATTAAAAACCGGCATTAATTCTGCCTGGTACTGCTTGCTGTAAAAAGGGAAAGAGGTCCGAATAGAATACGCCAAGACAGTAGCCCTAACGCGTCTAGCTACTCACCCCAGATGGTTTTAGACATATAAAACAGCTCGTGGTTGCAATCACTAACAAAATCCGACAAAGCGTAGAACAAAGCTTGCTTTAATGAGCTCGGGGTCTCAAAGCCACGAAAACGTGAGGGTTTGCATATCACCACCCCATAGAACCAACCAAAAACCCTATTAAAACATCCCCGAAGTTCGTGAATTGCGATGTCACTCAACTGCTCGTTTCAAGCTGCCAATACCATTCGAATTCGAAATTAAGAAAGGCGGCGTATTCTAAACTTAAAAGTTTCAAATAGGGTAGAGACCCTAGTTTTGGCCATCTTAAGCGATTTTCTAGGTTTGCACGTTCACAACATAAACTATAATTTAACTTCACGGCTGTGTGTTGTGTTCACTGTCTTCCTTGAAGTTTCTGCTTTAATATAGCATAAGTGAAAAAAGGATAGAATGATTGACTTTTTCTACAAAAATGTTAACATCATTTTACAACAATTTCGCTGGTTTTGGCCACTTTTACCCCAGTAGTGGCCAACCGTGGATTTAGTTTTGGCCATGTTGCTAGATTAGTATAAAAAGGCAGACAATACGTAAAAATACATTTATTTTCTGTCAAAATAGGTACATGAAGAAACAAAATAATACATAGGTAGGCACTTATCTATCTAGTATTTCTATAAATAAAACTACAATAATAAAAAATCAGTATATTATCCTAGCTATGGACGAATACTAAGAGAGCAGTTAAAGCAGAATAACTCAAAACAATTTTACTTCTTCGTATTTTTCCATTTCAGGGACCATAAATGCACCCCGTGCATTTTTCTTTTTTGGAATTGTAATAATTTCCCTAATGTCTTTCATGTCATACAAAAGTTCGTCCTTCTCGTCCGACCACTTCCAATCTCGCAGTCCACTTCTAGTCATAGCAGACACCAAGAACTTTCCTTTGCTTTCTCTTTGTACTAGTTTTCCTGGGTAAAATCTGTCTTCATATTTTACAACTACATAAACACCAGGCTGTAAGTCTTTATCGGATATGTTCTGTTTTTTCAAAATGTTACTTTCTTCTTCTTTTTCGTTAAAATCTACATCTGCGCAGTCTTTTCTCTCTTCAGTTCGTTCTTTTTCCTTGTCCGTCTCTATCGCTTGTTTTGCTTTCTTTTTTAGTGGTGGTTTGCTTTCTAAACTTTTCTGCCTCTTCTCTTTTCTTTCTCTCTTTCTTTCTTCTTTTTTATCTAACAATTCTTGTTTTTCCTGTTCCTTTTTTTCAGTTATGGCTACCCACTGATCAGAAGTTAACACACTTGGAAGAACTGTTTAAGTTTTCTTTTAACTGTTGTGGGCCGTGTGGGGAAAACCAAAATATCGCCCAAAATTTTTCGTTCCATATTTTGATTCTTTTCTTGCATGTCAGTATATTTTTCTTGCCCCTGATTGGTAGTAGCATTAATAATATGTTTTTCATTTGCAGAATGCGGTGCATGACATAATTTTATATTGCTCAAAATATTAATTCTTGTTTTGTTTTGAAGAACCTGCTTTTTAATTTCTTGGTTTCCAAAAGTTTGGTTCTCTGTTTCTTGGTTTTCTATGTTTTTTTCATTTAATTTTGGTTTCGATTCTCCACCACTTTTAATCTGTATTACCTCATCTCTTATTGCAGATTTTGCTTGAGTGACAATAAGATTAGTAATATCCCCTAATTTATTTACTTCCGTGTTATCACAGTTAATTGTTTTTGGTATCATTTTTTCTATATTATTTACGCCATTATTATTTTCAGCTTTATTACTTTTTGGTATAATTTCTTCTGTATTGCTTACCTCATCATTATTTACAGTTTCATTGCTTTTTGGTATTATTTCTTCAATATTGCCAATCCCATCATTATTTCCAGTTTCAATACTTTTTGGTATTATTTCTTCAATATTGCTAATCCCATCATTATTTTCAGTTTCAATGCTTTTTGGTATAAGTTCTTCTGCATTGCATACTCCATCATTATTTTCAGTTTCAATGCTTTTTGGTATTATTTCTTCAATATTGCTAATCCCATCATTGTTTTCAGTTTCAATGCTTTTGGATATAATTTCTTCTGTATTGCTTACCCAATCATTATTTTCAGTTTCATTGCTTTTTAGTATCATTTCTTCTATATTGCCTACCCCATCATTATTTTCATGAAGAATAAATGATAAATCGCGAATATCGAATTCCGGAAACGGAAAGTCTATTGTTTCATTTTCGAAATTAATAATGGTATCGTCTGCTAAAACTTTTGTCGTTACATTTCGCTCGTTTTCACTGTCTGATTTAAATTTCATCCACACCTCATACAATGCTTGTAGATCACCATTTGGATTTAATTTTTCTGCGTAATAAATTCTAAATTCTTTCAGAATAGTAGAATCAATTTTTGACTCTAAATATTCAGGGTAATCCGGCTGAACATTTTTTGTTATGTCAGACGTTTGAGTATTAGGCTTATTTTCATTGGGAGGCTTTAATGGCATGAGACACTTTGTGTAATCTACATTATTTGGCTCGAAAGGATACAAACCACATCTTTTAAAACCTTTCGTTATAGACGCTTCGAACGAATGTTCTTGGATAATTTGATTTAAAAGTTGTGGCACCTCCGGTTTGCTAATATCACGACCGTCGTGATCAATTCTCCATTTTTTCACAGCTTTGCGCCACTGACATTTTAGTGGAAAAAATACAGCTACATCCAGAGGTTGAAGAATATGTGTCGTGTTTGCCAGAAGACACACAACTATTATTCTTTTTTCTCTACAAAACTGGCTTAACTGTAGACTAAGATGAGATGAATGTCCATCCAAAAATATTATAACAGGAAATTCATATTCCTTTTCCACAAAAAATGGGTATAGGACATTTGAGAAGTACTCGAAGAACGTTTTCGCGGTCATCCAACCGTTTTCAGACTTGCCTAAACTCCAACCCTTTGGTGCTTTCTGTATGTACGAAGCTGGAAGACGATCGAACTTGAAAATTGTAAGGGGTGGTGCTATCTCCCCTGAAGCATTTACTGTTAAGAGTGTTGTAATATTTTCCTTGTCAGAATTTGATGATGTTCCGTAGACTTGTTTGCCTTTCTCGGCCAAAATAAGACCTCCTTTCGGGCTCAGGAAAAATGATGTTTCATCCATGTTCCAGACGCGAGAAGGATATTGCAGAACGTCTACATCATTACCTAGTAACGCCGACGTCTCAGTGAACCATTTTCTTATTCTTTCCTCTGTGATTATTGCTCTTGCTTTCCCTAGATATTCCGCTTGCTTTAAAGAAATATCAGGATGTCGAGCCATAAAGGATTTAAACCAGGTTTTTCCAGGAGAGTTATGTTTAAATGGTGTTTCTAATAGTTTTTCCGTTACGATTTTTTTCACGGAATATGTTAAACCGTCCTTATCAACTGGAAACCCCATTCTCGAGCAGGTTTTGATCCATGTACAGATATCATTTTCTACTTCTGTTCCCAGAGCCGCATCAGGTCCCACCTTTCCATAAGATTCGGTAGCTTCACCAGCAATTTTATGCCGCAAAGTAGTCCTGGGAACTCCATACGATGTAGAGGCTGTTGCAACTGGCATTCCATCCTTTATAGCGGCGAGTGCAGCTCTTACTTGCTCTGATGTACATTGAAAAAATTTTTTTTTGCTGGTGGAGGGCGTCTTCCGTGTTTTCTTAATTTTTCCCATTTTTGACTGCAACTGAACGGAAAAAATTTATAAACCCTAAAGTACGTACTTAGCCCCATATATGAATTAAACTGGCCACTACTAAAACAGTCTGGTTTAGTTTTGGCCATGTAGTGGCCAAAACTAGATTTTCGAAGAATGGGAATGTTAGTAGTGGCCATCTCATTTTAATGATCTGAACTTGTAATTATCCCGCCAATTTTCTTATAGCTTATATTCTCAAATGTTTGGTAAAACGATGGTAATTAGCCAAAACATTTATTATGCCTACAACTTAACTTATCGCAAATTAACTTACCCCTGTTTCTTAGCAGTTTTGTTAAGAAAACGACACAAACGAGACCTGGTCACTTGGAAATTACAACCATAACCTTAATATTTACGGCACTAGTTTGGCAGCATTGTAAGTGGGGTTAGAAAAAGTTTAAAATTGAGCGGAAACAACTCGTAGCCGTTGATCGCTTACGACGTATTTAGTTTGGGCATTTAAAGTTGGAAGTGGCCAAAACCAGGGTGATGGCCAAAACCGGGGTCTTTACCCTAATACGTATATTTATCGCAGTTTAATAGGTCACTTTAACAAAGAAAACTGCGGCACAGTTGCTATGTAACATGACAAGTTCATTGAAAGTGACGCTTAGCTAACCGGGAAAATTTTTCCCGGCTAGTTGGGAAAGCAAAGAAAACAACGTACCTATTACTAACCGATTGTGAGTAAACACTCTTTTTATACTTACTTAACTTGTACAACAAATAACTTGTAAATATGCAGTACCATATTAACATGTACTGTTTGAGGCTTTCGCGGTTACTCGAATTATTTTCCTTAGAATAGAATTTCGGCTTAGACCGCGTAGTATTTGTATATGAACACCCAGCATTTTCTGGCTTAATGTGCCTTGCACCTTGTGAAGTCGAGCAAAAACCCGCGCGATGGCCATGCTCTCTGGTGGCTCGTGTTGTTTGAGTATCTTGAGAACGAGGATACTTAGGCAGATTTGGCCGTTTTGCTGTTTGTGCATCCATATTCACTAACGTTTCGCAAGACCTTGCAGCTTGCATCATCAGAGTGAAAGTCGCACTAAGAACCGAATGTCGGTGTGGAGCTATTTATAGTCCTTTGTGCCAGGCGCGCGGAGTGGCCTAACGCTGGTTGGTCATCCGAGTGCAACGTAATCCGTGGGGCGTGGCCGTATGACGCTAATATCTACATGGAAGCTTTTGAAACCAAGGCTCTCAAACAAGCGCAGCTAAAACCGACTTGCTGGTTGAGATATGTAGATGATACCTTTGTCATCTGGGCACATGGACGCCAGACATTGAATCTGTTTCTAAAACACCTGAATTCTGTACATCCCAACATACAATTCACAATGGAAGTAGAGGAAAATTGCAGTATTCCGTTTCTAGACGTCCTGGTGAAACGTAAATCAGATGGCAGTTTAGGACATGCAGTCTATAGAAAGAAAACACACACGGACAGATATCTAAATGCTGACTCACACCATCATCCAATGCAAAAAGCAACAGTTCTCCAGACTCTGGCGACAAGAGCCGTTCGTATCTCAGACGAAGAAAATCTAGAGAGAGAAAAGCTACATCTGTTTGACTCTTTACAAAGGAACGGATACACAACTACCGCCATACGAAAAGCACTAGACAAGACTATGACAAAGAAGGCTAAAGAAGAATCTCCACCTCTGGAAGGCTCAGCATTTCTACCTTACGTTAAAAGCTCAACTGATAAGATAGGACGTGTCCTGCAACGATGCAACATCAAAACTGTGTTCACGAGCAAGGAAACTTTGGGCAACGGCTTCAGATCGGTAAAAGACAAGATTCCAAGTTTAAAAACCGCTGGCGTATATCGCATTCCTTGTTCTTGCGGCTCGAGTTACATTGGACAGACTGGTCGTTCCGTTGATCTAAGACTCCAAGAACATAAAGGCGATTGCAAACACAAACGCATCACAAAATCAGCCGTAGCTGAGCATACATTTACAAATGGGCACACTTTAGAATTTGAGCATGCCAGAGTACTTGCCAGAATACCTCATTACTTCCCGCGAGTGATACGTGAAGCCATAGAAATAGAAAAACATCCAAATAATATCAACAGGGAAGATGGCTTTAAACTTAGTAAAACGTGAACCCCTGTGATACACGATCTAAAGCATTACAACCACTGTGCGTCATACGGCCACGCCCCACGGATTACGTTGCACTCGGATGACCAACCAGCGTTACGCCACTCCGCGCGCCTGGCACAAAGGACTATAAATAGCTCCACACCGACATTCGCTTCTTAGTGCGACTTTCATTCTGATGATGCAAGCTGCAAGGTCTTGCGAAACGTTAGTGAATATGGATGCACAAACAGCAAAACGGCCAAATCTGCCTAAGTATCCTCGTTCTCAAGATACTCAAACAACACGAGCCACCAAAGAGCATGGCCATCGCGCGGGTTTTTGCTCGACTTCACAAGGTGCAAGGCACATTAAGCCAGAAAATGCTGGGTGTTCATATACAAATACTACGCGGTCTAAGCCGAAATTCTATTCTAAGGAAAATAACCATATTAACAATTGAAGTTTTTATTGTCAATATAGAATATTACATAATTAGCAATAAAAAGAAAGTTGAATTCTAAATTAATTTCTACAAGTTAGAGATAGACGGATAGACATCTCAGAATGTATGGTTTAGTGCAGGGCTGTCCAACTTTTTTTTACTTTGGCAATATCCAGTGCTACTTTGTCAGAAGCCGCAAGACTGCATTTTTATCAGTGCTAGACTTTATGAAAAAATATGTTGTGTAAGTTTATTCTTATATTCATTATAGTGATAGTGTTTCTAGAGTCGCCAGTATACTGCTGAAACTTTTGTTTTAAGACATATTTGACTCTGAAAATATTCCGTGGCTGCATACCGCACAGAAGAAGTAAACACTAAGTACTAAATACCAATCAACAACAGGTGTCTGATCGCTACAGGACCACTAGCTTTGGTGGCGATTGCCAGACTGAGACAGCGGACAAAACAAGCATTGCATCAAAAGTGGGCGGGACTGTTTCCACACACAATGTTGCCAGATACAGTAAAAATTCTTTTACTAATGATATATTTTTGTATCTATGTCCTATGTACCCATCTTATATGATTTTCAATGATTTATAATCATGTTGGACAGCCCTGGTTTAGTGGGCACCTTGCTTGTTACATCAGCTATAATAATGAGATATAATAATAATAATGTCTTTATTAGAACAAAGAACACGAATTAACACAATTACATAAATGAAAGCAAAATTATTTATATTCATATGCATACAGTGAAACCTCTCTTAACAAATACCTCTAAATAGCAGACACTTTTACAAATGGACGGTTTTTAGTCTACACAACTGTAAAGATTATACGGTAAAAAAAAACTTCTGAATAACGGAAACCACTCTACAACGAACAGTTTCAAATTCCCATTGGGTGTCAATATAGAGAAGATTAACTGTATGTATATCAGAAAAGATATACCGGGTGTAGTGCAAACCATAGAGTGACTGCCATGTGGAAAAACACAAAGGACCAACTACGCCCGAACGTATTTTTGTTTTCATGGCAACGTCAACTGATGACTTTGAAGCTAATTGCATTTTGCTGCCAACAGTTCTGAATAAACATGAATATCTATTCAACAGAGAAGAAAATTCAAATAGTTACATGGAATCTTGGCGGCAATAGTTTAAAAAAGACTGCAGGTTTAATAAAAATTTTATATCAAAATCTCTCATATACGTTACAGATCTAGTTGATCCTTTGTGGTTGTTAACATGGCAAACAACCTATAACCCGTACTACGTAGGGTACCCGGTATAAAAATACAGGGCGAGATTAAGCTCATAGCAAAAGTAGTGAGGAGCTCTTCCACCTAACCTTGTACTGCAACGGAAAGGAAAAGAAAGCGATACTAAATTATAATCAGACGTTGCTTCCACACTTGTTCAAAAAACAGTTACGTATTCACGTTACCACACTGTTTAACAATATTATGTAGATACCGTCACTTTCCAAATTCATTGTAACATAATAGAATAGTAAATTTCAAATTAGAATTATTACGAAAGGAGATTTTGTTATATAGGTACAGTGGAGCTTTAAATATATGCAACATATGCAAAGGTAGCCTGGCAACTAAGTCATAACTGTAGCTGTACGGTAATATTCCTTTACCCTACATGCCAACTATTACCATACTGAAACCGATAAACTATTGAAGAAACTCCGGATGCTATGAACATTCCTAGGTATGTTAATAGCTATTAACCATGCAGCATCTTTCAGTTTATAAGTTATCCTGTCATAGCTACATATACCATAGATAAATTATTCTCTATCGTTTTATATTTACAAAAATAGCAAACAAATAATATATTTAAACCGCTGCTTTACTCACAAATAAAATCTGAATACGGTTTTTCTCCTGCATGCTTCTTCATATGGTTTACTAAAGCATCTTTTCGTAATGCTTTATACTCGCAAATAGAACAGGAATAACGTTTTTCCCCTGTATGCGTCTTTATATGGTCCACTAAAGCACCTTTACGTGCTGCTTTATATTCACAAACTGAACATGAATAAGGTTTCTCTCCTGTATGCGTTCTTAAATGTTGGACTAAATCCCTTTTGTGTGCTGCTCTATGTTCGCAAATTGAACATAAATAAGGTTTTTCTCCTGTATGTGTCATCATATGATGCACTAAATGACTTTTCTGTGATGTTTTATAATCACAAATTGAACATGAATAAGGTTTTTCACCTGTATGCGTTTTCATATGCCTAACTAAATCACCTTTCTTAGCTGCTTTATGTTGGCAAATAGAACAAAAATAAGGTTTTTCTCCTGTATGGGTCTTTATATGGTCAACTAAATGGCTTTTCTGTGCTGCTTTATATTTGCAAATGGAACAAGAATAAGGTTTTTCACCTGTATGTCTTTTCAGATGTTTAGCTAAATATTCTTTTCGTGCTGCTGTATACTCGCAAATAGAACAAGAAAAAGGTTTGTCACCTGTATGCGTCTTCATATGCTTCACTAAAGCACATCTTTGTGCTACTTTATATTCACAAATTGAACATGAATAGGGTGTTTCTCCTGTGTGCACCATCATATGCTGGTCTAAAACACCTTTACGTGCTGCCTTATATTCGCAAACGGAACATGCATAAGGTCTTTCACCAGTATGCGTTTTCATATGTCTTACTAAATCACCTTTTTTAACTGCTTTATATTCGCAAATAACACATATATAAGGTTTCTCTCCTGTATGCGTCTTTACATGGACCACCAAGTGACCTTTTTGTGCTGTTTTATATTTGCAGATAGAACATGCATAAGGTTTTTCACCTGTATGCGTTTTCATATGTTTAACTAAATTACTTTTTATAGCTGCTTTATATTTGCAAATAGAACATAAATAGGGCGTTTCTCCTATAACCGTCTTCACATGGTTCACTAAAGTACCTAGAAAATGAATATGGTTTGCCAATTGTATGGATCTTTAAATGGTTAACGACTTACATTTCCCTTCAGTTTTATGTTCAGAAATGGTAGATGAGTAAAATTGTTCCCCATTAGTTATATGTTCCAAATTACTCTCATCTTTTGCTTCAACTTTGCAAAGTAGCTGTTCTTCTAAGAGACTTCCACTTGCTACACACGAATTAAGCAATTCATCCTTTATATCAACTATTTCCTGTTTAATATCCAATTCAGGACAAGTCACGTTGTTGATAGTACCTTGAGCGTTCCTTTGCCGGGCAACTAAATTTGCAACTGCTTTACTTTCATTGATTCCTGTCAGTGGTTCATGTAAAATGCTGATTATTGCATTAGGAAAATTATATTCAATTAGTTCATGCCCGACGTCCATTATTATAACAAAATTATGAATCCGAATATAAAAAATGGACTACCTGAAAGTAAAATGTAAAAGAAAAGTCAGCTAGTCACTTCGTTATCTCTATTTAAAAAATATTAACAAGCTCCCTATTCTGAGTTTTCTATTCTTACTAACATAAAATTGCAAGTAATTGGTTCAGAGAATGGTATAGCAGCAACGGAGTTCAATTCTTGAATTGCTACACAAACACAAACCACCACCACTAGCCATTACCGTCTGACATGTTCGGTTAGATCAAATGGATTTCAAAAGGACTACTTTAGTATACAGGGTGTCGCCTTAATAGTTATTAAGATACCAAGGGCATTATGAGTAAAATAAGAGCCCAAGATTGTTAGTGTACTAACCGAGAGGCTTTGGCCCGAGGTGTGTACAACAATCGCGGGCTCTTAGCTCATAATGCCCGTGGTGCCTTCAAGGTTTTATGTCCTACCAATTTTCTTACCTAATTCATATTCATATTCAATTCATATAATTACTATGATATAGTATTTAAGATTGATCTAGTTAGCTGATCTAAGTTAGATTTGTGACATTAGCTGAGCTGTCATTAATTTTCATTGTGACAGTGGTGCATAATAAAAAGTTGTATCCATGGAAACAAATACTGTTAATTTTTCATAATAACCCTAGGGTTCTTATGAAGAAAATAATTGCCCTGGAGCGTTATTTTGTATCTAAGATACCTTAAAATAGAGTCATTAATTTCAATTAATGTACTGGTAGGACATAAATTATAATATACTTACTTTCTAATGTTGGTTTTATGTATTAGTACAATTTCAAACAAGGAAAAATGTGGAAGAATCGTTTCATCAAAAATTGGGCATTTAGTCATCGACAGATACATCAAAGACAGAAACAGAAAAGATATAGCCTTCTCGTTTTATTCGCTATATAGATATTCCAACAATTCAGATAGTCTCTGTATCTACTACGAGGCAGTGCAGACAGGAAATCTGTGAGAGTGGCGCGCTTCTATTAGGCAAGCATCTTAAAAGCCTGTATGACACGACGCTAAGTTTTATGCAAAAATTACTTGTAAATTTTCATAAAAATATTAAGCACCGTTGTATACAGAAAATTGACGGCTAAATTTTGCGCTGAATTTTCATGTAAATTATTTAGAACTTGTTCTAAATTTTCTGGTAAATATGCCGAATATGCGTGTAGAAATGCGCAGAAGTATCGTAATCAGACTAAACTGCAGCGCATGACGCGGAATGTAAACATAAACATAACTTGCATTTCATTGGCATTGTTTAACTAAGTGTTTAAATGTTGGCTCTTCTATCTAAGATAAACTAGTGTAGCTGTATAATACTGTATAATACTTTAGTAAGAGTAGATCAAACAGCGGAAAAAGTGGGATCATTTTTTCATGGCCACCAAGACTTAATAAAATATTGAAAGAACAAGGTGTTTTATAGTCGAATGCAGACTTTCACGGCCGTTGTCCATAATGGTAGGTTCTTCCGGGTTATGCCGTGGTCGTCGATTTGAACTTGACGTTTCGCTGCTCATGCTGTCAGGTTCTTCAGAAGTTTTCTAAAGATTGATGTTGGTGCCTTTTGCTCCTGGTTATATACCGAGGAGTCGTTACGGTTGGCTGCTCATGTAGATCTTGTATGTTATTCGGATTTGTCGTTTTTCAGCTTGATTGCTCACGTGAAACTTGTTTATGATTAGGTTGATTTTGCAGAGCTACTTTCCATGTGTTACTAAGGCGGTAGCCGTCTTCTCGATTAAAATTGTTTAGATTTTTGATAATTTTTAGGGAATCCCGAATAACACGAGGGAAGTATTTTTTAGTCCTGGCCAGTATATTTACGGAATCGAAATTTATTCTGTGGTCGGTCCTAGTGTCCTAAGTGTTTAGCGATGGCAGATTTTTGTGTGTTTTCAAGTCGTGTGTGGCTGTGGTGGTCTTTTATTTAATATTGGATGCTTTTTCCCGTTTGTCCGATGTAAGATTTTCCACAAGTACATTGGAGCTGGTAAAAACCTTCTGTCTGTAGTCTGGGCAAAGTTCAAATCCAAAACACAAATGATATAGCATCACTTGTAGAAATCTTCTCGGTAATTTAATATGCTTTATTAATATCTAAATTATATTAGATACATGGGTTAAACCCCAATATGGCCCACTGGTGCTTAGTCGCAAGCTCGTGATAATGTGATTCTCAGTTTATTGGAGATTCTACAAATAATGTTCAAACACTGGAGGCAAAACACGGGAGTCTGAAGCCAGACCCAATCTTGGCTGCCGTCCAGGTGCGAATTTAGGTTAGCTGCAGTTTAAGATTTGTATGTACTTAGTACAAAAATGCCTGTGCATCACCGTAAAAAAAGCAGTTTGTCCAATCGTCGTACATAATATTGAATTTGAATTTCCCAATGAGTATTTCTCTTATCCATTGCTTAAAATCCAGTTTCACCACTGGCATAACAGTTACTTTATGCGCATATTTTGTAAATGTCAAAATGTATCAGTGGGCTATACTGGAGTTTTCCCGATACAGGTTTTATAGGTGTCATTTGGCAAAGTATTGAATATTTTGAAACACGATGAACAAAAAGAGATGTAATTTAAAATAAGACAATTTCGGACATGCTTTTGGACCATATATATTATTTAAGGAAGATTTGTAAAAGAAAATTTTGAAAATTTATTCGAAAAATAAACATTTATTTTGATAACCTGCTGAATTGTACAAAATATGAATTAAAATTTAAATAGTTCAGTATTCGCAAAGAGCATATAATTATGTGCTCTTTGGTATTAGTTAAAATTTTAAAATTGACGGGATGTAACAGTACCTATCTCCTATTACTATTCAATATCACTTGTGTAATAAACAATGTATATTAAATTATAATTTACATATACCTACATGTGCTATAGTATTATGTAAGTTTTTACTGTATAATAGTTGGCGTTAAAAAATATCTATTAATTCACAATTTGTACTAATTCTACGAATTCTTACTGTTATAGTGATATCGTTTTATATTCAAATTGTATCACATATACTATACAGCGTTTTTTTTTAAACTCAAATGCATATCAATAAAAATATTGCATCTATTTTTTGGAATAAATTTGAGTACTTATTACCTCTATAAATACAGTGACTTTATAATCACAGTATGGCCATAGGATTGTTGGCCGTCATGGTTCTTCTAACTTCAAAATAGGTTTGCATGAGAAATTGCAGTAGCTTTATGAGAAGTCATCGTAAAGTGAGACAAAGAATTGGTTAAAATGTACTGTTTGATAACGTTCTATTACCAGTCTTTTTTATTCAACCACTAGACGGTACCTAACGCTTCGAGGACGTAGGGTTCTTCTTGTCTTTTCACAAATATCATAAACCAGTTTTCAATAATAGTACATAAAGTTGGTTTATTTAACACGAATAAATCGTTTTCAGTTATAAATGCGTTAAGCACAAACTATTTCCAAGGAACAAGTAACAGATTATAATTAAATGAAAGGAACTAATTTAAATTATCACTAAACTACTTGCTATACATGTTCAACCTGGAATGGCAATTGTACACCGCAATAATCTATTGAGCAGTTACTTACGAATATTTAAGCAATATAAAACTTACAGGAAAATATTTATTTCTCTGTTAAATGTTCTGGTTTGTTTGATGTTGATACTGTTCTGAATATTAGAAATAACTAATTGGTGAAAAACGTCAAAATGTGCTTCTTTTCCGTAGAAACAAACTATAATTTGGAAAACTCACGGCCGCGGGAAGACTAATGGCGGATTTCATCACGTGATACGTCGACTCAAACTTTTGACAAGTTATATAATGCCAATGTCTTATTTTGACATTAGTAACTCCTTCCCTTATTTTATATATTATTTGTTGGAGTTCTAGGAGTCCTCTATCTTTTCTCCTTTTGTCTCTACGACTGGTGCATATATTTGTATGATCGTTAGTTTGATCCATCTTGATCTGCATGTACATTATTCTTGAGGTACATGGTACAAATTTTGTAATATTAAGTTTTAATTACTTCGCAACTATTATTCCAACTTCTTTATTATCTTGATCTGATTTTACTCCTGAGTAATATAATGTGCATCCATTCATCATTTGTTTCCTTCCTTGTACTTTTCTAGGTTATCACTTAAGCCTACTATTTGTATTTTATATTTTTTCATTTCTTCAATAATTTCTTTCTTTTTAGATGTAAGTGTCTTAATCATCCATGTTCCTACTACAAGTTTTATTTTTTCATCATTGTTTTCTTTACCTTTGTCCATTGCCAGTGTTGTCTTTTTCGATTTCCCGGTTTTTTATTTTTGTTATAAGTTCTGGTTTATATCCTTATTTACTCCGCTGTTATTTATTTCCAGTTGTTTTATTGGTGCTAACAGTGTCTGGATGGAATTTGATCTTATCTATTTTGTTTGAGCCATGCGACAGATATAATACACGTAAGGTCGTTCCGAAGGGCAAACATCGACTCGGACCACTACTTAGTAATGGCGAAGCTACGAGCTAGAATATCTATGCAAAAACAAAAAACAGGGCCCAAAAAAAAACAAATACAACACAAACTACTGAAGAAACTCTAGGAAACCAGCCAAGGAAAGTAAATGATAATTGGTTTGACAAAGAATGTGCCGAGGTGACAAACAGGAAGAATGCCGCATACATAAAGATGCAAAAAACACAGAGAACTAGGAACAGTTAAGAAGAATACCGAGAACTAAGAAAAGCGGAAAAGAGAATACACAAACGTAAGAAAAAATCGTTATAATGAAAAACAACTAGAGATGATAGAACAACTGAACAACCAAAATGAAACACGGAAAATGTACAAAAAAGTAAATACTATGCGGAAAGAATTCTTACCCAGAGTAACGATGTGCAGAATTAAGCATAACCACATACTCAGTTCCAAAGAAGACATACTTAATAGATGGGTAGAGTACTATGAGGAACAGTTGAATGAGAATAAAGAAAACCATCAAGACAGAAGTACGGAAAACCAAGGAGAAGACCCAGACAATAATGGAGGACAAGAAAACCTGAACCCCCCAACACTAGAAGAGGTAGAGGGTGCAATAAAACGACTGCGCAACAATAAATCGCCTGGTACAGATGGCCTACCAGCAGAATTGTACAAAAATGGTAGCAACCAGTTAATCAGAACCTAACATAAAAATATTACCGAAGTATGGGAACAGGCTATATTTCCAGATGAATGGAATTCTGGAATAATTTGTCCCATTCACAAAAAGGGGGACCAACTACAGTGCACAAACTATCGAGCAATCACATTGCTCAATGCGATATACAAAATATTCTCATACATACTATACACACGACTGAAACTCCTGGCAAGTAGAATAATCGGAAAATATCAATGCGAATTCCAGCAAACTAAATCAACGACAGACCAGCTATGCACACTAAGGCAGATACTTGAAAAGACACATGAGCATAACATAGACACACATTATCTATTCATAGACTTTAAGAGCTCATACGACAGCATTGATAGAAAAAAACTATATAAGGCCATGGAAGAATTTAATTTCCCCCAACATTTGATTAAACTGGAACGAGTAGAATGTAGAGTTAGGATACAAGGGGAAATGTCCTGCCCCTTTACTACCAATAACGGTCTTCGACAAGGGGATGCACTATCTTGCCTATTGTTCAATATCGCTCTTGAAAAAGCGGTGAGAGATTCCAAAGTTAATACACGAGGCACAATATTTAACAAATCTGTCCAAATACTTGCCTATGCAGATGACATAGACGTTATTGGGAGAAGCGTACTATATATGAAAGAAGCCTTCATAGCACTGGAGAAAGCCGCCGCAAAAATGGGATTAGAAATAAATGAATCAAAAACTAAATACATGGCTGTAACTAATGAAAACAAGCGAGCAAGAGTACGGCAGAATCTAATTACCTATAGGAGAACACAATTTCGAAAGTGTGGGACAATTCATCTATTTAGGCTCACAAGTAAACCGAGATAATATAACCAGTGAGGAAATACAAAGACGCATAGTACTGGCAAACAGATGCTACTACGGATTAAAAAAACAACTACAATCTAAAAATCTCTCAAGACCGACCCAAATTAAAATATATAAAACCCTCACCAGACCGGTCCTTACATATGGAGCTGAGACCTGGACTATAAACAAACAGGATGAAAACGCTCTATCCATCTTTGAGCGGAAGGTCTTAAGAACCATATATGGAGCAGTGAACGAAAACGGAAATTGGCGTAGTGACATAATGTCCACAATTAGAATTGGGAGGCTGCAATGGATAGGACATGTAGAGGATGAAGAAGAGCCGGTAAAACAAGTATTAAATACTATCCCACAAGGCAAGAGATCAGTAGGACGACCAAAAGCTAGATATATGGACGATATCGAAAAAGACTTAAAAGGTATTGGAGTACGAGGATGGAGAGTAAAAGCAAGAAGTCGGAACCAATGGCGGAAGATAATTGAGGAGGCCAAGGCCCATAAAAGGCTGGGGTGCCAATGATGATGATGATAAGTTCTGGTTTATATCATTATTTACTCCGCTGTTGTTTATTTCCAGTTGTTTTATTGGTGCTAACAGTGTCTGGATGGTATTTGATCTTATCTATTTTGTTTGAGAGGTTGATTGTTTAAACATCTTGTTTGGTGCTTTCTTTAAAACTCTCTGTCTTTCTTCCGTTTCACCAGATCCTAGTTTATATCTTCCTCTTTTCTTAGTTTCCATAGTTTCTTCTATTCCTTGTCTATCTATTCCGTCAGGGTATTCTTGTGTTTAGGATTCATTGTTGTCTTCTAAATCGGTTTCGTATTCCCCATCTTCTTCTTATAAGGTTATTTCAATACCATTTCTTTTCTCCTTTTCTGCTTAATCTTTCTAAAAATAGTATTAGTCTATCATACTATAAATCTGCTTCTTTGTCTTGTTTACTTGCTTCAATAACGGTTTTGATTTCTTTCTTTCTTCAATAACATCTTTTGGGTAGTCTTCTTGAATGTATATATTAGTTCCTGCTAGATTTTTCCGGTTTGTTAATAATTGCAGTTTTTTTCCTATATGTACGTTATTCATCCAATTAAAACTGGACTATCGTATTTTCCCTTGTTTATTCTCTTTATGGAATCAATCTCCTCTTCTGTAATACCTATCTTTATTTTGGTCTTTATGGTTTTTATTATTTCTTTTTCTAGGTCCCAATAGTTATTCTTTCCTTGTGTTCTTATGCCAAAGAAAACTATTTCTAACTGGTTGATTTTCTTCTCATTATTTTCAGTTTGAGTTTCTTTGATTATTCTCCTTTCTAATTCGAATTTTTGGTTTATTTTCTCAACTTCTTCTTTAAATATACTCCTAATCTTGACTGCGTCAAGGTACATTTTGATGTTAAATTTATTTGGGTTTTCTTCTCTTAAAAAATGCTTGTTCTGCTTTCCGCGTGGAATTCGGATGTCTACAGATTTCTTTTATCTTGATTTCCTAGATGTCTTCTCTTTGTGTTTTAAATTCCACTTTATTTGTAGTTTTTTATTAATTATTAGTAGGTTACTCTCACCATTTACACTTTACGCTGTTGTTAACTTGACTTCCCCACAAGCATATCGGAACATTTGGCTACAACCCAACCTTCAAAGACGATACAAATCACGAAAAAATGTTAAGAACGCCAGTAATAATACCGTCATAGAAAAGTTGACAGACACCATTACAAATGCAGGATGCACTCTGCCGAAAGCTGCAGTCAAAAGCGCTAATTCACACATTTTCCACGTTATTGGTGAAGAGATTCTGTTACGGTTCAAAAGTCGGGTATCCGTAAAGGTCGTCTATCGGCCCATTCTTGACTTTTGGTCACCAGCGATCACTGTTTTGCGCAGTTTTTGTGGTGGGAATTGAGATAACGGAAAGTTTCTTAAATGGGCGCTGGCTTGAGAGCGCCTCTTCTTCTTCCGCCTGTCACTGCCTGCTGTCGCCAACGCAACTGCTTTGGTGGAGTAATTCAGTTGTCTCAAGCTATGTCAGTTTGGCCTGCACACTAGGGTGAAGCGAAAATGGTAAAAAAAATAAAATTTTGTTTTTCCTACATGCGGAAAAATGGCTACATGTAAGGTCCAGCTACTGTGTAAAATTAGGGATAGAAGGATTTCGTTTTCCGGTGCCCCCAGGCATTCAATATGTAATTTTTTTTTCAAATAGTTACACCTACGAGTACTTACGTTTCATGCAGCCGTTCGCCTGTTATATTATTAAACATCCCAGAACTCACCACGAGGAGGTGGCTGCATGTCGAGTTCCACTCACCTGCCCTCCTGCCATGTACCAGCTCTTCAAGCCAAGGCCTTTAAAAAGTCGAATTTAGTCTCAAATTTTGGTAAAATTTCTCGGGAAGCTATCCGGCACCGTATAAATCTATCCCTTCCCTCTTGTCCACAAATAGATGATGATACTTCTGTCACTAACTTTACACATCTCTGTACAGCCTGGGAATGACAAAGGACATTCAAAATTGGTCAAAAAGCGTGACAACACCTATAGGTTTTGTGTGGATTTTCGTAAGCTAAATAAAGTTAATCAGCCAGATGCCTACCCTCTTCCGTATATTAGCAGTACCCTCGACAAACTTCGGGATGCACGTTATCTTACGACTTTAGATATCAGATCCGCTTATTGGCAGATACCTGTTGCAGAGTCTTCTCGTAAATATACCGCCTTTACAGTGCCTAACCGGGGCTTATTCAAATTTCGACGTCTACCTTTAGGTCTTCACACCGCGCCGGCCACGTGGCAGCGATTGATAGATCGTGTAATAGGGGCTGACCTGGAATCTTTTGTTTTCACCTACCTCGATGACGTCATTATATGTACTTACACAAACCTTCGAACAACACTTAGACGTGTTACGAGAAGTTGTCAAACGCCTGTCCGATGCTGGTTGAACCTTAAGCAAGGAAAAGTGCCATTTCTGCAAACCGGAACTTCGATATTTAGGCTATGTAGTCAATTCCAAAGGTCTGTTAGTCGACCCTGATAAAGTTCGGGCTATCATCGAAATACCCACACCAACTTGTTTCTGAAACATTGTTCAGCGAAGCTTGCTCCTAAGTATTTTGGTCCTTTTATTATCCATCGTCTTTTATCCAAATAGAATTATAAACTTAAGACCCCTGAAGGTAACCTGCTGCGAGGGACTTGGCACGCCAAAAATTTTAACCCCATTATGACGACAATCGCGATCAAGTACCTAACGAGGGTTAGTTTGCTGTTATTTTGCGCTTATTTGTTTTACCACTAGTTTGCAAGTGATATTTTGATTCCAGGTTATTTTCTCATGTTGTTCCCTTTGGGTTTGTAGTGTGGGAAATATCGTGGGAGTTTTAGTCCACTAGGGAAGTTGGTTGGAGACTCGAACGGTCGGTAACTTTCTGTCGACTCCTTACCTTGTAGGTTAGACAGTGACATTTCATCGCGTCATACAGGAGTGAGACATTTTTGCCGTCTCACTTCCGGTGTTTCGCCATCTGGTCACTATAGATGGTGTTTCAGTGTGCAGTCGGTCCTGGGCTGTACACTTTTCCCCGACTAGTAGGGTGTAGGGTTATTTTATTTTGTCGTCATAGGGCATGGTTGCCTATGATCGCGGTGTATCCTACGGGGTCCCATGCCTGGTATCTATGTTCTGTGAGGACTTCAAACGTTTTTCGGCTTTTTTCCATTTAAAATTCTCTGTTAGCTCATTTGATTCCACCCTACGTTGACTGACTGACGTGACAACGGATCAATTTCTCATCCTTCTTCTGTGTTGTCCACTATTTCCTTTCCTAGACCTTTCTAATCCCATTCCCTTTTTCATTACTTTCGTCTTTAGTTTTCTTCTTCGTGTTAGGTAGTCCTCTTGGTGGATGTTGTGTTGAGTTGGACCTGGATCGGTTCATCCACCGGCGCATCTTTTTGATCCAGCAGCGACGGATGTTCCGATGTCCTTTTCTGGATGACGTTCACTGTGAGATCTGCTATCCCTTCCTTCTATTTTTCGCTCTCAGTCTTTTAATCCCGTCGTAATTTCCTTTTTCCTTTTTCGCCTTCTATTGTTGGAGTATTTAGGCCGCGTATCCGTTTCTAAATTATCTGGTATTGCCTTGGGTAGGTTTGGTGTCCACAGTATTCTCTTTTAGCGCTGGTTGAGGTATTGTCTTTGCATCTGTAAAATTTTGAAGTGTTGTTAATGTGCATGCATAGGTTCTACGTCGGTAAATTTGAGGAATTTACCTATTTTTAGGTATGGGGAGAGTTTTTATGGGCCAAAAGTCACTTCTCATATTTATTTAACTATTTGCCTTATCCCTGACTAATTCAAGTCACTTTTCATATTTTTCTAACCATTTACCCTATATCTGACCAATTCTAGATTTAACTTACTTTAAATTTACAACAAATTAGTTTCATGTATTCATATATTTGATTTTCTTCAAATAAATCTACTGCAGGTTAGGCCTCACGTCGTACGCTATGCTATGTTGGTTGCAGACACGTTCTTTCCGCAAATTTGGAATTTCCGACCTAGCTGTCAATTGCTATTTTGTCTTGTTAGAATACGGATGTAGTGAATTTACGCGTCTTTGGTTGATCGATGCATGAATTTTTAATTCGGTTTTGTTGCACTCATCCTAGCTTGAAAATGTACGTTTTGGTGTGAATTTTGCTGGAGAGACGTCTCCGATGTTTCGTTGTGGTACATTTCGAGCACAAACTACTGTTTGGATTTCACCTAACAAGCACATGTCACTTTTGGGCAAATCGAGGCAAAACATCTAACGGTATGCTATCTTGACAATTGTTTATTATATTTCTAAGGCGAAATATTGTCCTTTTAGCTCCCCTTTGGTACGGGCTGTGAAAGCACCCCTCTTTGGAACAGGTTATGAAAGCAGTCTTTTCGTACGAGTTAACGCACCTTTATTTTTGTGCTGGGCCCCTCTCCGAGCTCCGTATATGGTGGCGCAGGACCCCTGAAGTGTTTGATGGAAGGAATTGGCCCCTCTTAGAGAACACTTACTCCAGGAAGTTGCCGCAGTCGGCTAGCTGTGAGTTTAGGAGGTTTCCGATCCCTACAACAGGCTTGCAGATTTACTGGCCCGAGACTCCTACGTTACCTGCAGTGAAGCTCTCTTGGTCACCTAGCCTCCTCGACATCGTGCAACAGGTCCCGGCCTGCACGTTCACTACCTGGTGCATCCAAGGTCTGTCTTTTGTAAAACGTTCGGCTTTCCTGGGCGGTATGGCTCGGCCAACTCAACCTGTTTTTTAAGGACCCCCCTTTTAATGTGTGTATAATTATTTATTGTAGCGCTTTGGGATACAGTAGATTTTGATAATTTAATTAATTTAATTTAGTAAATCTCGCCTGCTGTTTAAAACTAATCTATATTGTTGCCTTAACGATTCGTTGTTTGCGAGTTGTTGACATTTGAATTACACTGAAAGTTTGGGCTGTGTGATGTACCAGCAGAGTGATGATAAGAACCACTTATGTACATTTTTGTAAAGCAATTCATGCATACGTCCTTTTGACAGATTTTAGATCCGATCTCAGTTGAGAAACCCTTCAGGTCGGTTGAACTTAACCATTGAGGCCCCGCCTTGCAAGAGATTTTCGCATTTAGTCCGTTCGTTGTTTGAGGCATTAACGCCCTACAGGGCGAGATTTTAATAAGCGTGTTTCGGGTTATATTACGCTCTATATTAAACCAAGATCTTGGGAAATGGTGGGATTTTTGTACAATTGATTACATGAATAACTATGTATTTTTGCAACTGAGGGTTTTAGCGTTAAATTCAACTTGACAGACAAAAATTTTAACTACCGTTTAAGTTCAAGACGCGTTTGGCTATTCATGCGAATTGCTACGATCCTTGACTACGTTTAATCTGGTGAGTTCAATCTGTGATAATCGAACTATATTATATAAAATCTGATTTGTGATATCGCTATTGTGTGGATATACTACCGAGCATTTTTGATATTTTATTAAATTATATGTACTCGTTACTCATGCCTGCATATTTTATTTGTGTGCCCTTGTCGTTATCTCTAAGTTTCAGAATCGCTTAGTAGCACCTTCCGTAGTGTCTTTTTTGATGATTAGCAAAGTGCTGGGTCACCTGCTACTTGGCACCCATATATTATTCTTCGTTTCAGCTTACGCTTTGAGTCTACTGTTCGACCCGCGACCAGCTCCGGCTGAGAAGTCGGTAGCCTTTGCTACTCCTTATTTTATTGTCAGAGTGATGTAATAGTACTTTCAATGCCTATCCCAAGTTGAGGGGGAGTGTAACGCCCCTGATTTTTGGGCCACTTTGTAGCTATATTTTGTAGCAAGAGAATTCGAGCTAATCGCAGTGGGCGTGTGTGCGGAGCGATAAACACCTGCACATTTTCGCATCTGAACTTGTCGATTTTCGATCCGCGTTGACTGTGAAAACAATGCCGTAGCTGGTATAGTATTGATTTTTCGAGAGGAGTTCTTCTTTTCCAAGCAAGCGAAGCCGCTTGTAGCATGGTACGCGAGTGCACTTCCAGCATTGGTAAGAGCGTTTCTTCTAATTTTATTCTTTGAGTATTTATTTTGGTTTTTTAAGCTGGATTGTTCTGCGCTTCCACTCATTGAAATCGCTGCGATGCGCCTTCTAAATTAGGCCGTGAACATTATCGGTAAGAATGCTTTTGCGTGAAAAATTTTGTTTTCTAATTTTCCAATATTTAGGCCGTTTAGTATAGCTAGTTTGGGCTAGAAACCGCTATTATTGGCTCACAAATTAAACAGCTATTTGGGCTCTCACGAAGGCTTAAATTTAGCTCCTCGCAGCTAACGTTTTGGCTCTTCCTTGAGCTAACCAGTTTCCCGAATTGGCGCCTGTACGTAGTCAGGAATTTCCTTCCTTTTTATACTAATCCTTTTTCGAGCGTCGACCTTGCGATTCTGAAAATCATGAAGTCGGTTGGCTTTAAGTCTTCATAAAAAAATGCAACAAACAGAACTCTCCTGCCGATCTCTGGACATCATTAATTACACTGTAAGTACGTGGCATTATCAGCTCTGTTTTTTATCAACAAAGGCATGATGCCGCAAACTTATGTCAGTTCTTACTACGATCTTAACAACTCAAACTGAGCGTGTCAAAGCAACCTTTGGCTCAATTGTTATTACCGCAAAAGTGCGAGTATTTAAATAATTCGAGATTGCTGAAATAGCGTGTCGTATCTCAGATAGCGCCCTTGGCGCATTTTCGATTGCACATGTAAAGTTTTTTAAAATGTTGTTTTGTTCCAATATAAAATTACATGTGAGTGTAAGTTGGGTGACGCCAACCTTGATTTGCTTGTGCAAGATATTATAGATGTGCATTAAGGCAGATATGAATATGTTTTTTTCTTGAGGTTGACATGTGTTACAGACCGAGGGCCTCTGGCGAAGGTATAGAATACGAATATATCCCGTGGTGCATACAATATTTTATTAACTAGCATATTAATAAGAATAGTATCAAATTTCAAAATCTCATAATGACATTTAAAATTAGAATATGTAAGTCACATCAAGGATTGCCTCATTGCATCGTTGCTAAGACGTTATTTGTAGTTGCATGGTTACCATGTGTTTGACGGAGAAATAACTTCACAAGTCCCTTGGGAGTTATGAGTAGCTTTTCATATTTAGTTATTATGACGAAAATGTACAATATCGTGTTGCTAGTAAATAATTTTTTTTGACTGATACTGTTAGTATTTATTTTTGCTAGCATTGCTACATTTATACTGAGGTATGCAGCGAAGCTTACATGGTAGGTGTTGAATTAGTTTGCTAGCTAGGTTTGCTTATTGGTTCTGAATAACGATATGGCGCCAATCCTTTTATTAATCTACTGTTCAATAGCAAAAGCCCGAAGCATTTCTTAGCATCATCCTTACACCACGCCATATTCTGCCGAGAGTTAAAAGAGCAAGTTGAAGCCTTGTCAACCGCTTAGTGTAGACCGGTACACGGTGCTTTCTAGAGGTGGAAGGGTCGCAGCGCTCTTTCAACCTCGCCCGGCGTGATGTCCGGGTCGTTAGGTCCTCCTCTGGTGTCGTACCAAGCGCGTCGGATAGTCGCTTGTATTTTGTCGTCCTCCCGTTCGTTGTTCCAGGGGAAGATTTCCAGAAGGTACACGGTTGTCTCGCGCACGGTTTCCGTGTAGCTCCCGTCTGTTCGGCGCACAATGTCACGATCGAGCGTTGTTCTTCCTCTTAGCACCCGGTACGCCGTTCCCCAGCGGTCGTGTTCTGGACTTTTTGGGGCCTCTTTGATGGCCGCTTTGTACTGCCTTTTAACGGTGTGATTCCGCCTCATATCCCGATTTTCCGGACTCGCGCGTTGGTATCGATTTTGAAGTCGGCGGGTTTCTGCATGCAGTTGGGTTAGGGTGCTATTGCACCATGATACGCTGCGGGTGTTGGCCTTTTTCGGGGTCATTGATCGCTCGCAGGCGGTTGTGATTGCCTGTTTGAGCTCCTCTGCCATCGATTCCACGCTCGCCGAATTTTGGCAGTCCTGAACCCGTTCCCGAATGAGGAGAAGACGAAGGTGGATCTCTTTCTCAAAGGTCGGCCAGTCTGCTTTTCTGTTGCAGAACCGGAAAAGCGTAGTAGCGTCCGGGTGTGAACCCTGGTCTGGTCCAGGTCCCGCAAGATAAATCGGCGGTCCGACAGAGTGTCGTCATCTGTGACGCGCCAATTATAAATGTTGCAGTGTGTTTGTGGGCTGGCGGCCATGATGTGGATGTAGCTCAAACCTCTGTGACCCTGGAAGGTTGGTCCGCAGTCGGTGTTGAGGACTGTCAGGTGTTTCTCAGACAGGTCGACCAGCAACGGATCTCTGTGGTCTTGGATGAGGGAGCACCAAACCGGTGCCTTGGTGTTGAAGTCCCCTCCGACTATAACATTGGCACCTCGTGGTATGGCCTGGAAAGCGTTAACTAGTCTGTGGATCAGTTCTTGTTCCGTGTAGGCTCCTCCCGTTGGTGGTAGGTATAACGACAGCACTAACAGAAAGGAAAACGCGGTACTGATATCAACAGTGGTGATAATTTCATCCGAGATATGGTCCAGTAGAACGCACTCCGCGGTCTGTCCATTGTTTTCTCCGCCGTCGTAATGCCTGTCAGAAGGTCGATAACCCTCTCTGCGCGCGTGTTGGGTTCTTTTATTAGCACTATATCTAAGCTAATGTCCCTGATTAGGGGTGTGGTTTTGGATGATGCTGCTTTGTCTTTTCTCAAGTTAAGCTGCGCGGATGTGAGACTGGCACGCATATGTAGGGTGTTGGAATCGCTAGAACCCACCATAGTCGATCATGAATCGGGGAAGTTTGGCGATTTCACATCGTGGTGGATTGGTCGAGGCGGTCCGCGTTTCTCGGCGTTGCTTCTGATGCAAACGACGCACCTGGGTATTCTCTCGCGGCACTCCGAGTAGTGGTCGCCGCATTTCCCGTACAGTTGGAGCTCGACTTTACAGTCTTTCGCGCGATGCCCGAAGCAGTAGCATTGATAGCACTGGGTCAGCTGAAAGTAGTCGCCGGGCCAGACGAGTTGCCAATTTAGATTAAGTGGGGTACGCAGTAGGATCTTCCTCAGTGCCAGGTGAACCTCCGTGAAGTCGCTCTGGTGCTGATCCCTGTCTCTTCGTCCTCCCATCCGGAAGCGCTCTATAAATCCTTTCTTGAGTTGCTCGGCGCCTCCGCGATTTACAATGAGGTCCGGGTTGTGCTCTATGATTGTCCGGGTTATGTCGTTTCCCATGTCCTTATCGATTCGCGGAAGTATCATGCGTGGCGACATCCTCCTGTTTTCAATGGAAATGGAAACTATAGCTAGCCGTCCATGCGTTACACTACTGGCACCTTTTGCACTCCGGATACTTGGTGGACAAAAATCACCGCGAATTACGCGGCTCTCACGGTCGATCTCGAGGATGTCTATGATTGGGCCACATGTCCACTTCCATCATACCTAACTATGCTTGGCATAATGCAAAAATTGAGTTTTCTATGATTATGGTGGTACAGATGTTAACGTCAGAGTTACATGCAACGGAAACCTCCTTAAAAGAACTATATTACGGTAACTATTACTCAAGAAATGATACCGTATCTTCAATAATTCGACATTTGCAAACAGATCAGTAAAACCATACAACCTGTTTTAATAAAAAAAATCTGGTACGATACACGCACACAACTTCCTTTTACAGTGATCTTATAATTAACCAAAAATTTGATTTTTAATTTTTAAGCATTTGTCAAAAATTTTTAAAAATTACCAATTCTACAAAAACGGTACAAAATTTTATTCTTCTATTGATGCCATTACCTTTCCTGTAAGTTGAATTGGCGAGCAGGAGTCAGCCAAAACGGTCAATGCAATGTTAGATTCCTATGTTCGAGTTTGAGAACGGACACCCGGTATATATTTTTTAATAGCACAATTTCCCTGTGCATACGGCAAGGGTTGTTATGGCATAGATGGAGAACGAAATAACTGTTCTTCCGTGGCCCTCTTGAAGCCCGGATATGAACCCAATCGAGAACATTTTGGGTTATATGGTAATAGCTATTAACATATCTAGGAATGTTATGATTCATAACATCCGTGATTTGTTCAATAGTTTATCGGTTGCTGTATGGTTATGGTTGCCATGTACGGTAATGGACTATTACCGTACAGATCAGTTATGATTTAGTTACCAGCCTACTTTTGTATATGTAAACAAGGGATTAATATCCTGCAATCGATAAAAGAGATTTATGGGAACAATTTTCGACCTTAAAATCGCGAGGAGCTTATTCGGGCAATCTGAAACGAGTGGGCTACCCTTACGCGGGTATACACCCAAAGTTTGGCAGGAAGCATGAACCGCAGACTTGCACTCTTCAAGAACAAAATGGAGGTTCCACTAAATATTAAATGTCAAGTTCACAGCTTTGAATGGACGAAAACCTTGTTTAAACTTTCTATAAAAATGCTTTCCATCTTCTACACGTTGTTTTATTTGATTTAAATTCGCACCACGTCCCTTATTAAAAGCATGAAACAGAATCTACGCGCGACCCTGAACTTTGTCACATTAATCAATTCTGACATTGAAGAGAGGTTCAATACAATAAAATTTGGAAATTCAGCCAACTTTCTATCGAAACCGTGCGAATTATTAATTCCGCAATAGTACCTTTTTTATAATAATTGCTTTGAAAAAAATTATGAAATTAAATATTGTTACCAAATGAAAATACACCTTTAAGGAGAAAAATAGAGTTAGAGTTTATCTAAATGCATGACCGTTATACATTTGAAATTTTCACTTTTTTACACTTCACAAGCTCCTACGTCAATCTCGTATTAATCCAGGAGGCCATGTTGTATGTCAATAAAACAGTGCATTAGAAGTCAGACAAAATTTAACATTTTTACATTACAATGGATTCAACTATACTCTAAAATAGTATGGGCCAGTTTAAAAACTGCTTTTATCAAATCTTTTCAGGAAATTGCAAACTAAGAGAGGACGTTTAAAAATGTCATAGTCAGTAGATTCAGAGATACCATGTCTATGAAGTAAGTTGGTTTACAATAAAGTATCGGCTGTACCAAATCTTGCATGAAATCAGTAGTAAGGTACACTTTTACCATAAACGTTACAAAAGTATAATGCCAGCGTAAAATTAAATAAAAATTATACAACTTCATAAAAACTAGTATGTAGAAACTTACTATACTTACGTAACTTGGGAAACAGTAAATAGTAATTTTTGTATTAAGTGCGCAAAATGAGAGTTTTTTTATGGCGCGTGAGAATGTCAATTTTCGCCGAGACCGTTAGGTCGAGGCAGAAAAGTCATTCAAACGCGGCATAAAAACAAGAATTTTGCCACGAAATACAAACAACGTTTTTTCTACAACTTTCAAACAAGAATATCAATATTATTTCGCGCCGTACTTCGCCAAAATTCTTGTCGCTCCAGTGCGCAAAATTTCATTTTTTCACGTCGCCAATGGTAACGTGAAAAAAAATCATTTTTTCACGTCGTCAATGGTAACGTGAAAAAAGATTCATTTTTTCACGTTGTCAATGGTAACGTGAAAAAAATTTTTTTTTACCGTTAAAAAATTTTTTTTTTCACCGTGAAAAAAACGCGTGTTTTGCGCACTGAAATTAATGCGTAAACACCCATTTTTTGAGCAATTGTAGAAAAATAAATAATAACTGATAAATATCCAGTAAGCACCGTACAAAAAATTTAATCAAAAAGTTTTATTTTATTACCAATATAAAATATTACAGCCATTTACAATAAAAAAAAGTTCAGGTTAAAATAAACCTTGGTGATTGAGTAAGCAATAAATGAAATATAATGGTTTTATGCAAAACCCTGTTGTTGACACATTGCGTATATCTTCGTGTATGAATATATAATATATATACAAGTATAAGTAATTCCAAATCCTGCACTTTTACACATCTCATGCATATTGTACCACTACATTTAAGTCTGCCTGTACGATTACTGGAGTGTTACAGAAAAAAAGGAAAGACCATTAATAAGTAGTGTGGAGCTTGCCGATTAGTACAAAGGCGAGCTTAGATGATCCTGCTTTTCCTTTGACTCTCATAAATTTACCAACAGCCAGTATGAAGAAACCCATTAATGCAAGTATGAGCTAGAGCAAGCATTATGAATAAATAACCAGTCCGATGTCAATTGTAAATGTCGTAAATATGCGCGATATCTGAGACTGGCTTTTAAGACATGATTTTGAATTGTGTTGCTGAATTTTAATATTTCATAAATCATATCATTCAAAAGTAGCTCTTTTATTTTAACTCAATTGCACTTTTCATTTCGAATACTTTTTAAAAAATCCAATACCTGTAGATACAACATTCAACATCAACACCTTCATTTCAAATGAAATTGTATGATCAAATGCAAATTACTTCAATTTTTTTCTGTATCTATTGCGTTATTCTTCTGCACAGGATGCTGCTGAAGATATTCCTCTATCCACATACTTGCTCTTGTATGTTTCTCTGTATTTATTTATCCCCTATATTTGTCCTTATATGCTTCACTAAATTTCTCTGTTATTTTATATTTTCAAATAAAGTTATTCATATTGCTGCTTTATATTCGCAAACTGAATAAAGTTTTTTCCGGTATGGGTCATCATATGGTTCATTAAAACCAATTTTTGTGCTGCTTTACAATCGCAAATTGAACAAGAATATGGTTTTTCTCCTGTAAGTGTCTTTATATGTTTAACTAAGTTACTTTTCTCTGCTGTTTTAATTTGCAAATGGAACATGAATAACATTTTTCTCCTGTATGTGTCGTCATATGTCTAACTAAATCAGTTTTTCGTGCTGTTTTATATTTACAAATTGAACATGAATAAGGTTTTTCTCCTGTATGGGCTTTAATATGTTTAACTAAGTCACTTTTTTGTGATGCTTTATATTCGCAAATTGAACATGTGTATGGTTTTTCTCCTGTATGGGTTTTCATATGTTTAACTAAATTACATTTTTGTGATGCTTTATATTCGCAAACTGAACATGAATATGGTTTTTCTCCTGTATGCGTCTTCATATGGACCTTTAAATTACCTTTGTTTGCTGTTTTATATTCGCAAATAGAACACGAATAACGTTTTTCTCCTGTATGTGTCACATGTCTAACTAAATCAGTTTTTTGTACTGTTTGATATTCACAAATAGAGCATGAATACGGTTTTTCACCTGCATGGATCTTTATATTGAGCCCTAAAGCACTCTTACATGCTGTTTTATATTCACAAATTGGATATGAATAAGGTTTTTCTCCAAGATGGGTTTTCATATGTTTAATTAAATCACTTTTTTGTGCTGCTTTACAATCGCAAATTGAACAAGAATATGGTTTTGCTGCTGTATGCGTCTTTATATGTTTAACCAAGTTACTCTTCTCTGCTGTTTTATATTTGCAAATAGAACATGAATAACGTTTTTCTCTTTTATGTGTCGTCACATGTCTAACTAAATCAGTTTTTCGTGCCGTTTTATATTCACAAATTGAACATGAATAAGGTTTTTCTCCTGTATGAGTTGTCATATGTTGAACTAAACCAGTTTTTTGTGATGCTTTATATTCGCAAATTGAACATGTATATGGTTTTTCTCCTGTATGGATTTTCATATGTTTAACTAAACTACTTTTTTGTGATGCTTTATATTCGCAAATTGAACATGAATATGGTTTTTCTCCTGTATGCGTCTTCATATGGACCTTTAAATTACATTTATTTGCTGTTTTATATTCGCAAATAAAACACGAATAACGTTTTTCTCCTGTATGTGTCGTCATATGTCTAACTAAATCAGTTTTTCGTGCTGTTTTATATTCACAAATTGAACATGAATAAGGTTTTTCTCCTGTATGAGTCTTCATATGCTCCATTAAATGACCTTTTTGTGCTGCTTTGTATTCACAAATAACACAGGCGTGACGTTTTTGTCTTGTATGTGTTTTCATATGAGTTACTAGAGTACCTTTCACTGCTGCTTTATAACCACAAATTGAACATGAATAAGGTTTTTCTCCTGTATGCGTCTTCATCTGATTCAATAAAATGCCTAGAAAGTGAATAAGGTTTTATTACTTATATGAGCCTTGAAACTAACTTACATTTCCCTAAAGTTTTAGATTGACAAACAGGAGATGAGTAAAGTTCTGTATGAGTTATCATACGTTCCAAGAAATTACTTCTGCCTTGTGCTTCATATTCACTAATGGGGCAAAATAACTGTTCTTCTAATACACTTCCACTTGCCACACACGAATTAGGCAATTCATCCTTTATATCAACTATCTCCGGTTTAATATCCAATTCGTGACAATCCACATTGTTGATAGTATCTAGAGCGATTTCTTGCCGAGCATGTAAATTTGCAACTACTTTATTTTCATTGATTTCTGTCAGTGGTTGGTGCAACAAGCTGGTTATTGAATTAGGCAAATTATCTTCAAGTAGTTCATGTCCAACGTCCATTATTATAACGAAAGTGAAGAATCCAAATAATATAATAAATGCAGTATCTGAAAGTAATATGTACAACAAATTTCAGTGAGCTTAACTTGGTTATAATTATTTAAAAAGTATTAACATGCTTTCTTTTTCGTGTCTAATATTCCTACTTACTTGGAATAACAAAATTTTAAGAAGTTACTGGTTCAGAGAACGTGATAGCAGCAAACATATGTTTGAATTACTAGACAAAGCACCATTATAACCAGATCACGGCCTTCTAGATCAGCGTGCCCGCCGGCAGGCACGCTAGTCCAGAAGGCCGTGAACCAGATATTAACCAGCAAATCTAAATTAGATCAAATGAAATTCAAAAGAACTACTGTAATATACAGTGTGTCGCCTTAAATTTACAGGGTTTTTCGATTGCTTCGAGATAGACTACTTATAACAAGAGATCAAATAAATTTACAATTAGAGTCGCCTGTGATATGTGTTATACGTTTGGCAGTAGTGAAGTGTATTGTCAGTCTATGTTAAATTAACGATTTGCAGGTTAAGTTTTACGTCAGTCTGTGTCAAACAACAAATAAAACCTAACCTACTAATCTCGAATTTGACATGGACTGACAATACACTTCAGTACTGCCAAACGTATAACACATATCACAGGCGACTCTAATTGTAAATTTCAGCATGAATTTATTTAAAATTTATAAAGTAATTTAAAGAATTTGATTCAATAATGATAAAAAATACCAAATAATACATTTTTAACATATTATAGTATAGGAGTAGTTATTTAACCAACAAATGTGTTAATGAAGGCGATTAATAATCGAAACTGTTTAAAGCATGAACGAGCAATAGCGAGTGAGTGCCTTTAATAGTTGAGCCCATTAAGAAACGAGTTGATTACAAAATTTTTTCGTTGACCGCAAAATCTTTTTTTGTGGCGAAAAATTTGATTAATATAACTAACCTCCATGCAAAATATCATCAGAACGTCAAAATCACAAAAACAGTTAATTAATGAAAAAGAGTGTATTAATCAAAAACAGTGTATTAATAGTTCTATTAATCTATCCTTTTTTAAAAAACAGTTAATTATTGAAAAGAGTCTATTAATCAAAAACAGTATATTAATGACGTCTATTAATCCATCCTTTTTTAGGACAAATAATTCATTAATATTGAAATTAACAAGCGGTTAACGAAAAATAAATAAAAAAATACTTCAAACTTGTTTTTATTTAGATTATTCTTTTACAAATATAACATCGATGTATAACATTCATACATATACGTAAATTACACATTATTAAATAATATTAATTTCGTAAGTTTGTGACGAACAGAAGATTTATTTTTTAAAACATGTTGCAAATTGAATTGCTTTCCATAATGATTGGCTCTTATATTTATATAATTATTGGCTATTAAATGAAACAAAGTATATTCATGCGATGGTGTTCCGAATTCAACATTTATCGGATGACTGTTAGGGAAGAAAACAATAATTGTTTATTACAAATATTTTCTTTCACACATTTAATAACATTCACTTTAACATCTTTATGTAAATGATGCTCTTTAATTACCACAGCTTGAAATGATTTTTCTAGCTCCTTTACAATTAAATGAACTGCATTGGATGGCAGAATTAAATTGCCTCTATTTACATGTCTCGTGAAATTTTCCGTTCCATAACTATGATCATTATCATTTGATATCAATATATCTGTACAAAATTGACAATTAATCTTTTTCATAATATTTTTTACAATATATCCACTTATGTAATGTAAAATATCCTGCGCATACAGGCATCGAAATATTGTCTAATTTTAAAGTTTTTATATAATTAGTTGTCTCTGACAAGACAGCATTAATCGTATTTACGTTCAAAGCACGTATTGGCTTCTTGAAACCATTAGAAAAAGGATTGCGCGAATTGAGAATGTCAAAAAGACGATCTATATTTCTAATAAAATGAATTGTGGCTTCGCTGTTTTGGAATTGTTTGTCCCCATTTTTTTTGTAAATAGTCCATGGCATCAGCAATCCCACTACTTAAAGTCTGAGCTGCCAATTTCACTTTCATGATACTATCTCTGAAATTAACATGTCTAGAAGTTAGTTTATTAGCAAATCTCAAACCAATAGTATTTTGCGAATCGTTTAAGGCATTTACAAAATGCCATTGCACATCTCATTTTACAGATTTAATAATTTTTTATCAGTTACTGTATTTCTGGCAAGTTTAAGCATATGACATGCATCAAACGTTACATTACCTAACTTCTAAAGAATTAATGGTAGTAAATTTACAATTAAACCTATTACTATTTACATTTGTTGAACCACGAGGAGCGAATGAGATGGGAAATTTTGTCCGTACTCGTTCTACGTCCAAAGTCCGTCTTGAGCAGTTTTTGCTGGTAGAAGTCACCCGGGGAGCTTAAGAATTTCTATGTAGGGTACGCAAGGCAGTCGATAATGGAAAAACCTCGACGGTCGTGCTGAACCTGGAGATCTCGCGGCTGGTTGGGGCTCGAATGATGAAGCCCAAAACGTAAAGAAGGACAAAAGGTTAGCTGCACGTCGGTGAGCGGCAAAGAGAATTGCTTTGGAAACGAAGAAGGTAAGAAATAAGGTAAAGCGGAAAACCGGAAAAGAAGGGCTGGAATAAATTAACTAGGCATTGGCCTACGTAGAACTAATCACACTCACAACTTACCTCAGATGTCAGGCGACCAGTAAACCTTTCTCTTCAATAGAAAAATTACTCTATTCCGCAATAATCGTGACTGCGGTGACCCAACCGTAGGACCAAGGTTTATTACAGTATAAATTGCACTTTACGACATGAATTTAACATCAAAATACTAAACAGTTTGTAACACGTTAAAAACTGCATAAATCGGGAAAATACAGGGATCAGTTGCCCTAACTATATTATGATGTACTGTGACAAAGATTTCCGACTAAGCTTTAGTGGGAGGGAGGGTTCATTACGATATTATTATTTAGTACAACGACGTTGTAAATCTAAATAAGATGTTAAATAACGCTACCACTTTTTTAAACCGAGAAAATTGTAAGAAAATCTCACCAAAAGTGGAAATGTAGACCTCCCTTTAAAGGTGTTGGAAATTTTCAGGGCCAAGCTCAGCTTACAGCTTCGGCGAACCTACCTTTATTGAATTCCTTACAGCTGTTAAACTCCCTTACATAAAAACAAGTGACAAAATATAAACTCACATGCAACGTCATATATATAATAAAGAAATACACAACTAATTTAACAATAAAATGTGTTAACTTGAAAATAAAGACATTTAAATAATTGACAAACATTAAATCAAGAGAAAAGAATTAGTATTCGTAATTAATACTTAAATAATTAACCAGCTGATTACAAAGTGTAAGATCTAATACCAACTGACTGAAAACGTTAAAACTTTGACTACTGACGATAGCAACTACACAAATTTTTATTTGTTTAATTTAGCGGAAGATTATAATAAATTTTTTGTTATCAACTAAGTTACTTAAAGACAGAACTTTGTTAAGTAAATGATCACATTACTTCAAAGTGCTTTAAAACTAACGAAACATACGGTACTTTATTAAGAAGTTTAAGAGATCTGCTGGCAGAGTTGGTGCCCACTGCTACTGCCCAAAATGTTTGATGAAATGCGGGAACGAGGCCTTCACAGCGATAAAGGGTTGACATTTGCTAAGAGTTGAAACGTTATTATATATTCCCAGATGCTGAATGAACGACGTACATAAACGACCGTCAATTTTACGACACTCGAAAATTCATTTAGAAAGCTTGCACGATTGACAACTCTATTTGTTAGCCATATAATGCGATGTCAGAGCTTGCCAAACTTCTCGATACGAATTCTCGGCTACTCTAACTTAATAAGCGTCTCTCGTATGGCTTGAACCTTAACAAACTGGCACCCATTTCAACGGGCAAACGGCAGTAATTGCTACAAAACACAAAAGCTCACAAGTTCAATGAGCACAAACACACAGTTTCAGAAAGAACACAATTAAATTAACAGAGGCACCAGAACTATATTTCGATGGGGCTCCGCCAGGACCTGAAGCTCTTGCGGGGGCCGAAGACAGCCAACACCTTTCGAAGTAAGTTAAAAAAGCGCGGAAAATGAACCAAGGTCTACCCAAGCGTCACATTTCTATCTCTTTCTTACATTCATCCGCTACAGTTTCTCTCACCTAATACAAAGTATGTGAACCGCTGCGTCAGCTATACTTCTTCTTTAGGTGCCTGTTCGTTCCGAATGTTGGCAAGCATCATGACTATTCGTATTTTGTTGGTAGCTATCCTGAAGGGTTTGGCTGATGATTTATGCAACCACTGTCTTAGATTCGCCAACCACGAGATTCTTCTTCGTCCAGGTCCTCTTTTACTGTTGATCTTGCCCTGTAGTATTTGTTGAAGGAGATCGTATCTCTCTGCATTCCTCATAATATGCCCGAGATATTGCAATTTGCAGCTTTTAACAGTATTCATGATTTTCGTCTGTTTTCCCATTCGCTTTAATACCTCTATATTGGTAACTTATTGGGTCCACGATATTTTTAGCATTCTTCTGTACAGCCAGAGCTCGAAAGCTTCAAGTCTCCTGGTAGTTTCTGAGTTAAGAGTCCAGGTTTCTACGCCGTACAGAAGAACAGAAAAGACATAACATCTTAGAAGTCTGAGCTTTCTTTGGAGTGTGAGGTCATGGGTTTTAAATACCGCGCTCATTTTGTTAAAAACAGAGCGTGCTTTCTCAATCCGGCATTTGATTTCTTGTGAGTTGTCCCATCTCTCGTTAATAATTGTCCCTAGGTAAATGTATTGGGATACTCGTTCAATTCTGTTTTGATTGATGTATAGGTTGACCCCAGCTATACATTCACGCTCAAATCAACGGGCACGCCAAAAGGCTGGTAACATGTTTCAACCTGTCCGTCAGACTCAGTCTGTCTGATGCCCCTTCTTAAACAGTGAAACAGGTATGGAAAGGCTCTTTGTGAGTGAACAAATGAAATCCTCAAAGAGAATTAAACGAATGAGGCAGTAAAACAGGGAACCCCATGTCTGCAGAACTATTCAACTAAACGATGGGTGAAGCCAAAAATATGTCACTAGAGATTTGAAATCCTATAAAATTTAGCACAAATAAACTTAAAGAAGCGCAAAAACGTCGGTATTCAAAATATTAAAAGTGCGGGAAGTTGAATACGTAATTAAATATTCAGGTTGTCCTAACAGATTGCCCCGGTGGATACGGTCCAACTGACGAAAGTCGCACAAAAATGTCGAGTAGTTTTCAAACCAAAATCCCTAGGAGCCAATTTTCGAAAACCTGAACATGACAGCCGTAAAAAATATCTCTCCTATAAAGTTGTTTACACAATAGTTTGGAAAGGAAAACACATCGATTTTATGTTCAAAGCTTGCTAAGCTAATTACATATACAGCCACAGACGTACACCGGTATTTGAGAACGGCGAAGTCGCGGCGAGGGCAAGTGAAAATTTATCAAGGAATGCATTGGATAATAACCGATTTTACCATTCTTCTACTCTTTCAAAAGACTTTTATTTATTTCCACAACTTGTATTTCAAGGAAAACTCGTCCTATTTGCCCTTGTTGGAAGAAATTTTGTTAATCTTGGTACCAGTTGCAAAGCTAATCCAATGTGCTTTCTTTATTAACTTATCGGGCCGTCTGCTATCATGCTGAAGAAGGGCATATTTCTTAGGATCAACTATTGTATCTCACTTGCTTATTATTCATTCTCTTGTTTTCTACTTCTTCCAAATTTTCTCTATTGTTTTACAGTGTTGCTCTTTTTCGGATTTACTGTTACCCATTAACCGTAAATCTTGTACAAAATGGGCTGTCCCCCCACCAAGAGCACATGCTAATCCGGGAATTACTAGAAGTTACTTGCTGATCTAAGCCAAGATATGATGCGAAAAGCCTTCTAACAGGACAAGGGCTTTACTTACCTGGTTCTTTATAATGATTATTCTTAATCTGAAATAGCATTATCTGTGTTTAGCTTCACGGCTATATTGCCCAAAACATACATTACATTATTCAAGAGTCCCAAGTCGGCTCAAATTTCAAGAAAGGCCCAGTGACTTTAGTGCATGAGATGTGTCTCATCTAGTATGGTTATGGAATGGTTTCTAATTTATGATGCAACTACATTTATATCTAAATTTCAAACTTGCCATCTGATTTTTAAGTAACCTATAGTTGAATTCATAAATTAGAAACTAATTATATCCGATAAAAATCGCAGAAGAAATGCCTATGTTATCTCAATAATGTGGTAGGTCAAAACACTTCGAAGATGTGCAGATTGGAATAGCTTTGTTGATTCGATTAAGTTAAGTTAAGTGCTTCCAGAGCAACTTGGCTCCATCACCTTTAGCCAGTAACTGTTTGAAGTGGGAGATGCTTCCCATGGCTTGACGCGAACCATGACCGAATTCACAACCCAAAAGACGATTGTGTACGTGTATTTCTTGCTCTTTACTTTCCTCGTTTAAACGACCAAGAAAGTATTGTAAACGCGAAAAAATCACTTTCCGAGATTTCTTCAGATCTTCATGTTTCAAGGTCCCTAGTTGACGAAAAACAACTTTTCTCAATTCGGCCCATTTTTCTGTCTGTTGGCGGTATAACTCAAAAACTATTTGTTATAGAAAGACGATATTTTGCATGCAGATTATATATCTATCTGGCATAAAACCGAGACTATTTCGGAGAAATATATACATGGTCAGCAAAAAAATTATTTATATTTGCTTTAACTGGGAAATAGATAAAAGTAATAATTTGCACATAGCTCAGGCTTTATCATTGGCGAAAATGAAACCTAACAGATACAGGGTAAACATTACAAATGGGAAATAATAATATGGCGTCTTTATAAGGCAGCAGAAACCTGTACAATTCGAGCCCGGTCTTGGCTTAGTTATCCAAACGGCCGCAAGTGGCGGACCTAAGCGGCAGACTAGAAACTGGGCTCAAAATACTAGTCTCATTCGCCTGGGAGCGAAACAGTGTTCGAATCCTAGCAAACTACATTTTTTTAAATTTGCAAACTGCTGTAACTCGCGCGAGTGAAGTTTCGTGTACTATGTAAACCCCTTGACAGATTTTTCTTGTTTTTTTATTATAGAGAAAAACTTTGAAAAATACTGTACAAATTCTGTTAGATTGTAAAAGTAATAATTTATTTTAAAACATTTTATATACAAAATCTATTTACAAAACTGTTCGAAAAGGAACATAAACAATACAAAAGCACTAGGTACACTTCTTCTTAGGTAACTCTCGCAGCCTCCCGACGGAGCGTGGGGAAGCGGAGATTCAGCTTTTCTAAACTACCTTAACACTACGCAATAACTTAATATTTAAATAAGGGGGGAAACAATACTTCTAAAATAAACTTTCGATCACATTCGAAATATCACATCACAGACGCTGCAGCTACACCTCCTCGTTTTCGGGGATCACTACCGACTTCCTGGACCTCACAGACGACCTGTGGATCATGCTGGACCGGGCCTCTCCCCTGAAGGATGCCCTCGTGAAGCTCGCCCTTCGGAACTTCTCCGGGCGCTGGCCCGACGCCTCCTCGTCCTGGTGTTTCCTGTTCGGGGAAAATCGGTTAATTGCGTCCGAGTAACTACGTTTCGTACTTACCTCGATCTGCAGGGAAAGTCCAGAAACTTCTGATCCCTGCCGAAGTTCTCTCCGTCCTGCAGCGTTTGCGGCAGCTCCTGTCCGAGAGTTTCCGGTAGAAACAACGCTAAAACGCCGCCGATTATCCCCAGAACACCCAAGATTAATAACGGGAACGAGGGGGATATTTTTGCCTGCAACAAACAAAAATCTGTTCAATTTTAAGTTTATCAGCGATTTCGTTTTCAGTTTTGCAACTAATATTTAGATGTATAATTCACAAATTTCTACTTTCAGCTCGCCAGTGGAATCTTGTTTAGTATTTGAAGAGATACAAGAGGGGTTAAATTGAAGCAAAGTTGCTAATTTTAGCTTTCCCAAAAAACAGGTCCACCAAAAGTCTAATTTTAGTTGCTTGGTTGCGGAACTGAAACAGTTCAGTTTTCAACAGTTCCGATTTCCTAATTTTGTAGTTAAGCGAGTTGGTGCAAATTTACCGGTATTCTATGAAAGTTGTAAAGCAAGATTCACACAGCGATAGTCATTTGGCGTCGAGTATTTACTTACCAAATAAACTACGAATGGGGCAAGAATACTAGCTACGTATCCCATGATGTGAATTAGAGCCACCCCTTGCGCTCTCACAACGGTCGGGAGCAGCTCGGCGGCGTACTGGAGGCCTATGTTGTATGTAATATTGATTGCAAATCTCCCTGTTATCGCCATCGTTGCTGAGGGAATGCCTGAAAAAAAATTATTTTAGAAAACAGCAGTTTAACCGTTGCCTGTATGTATACTCTTCCATAAAAAAATAAGTAATTTTTGGTATCGAGCTCAAGTTTTCACCCGTTGATAATCACCTAATACAAAATACACTGATGCAATTGCACAGTTTGAGGAAGTTTCAACAGAAATGTGACTCATGGTGTAGATTTAAAATGATACAACGAAAGAAGACAAAGTAACTGGCAAAATAGATACAGATTGTTGGGAAAATGTAGAATAACGCTAAAGGTAAATATTAATATTTATTTTTCATAGAAAAATAACAATAACAGTTCATAGAAACTGACAAAGGAAAAGAATATCAGTATGCCTGCAGTCAGGGTATAGACAGGCGCCGAGCTAACTGGTACAAAATTAAATACCGGGTATGTGCCTTCCTACACATGCGAAAGAATAAAAGTTCAGTTCGTAAACGACCAACGCTGGTAACCTGGAACATTATGAAATGGTTGCAAGTAGAAAATTAAGAATAGTAAAACCAGAATTAATACGAGAAAATATTCCTATTTGCGACATTGCAGGAACCCACGGTACGAACTCTGGGCACTTTGAAACAATGGACTAATTTAAATAACCAACAATTCACACAATTTAAATGGAAAATTCTTGGACGTTATTTTAAGATATTTACATCAAAACGATATTAAATACGCGACGTAATCACATGGCGTTCATAAATATAAGTTTAGTCTCGTGTTAATGAAATTACAAAGCACGGGTATATAAAGCACTACTATTTTAATATATAGAAAACAAACCGGTAGAAGCAGGAATATCTCGGAAACGTACATTATCAAACTAATTCACGTAACAATATTTTTTAATTCCAAAATTCATCTAATATAAATAAATGATTTTTCTTAGAATCCAGACACACCGCGACAAGAAAATCAAGGAGACCAAAGTCGCAAGTGGAAACTCTCATCCGGCAACCAAATCCAAATTCAGCAGGCCGAATCCGCAATCAAACACCACAAACACAAGAACCACAAATAAAACAACCAATAAATACCATCAATAAAAAGCTTACTCTAGATAAACACCGGCTTACGTCCTACGCAGGATAATCCGGAGGTTTTGACTGAATAAATACCAAACATCGCTGAATTCATTTAACTCCATCATCTAGGTGCTATCCCTAAACTATTCACAAACAAGGGTAAGAAACAATAATGAATACTCTATTCATTGAAACACAAATCTCCATTTACATTGGGCTGGGATGAAGTGCCACAAAATTTAACAAATTCTTTGCTCATTACTCCAAAGCGACGACAACAAAAATCGGCTAATACCACCACAATGTTATGCAATGACACTAGAATTCTTAACAACACTACGAATTTCAAGCGAGAACGTCCGATGACCTAAGATAACTTCGAAACATTACACATAACCAAATTACTTCTTAACTAGCAACAACCGTCATTTAGGGTCACTTTTATGAGACGAGAGGCACAGCCCAATTCCTTCACTTCAAATACCTATCCTTCAAACGTCAAAATTCAAGTACCCCAACTGAACTCGTCAATTTACAAAATTTCTTTCAGAAGGCCAACAAAACTCGATGAGTAGACGCCACATTCCCTACCATAACCAAAACTGCCATTCCACGATAACTGTAGCAAATATTACAATTCGCATCATGTATAGAATTAAGTGCGTTAATTACAATTTATTATTTACGATTTTCGCATGCAGATGGCAATCATTATTATTATATTGCCGAAGCAAATGAAGCATATATTATTTTAAAAAGGTTTTAGGTATCCACAAACTTCTTATTTATTATCCCACAAAATCCCACGAAAAATGGATATATTGGATTTCATTATTTACAGAGCATAAAGCACACTTCTACAAATTGTTTATACACCCGAAGGCATAGAAATTACTTTATAACCTGGCACTTGACTTAAAAACTTTCTTCCAGCACATCCTTCCATTCAGCTGGCACTTACCTAATGGTACAACCGCTGCCAAAAGGCTGAAGACACCACTAAGTGCCATGGTCCCAAAAGCTAGCCACCTTCTCCCCCATTTATCCAAAGTGAGCGTCAGGAGCGTATCGGCGGGTAGCTCGGTTATGGAGGCGATGGTGAACGTCACGAACACGTTCAGTCCCAACGAACCGACGTTTCGCACATGCCCGTCGAAAACCAGCGATATGGCCATCCATATAAGTATCAGAAGTAACGTTATCTTCCGCAAATGTGGTGTCTTGAATAAGTCGATCACTGAGTATGATTTCGAGTTCTCTTCCTCCTTCTGGGCCTTATAACAGCTCTCCTGTAAGGGAAAACTGGGGAATAAATATGCCCTTGGAGCTAGAATTTTTTTTCTTACCCTAAATTGGTTGTAGATTTTGTCTTCCACCCTCGTGGCGTTAATTTTCTCGAACTTTTTGAGGATCCCCAAAGCCTTCTCTATTTTTCCTTGAGAAACCAACCATCTATAAATGAAAACCCATGTGAGGAAAGCGTTCGCAATTTACTTTTTAAGCTGGCTAAATCACTCTGGCTAATTGAGTATAGGTCTGAATCAGAATTCTAAAATTGTTACCTTGCTGATTCAGGAACACACCACGGCGTGAGTATTGCCAGTGCTAACGGTGCGGAGGTGACGATGCACAGCATCCTCCAGTCTCCCAAAAACCAAGCAATCCAAGGAAGCACACTGGCAGCAAACGTAAAGAACAGCGCTATCGACATGTTGGCTACGAACGTTCGCCATTGAGGTCCCACGTATTCAAGAACTGTAAAATTGTGATTAATTTCATTAACGGTTGTGAAGCTTAATTTTATAACTCTACATAAGTAACAGATATTCGCTAAACCTGCTGAAATTTGAGAGCTTTTATGCTCCTACCTAATTGGTTTTCCACACACGTGGTAGGTCCATGACGTTTCGTCATAAAAATCAGCTAATTTAGTTTTTTAGAAGCATGGTTTACATCATCATTCCAGTACGACAAATATTTTGTTACTGTTATATGTAACGAGCATATCAGAACGGAGGACATTTTGTAATAAATCCGTTCTTGTTAATTAACGAAAGACATTTAAAAAGCATATAAAGCTCAGCTTGGATTGTGAATTTTAATTACTAAGCTATTTATAATTCCATTATAAATATTTATTAGCGCAAGCAGTAAGCTCTCAGCTTCAGTGTTTTGAATTATGCAGTGCATTTTCCTCTTCTCCCATTTAGATCGTAATTAACACCGGTATGAGTTATGGGGCTAATAACATTTCTTTGCCTTTGCATTTTAATGCTAGGGTAATTAAGCTATCTTTTTAAATACTTACGTATATAAATGCAAATTTAAAAATACACAGGCTATACTTTACATAAGTAAAATGATTAGACATTTCCCACAGTCACTATCAACTGAAATGCTATCTTTTGCATTTCCTCTACAAAGAATGCGTTACAAACATAATTTTCGAATTGAGAATTATGCTAACGGAATGTTAGCTAAGTAGTAACTGCATTATAAATGGAAATTTCATTAACGGTCATTTGCACTGCAGGATCTCTTTAAAACTGCAAGCGACTGCAAATGCAAAACCCCAGATGATATTTTCAATTGCAAAAGCCCAGGAGCAAATATTCCAACGAGATTAATTCTCCCCCATTATAAAACCAAGGCCCTCAGCATAATTGCGATTATTTATCTGGCACTTTAATCGCGCCTTAATTGTGGAAAGAGCTGTGGAGACATGCTCAAGGCTGCGATTGCAAGCCGTGGGTGCCTTTGAATGGAAACGTCTTCGGAAAATCTGAATTAGGCACAAGGAAATTCTAGAAGCAGATGTTTGACGATAAAAAGGGAGGCTCCTTCATTGTAAATTACCATTTTATTATTTCGCCGTTAATTAGTCGAACATGCTTAGTGCCAATTATAATGAGCCAGCGAGGTCGTTTCGGGTGATTGGCACACGAAATGTGCCTGCTGATCTAGACAGTAGACGCACAAGACGTTAACCCTTAAATGACTCCTTCAGTCTTTCTTTTGAAATATTAAAACTTTACTTGTAAAAAATGAATGCGCAGCTGGAGCTTGTATAATGCACTTCCGGTACAGTTGGCATGGCACTTATAATTGTTTAAAGACAAGAACTACAAAATTATGTAATTATTCCCAACGTTCCGAGTCCAATAAAGCTCTGAAACCTCAAAACATCGAAATAGCTTTTTAGTTCCTCAGCCAAGAGCATTATTATGCAGTCGGGCCTGAGGGCATGTGCGTTTCGAGCATATTTTTGACAGCCGCGTGTAGCAGTCCTGGGTAATAACGGCCGATTCCTTGGCATTTCGACTTCCGTCAAATGTGACATCCAGTATTTTGAGAGCCTTAAAGTTTAATATCATTGCATTGATGGGGCTTTATTATTCGATTTCCTGTCGGATAATTGTGGTACCACCCTAAATTCGCTATTTCGTCACCACTCCGTATATCTACTGCGTCAGGATTGCCCGCCTACGGTACTAACCTGCTGAATTCAAGGCAAGTTATTATTTCTTAGTATTATACAATTTACATGCTGCGGACCCAATTTTTGTTCATATTCTGTTATTAGTTAAGGCTTTTGACCACCCCTGAGTCTTTGACTTGCAGCGAGCAAGAAAACTTACAACAGGACTCTCCCCTCCTTCACTGAGCTATCGGTGCACATTACTGATGGTATCTGCTTTAAGTTCCTTTATATTTATATTCATAAGTTTAATTTAAATTTAAAGAACGGGTTCCTAAACATAGCTATATAAACAATACAGAAATACACATGCTTTACATGCAGTAAATTTAGCAACACAGCATCGGGCTCAACCTTACAGCCTTAAATCCCCTACTCATTGCTAACAAAATCATATTGTTGTAGGAAATTCCAAAAACCAATAATGGCGACTAAATTTTTTAACAATATAACCAACGTGAGGTTGGAATAAACAAAAACTAAAAGCTGTTGACATACCCAAAATGTACATCATAGTGAAGCAGTTGTCGAACGCCATTCCGACCAAGAACCTGCACAGACAGAACTCCCAGAAGGTGCCGCAGAAGGCGGTTCCGATACCAGCGGTGAAGCCCATCAGGTTCGTCCCTACCAAGGCGGGGATTCTGCCCTTGCTGTCTGCCAGCCAGCCGAAAACCAAGCCTCCCAGAATTGCTCCGCAGAAGAATATCGCCTGGGATATCGTCGGAAGAGCCTCGTTCTCACAGACCCAATCTAACTGGAACCAAAGTAAATCAGCCACCATTTCTAATAGTTTGGGATTGCTGAACTAAACCTGTTAAAGTGATTTTTTAACCAACCTCGGCTGCGATGGAAGCGTAGGGTACGTCGGCTTCTGTAAAGTTGTATTCCCAACCGTGGTCGCAAGGCTTGGTGGGCCACGAAGGGTCGGGTTCTTTTATGCCCTTGGCCAACATTTCGGTAAAGTTCACGGCGTACATCCGGCATTTTTCTAGACCAGCGCTTCCTCTTGGAATTGCTAGGGTTACTCTGCAACAATGAAAGGGAATGTGTTACGTAGGAAACTGTGCGAATTTGAAACTTGACGCTGCGCCCATTTTATCACATAACCCCTAAATGTTTCGGAATAGGCAACACGCGTTACTCGAAAATTTTACTTTTAAAACTGTACCGATACGAAGCTTAGGTATGCATATACAAATAACTAATATTGAATACTGTTCTACAACATTTAATATGGTAGTTACAGTGCATTTTTTGTTTTTAAGAAGTAATGTGTGTTGCCTATTCCCAGAACCCAGAAGCAAGCAGCAGAACGAACAGTTATAATTACAAGTATTAAATCATTTATCGGAAATGTTTATAATAGTTATAATCGTTTATGTTCTAGAATTCCATGAAGGTGTACTATAATCAAAATATTTTCGACTAACTGATAACAAAAAATAAATAAATATTTCTAAGCAACTTGAGGTTATGTTTATACTCAAACATAACATGTATGGATATCATTAAAACTAAACTTAATTATCATCTGTAATTTGATGTTTATATACTTTGGACGTAATTATGATTTCATAAAAAAATATTTAATAACGTAAAGAAAAAACAATAATAGCTTTAATTGGTTTCTGCGTAACTAATGTATTAAAACGTCAAATCATATTTAAAATAGAAATGTTATTAGATACTTTGTCAAAACGTTTCTCTTATACAGACTCGAAACATCTGGTACTTTCCAGTTAAATGTCAAGTTTGAAAAGGTAATGTTGCTAGTTTCCGGGTTTTAAAAAGTTTTAAAACATGACAAAAAACATGCATTATTCGAAATTTCACCTTTCCAAAGATCTTGAGTTTAAAATAGCTTCACAATCATTTTAATTGAGGAGAGTACTTCTGGCATATTGTTGACCTTACACTACAAAATAATTGTAAACATTTGTTTAACAGTAGACTATACATAAAACAGCTTTTGGTTTAAATTCGCCTAGACCAGGGGTGGCGAACCTTTATTCATCTACGTGCCATTTTTTCTAAAGAAATGTTTAATGAGGCCATGACGTGCCATCAAACAATCTTGACTTAGTGATTAATGGGGAAAAAATAAAACTAAATACTATCAACTTAAAACTCTTTATTTGCAACAAAAAATATACATTTTGTACAGCAATAGTGACGTTATGTTTATTTAAATGAAAGAAAAAATTCGTGTGACTTCTGCTGTTGCAAATTAGATGCTAAATAATTTATATTAGCTCCATATTTTGTTACTTTTAGCAGAATGCAAGCTGGACTGGAGTCATCTGAGAAACGGCTTCTAAGCGAGTCTTTAATGTTATTCATTTCTGAAAATAATGACTCACAAGCTTAGGTGGATCAAAATATTGTTAAGATAGCAAAAGCCAGCTTCTTCAGACTGCTAAATGTGTCTGGAATTGAATTCCACGGTTCCATAATTTTGATATTGGCATTTTTACTTATATTACCTGATACATATAGTCTTTCTATTTCATTTAATTCCAACTCTTTCCTTGTTTCGAAAAATGTTTGAATCCATATTGAACTAGACTGGAATTCAATCAGCTGCATTTAAATTTCTTCAATTTCCAACTAATCAACTTTGGCCAAGTTCAGTTTATCAAGTGAAGTTACATCAGGATATATAATAAATTTAAGTTTTTCCGATAATTCTTTGAACTGAGAAAATCTCGTTGAAAATTCTTTGATTGAAGAACTGATTACCGAATTAAACTCTTCAGTGACTTTTGCTTGGTCTGGTTTTTCATGTAAATTCAAATCTCTGGAGATTTTTTTTAAGTTTGGGAAACACTTGTAGTTTTTGGTAACAATATGGTTACTGAAAACTTGCAGTTTAGGTTCGAAAGCATGAATGAGATTTATCATAACAATAATTGTTTTATTTGCGCCTTGAAGTTTCATGTTCAATCCCTTGTTAAATATAAATAGTTTCGATTAGGTACCTAAATTCCTTAATTACTGCCGTGCCCAAATTATTTTGTGACGTGCCATCAATGGCACACGTGCCAATGGTTCGCCACCCCTGGCCTAGACAATGAGTATGACCTAACTAACATAACAACTCTATACGATACGTATAACGAGAAATCATAATAGTTCTAATTAATTACACCATCCTTAAATATTTAAGATGATATGTATACCGGGTGCCAATGAGACATGGTCCATGTTTCTATCGCTTTTACTTATCAACGTATTTGGATGAAACTTGTCACAAAGACATTAAACACAATTTATGATTAAGAGACAGATATAATCAAAATGACCGACTTTCGGTTTCACCGAAAATGTCATTAACTTTGACTTTTTAAACAGATCGCCCTGTATGTTTTTCGGAATCCACAGGTCATATTACATACGTCAGTTTTGCCAAATTATCATAGATATTATACAACAATATTAAAAAAAGTAATTAAAGCTGCCGAACATTTTTGCATATATTTAAATAGGATTTTTTAAGCACGTGTTATATGTGACAGAGATATAAAGTATGAATAAACACAGTAAAGAAAACATTTTTATTAAAAATAATAACAAAACAAATATCTAAATTCTAAAATTTTATGGTTTTTTGTTAAAACTACAGTACTTGACTGGAAATTTTCACATATAATCTCACAAGAGCATTAATTCTCTCCGGAAAATTTTTTGAGTGCGTTCCAACAACGTCGCAAATTAGAACGTTGTTGGTATGCACGAAAAATAATTTCCGGATATGAATTAATGCTCGAATGCATATTCGGTAAATTTCCAAAAATTTCGGATTTATTAATAATCACGTTGCTATAAAAAAATTCCAATTAAATATGCATAAGGGATATTTCCTATCCAATAACGTGATGGCCCTTTGTGCCATTTAAAGAAAGTGACTTTTTCACAAAAATCATATTTAGCAAATTTTATTCTTTAATGTAGGATTGTTGATTTAATTGATGAAATAGCTATTATTATGAGTTACTAGTCAGTTAGAACAGATTTTCTCAATTCACGGTCTTCTATTATAAAAGAAGATTTAAAAACATTTTTGTTAGAAGAATGAAAAAGACTATCGTATGTAAAAAATATACAGGGTGATCTATTTAAAAAAATCAAAGTTAATTACACTTTCGGTGAAACCGGCATTTCACCATTTTAACTATATTTATTCATCATTCAGGAATTGTCTAGTAGCTCCGACTTGAATAAAAGTGTATTGATCCAAATGGCTTCATACATAGAGAAGATATCAGCATCGCCCTAGTATCATTATCACCCGGTATTAGGAAATACCTAAGAATGTGGAATAATATACATTTAAGTTCACAGATTGTAGCAGAATTATGGGAATCCCTTAAAAATAAAGATTAAGCAACGTAATTGTTCGTTAGCACTTTTTGTAGTTTTTAATCTGTATAATTAGACTTTATTTTCTACATTGACTTTATATAAAAATTTAAATAAATTACGCTGTTATTCCCATCAACTAACAACTTTTTGTTATTTGATATTTGTTTTTATTCCTTTGCACCTTACTGGTTTAACAAGTTAACAATAAATTGCTAGACTCAAAACAACACAGTAGATCTTAACTGGAAATGTCTAATGACCAAACTAGAGCCAAAACAAATATGCAAAACTGTTTTTGTAGAATTAAAAAAAAATCTGCATGTGCATAAAAATGCAATTAATATTCTGCAATTGCTAAAACCAGCCCCAAGGCCGCCCAATCATAGCAACAAATTCGCAATAGGAGCTCTTGTTTGATATTTATTTGTGTTACGAGGTTTCACTTTTAAAATCGCAACAAAACTGGTGCAAAGGAAGCACGATTTAGAAATAAGTGTCACGTGAGTATTCGACATAAAACAAGTTTGCTTGTGCCACATTCGAAAAGTGGACATTTAAGTGTGTTAATATTTAACCACTTTTATATATTAAATGTACAATTACTTCTAAAGAGTTTTTTTCATTGAAGATGGCAGCTGAAATCAAAACAAATCTGCTGCAAAAACAGCTGTAGCTGCAAAGAGTGGTGTTTGTCAAACGATTAGGCAACGGCTGCACTTAGGACTTCGATGTAAAATTCAATTTCAAGGAAAACCGCGTCGTTAATGAATTGCCCAACAATGTGCTTTGATTCTGCTTCACGTTCACGTTCGACGTGAGCACCTGAGCAGGCCGTTGGCTCTTAATGGATTGCGTAGGTATCTCGCGCGCAATTCCGGAGAAAGAGTTTGGGAAAGTCCCGACGTCACTGTAGTTACCGTTTTCCAGGCTAACCCTTTTTTGCATTTTATATGTTTCATGTTAGTAGCAAACGCTAGAAATTCTGCCGTAGTATCCTTCCATTAGTATATGTACGTGTATTTTAGTATTTCCTAATTCTATTATAATAAAAAAACCCATGGAAGAGTATGTCCTGAGAGACGACAGGTCAGGTCCATTGTTTATCGCTTTCGGACTCTAATCGCTAAACGATGACAACCCTAGTACCACAAAATGTCTATGCATTGAAGCGCTGGTCTGGTCTAAACAAATCCACTACATAATCTAATTATAATAATGTTCCATTCACAAACGTATAAATGATAAATGACATTTCGTTAATACAAATGAGGTTTGCCAACAATTGCCATTGGCGGCGGGGGTCTCATCCAAAATTGAATAGAACCACCTCCAATCGCATACTTGAACTCTGTAAATGCCACGGTTTGCTATTTATATTCACTTTGATTGAATTTCAAAGCTGATTTAACTGTGCCCAGAAAAATTTGACATTTAAATTAATTTCGGTAATCAAGTACCGCTTGTTCTGTTTAATTGCTTTTTATAGCTATTTGTTTCATTAGTACAAAAAATGCATGATTTCGGGACAAGTAAGACATTTTTTGTGCGAATGAAACATAGGTACTATTTTTTCTCCAACTACTCATAAAGTCGGAAATATGACTTATTATTTAGAATCAAACATTGTAGGTTATATTGCAGAACTGTCATGGTTCAAATAAACAATAACTATACGGGGAAAATAAACAACAACGACGGCGAATGCCGAATATTGTCGAAGCGTTTGTTTTTTATAAAAAAATTAACATGTAAAACCCTATCTTGCGTCCATTTTTGTACTAGTAAAAATATGAATCGAAAAGTGTACAGTTGCCAAGGTAATTGGTGAACATCCCGAAATGGCTTACTTATATACAAAATTATTTTTGTGCGAATTCAGGATGCACATTATAAATCCCTAGCTCAGTAGCTAAAGCAAAACTGCTAGAGACTGAAATTGCTTTTTGTTCGTTTTTCTTATCATTTAGTACATAGAAAGCTGAAAAAATATTGCTCTAAACTAAATCAAGAACTAGAATAGATTGACCCAACATCACTTCTGTTTGATACCAACCTAAGGCAAAAAGTTTCTATAACACTGATCCGAAATTGCGTCGTAAAAGAGCTACAGCCAAGAGCCCTGAGAAGGGTAATAAAAAAACAAGAATTTTCATTACTTAATTATAACAATACACGTAAAGCAGATTTGGTGTAATTTGGCGTACCTACGTAATTTTTTATGCTGAATTGAATGATGTTAAGAAAAATTGGCATATGGTTTCGAACGGTGAGTTAATGCAAAGGTAGAGTGATGTTTTTATCAGAACTTTTGGCAATCAAACTATTAGTAAACTTTGGTTCAATATTTGAAAACGTCAGAATTTCCTACATAAAAAGGTAATCTTTTCTGGAATTTCTTAGAACATTAATTTTCGAGAAAATCCATCCTAAAGATTGAAATTTGCTACTTTAGGAGTGTAATCTACTCATAGCAATGTGTTTTCTCTTTTCCCTTCTCGGAGGTGTAGCCGCCTTAAGACACATTTCCGGACGTATGTTCATAGGAACCTTCTCACCTATGTTACTAAATATCATCACCCCTTAGAGTTTGTTACCTTTTCAACACTCTGTATTATTGGGATAGGGTGACAAAACAAATCCTTGAATAAACATTCCTCCGAATTAAAGTATTAAAAATAGTTAAGAATAAGTTTTAGAAAAAATATGCTAGGCAGGCTAATGGGTTACGTTGAAACAAATAATCTACTGGTAAATAACCAACATGATTTCCAAAAAAACTGTTCTGTTGAAACAGCAAATATCAATTTCGCGCAATTTGTCTATGATAGCTTAAATGAAGGTCGTCATGTAGCAACACTATTTTTTGATCTAACGCGGGCATTTGACACTTTACAGCCCTCATTTATTCAAGATAAATTATGTAATTTGGATATACGTGGTGTTGCTTTAAATTGGATCATGTCTTTTATTACTGATAGCACTTTCGTAGTTAAAGTGAACGGTGCGCTTTCTGAACAGCATGCCACGTCCCTAGGTGTTCCTCAAAGATCCGTGCTAGGTACAATAATTTTTATTTTATTTGTAAGCGATATGCCGATCTTCATGAAAGAAGATAATCTAATAATGTATGCTGATGATAAGTCATTGATTGTGGCGGCAGAATCTCTCGAGGAACTCCAGGGAAGGATTGCTATTGTTTATAATGTATTTACTAGGTGGTGTGAAAGAAATATGCTCATAATGAATGCATTGAAAACCGAATATATGTATTTCGGCATAAGAAAATGTGTATCTGTCCATTTAACACTTGATAGTAGCAATACCGTAATAGAATTTAAATATAATATAACCTTTTTAGACACCCTAATCGACCACAATCTAAAATGGGACATATTGACATGGTATGTAAAAACTAAAGGCTTTCTTTGTTCTAATGCAGTTGAAACCAGTAATGGATAGAAATACATTAATTAACGTGTATTATGGATTAGCATATTCTCATATGTCATTTAGAGTAATGGTTTGGGGCAGACGATCCGAAGCCAAAAGAGTATTTATTCATCAAAATAATCTTAAGCTAATTTTTGGCTTAGGGCCACGGCACTCGTGTAGACCTATCTTTGTAAAACATGGAATTTTAACGTTTTATGGAATTTACGCGTACAATATCCTAAAATATATTAGATCTCATAGTGATCAGTTTTCAAAGAATAACTACATGAATCCGTATCCCACCCGAGATGGGGAAGAATTACGGTGTATACAGCACAACATTGCACTCGATGAAAAGTCACCATACGATGTAGGTGTTAAATTATACAACCTATTACCAAAGTTCGCCCTCGTTATCTAACTCCAAATTCATGAAAAAATTTATGACTTTCAAAACTAGTTGTACAAATTACTATTTTTGCGTAGTGATCATGAAAGTTGTCCTTTTTTAACGCAAAATCTTATTGAAAGTTCCACCTTTTTAACACAAAATCGTGAAAAAAGTACACTTTTTTTAACTATTTTATTGAAATGTCAATTTGACAGTTGTGTTCGAGTTACAAGAGGTCGCTATGCAAAAAAACAACGTGTACAACACGTTTTGAAGGTCCCTTTTTTCATTCATTAAAAAAAGTATTACTTCCAAAACTAGTTGTACAAATTACTAAGGGGTGTTTTTTTATAGGCGGAGAATTTTAAATTGAAATAAAACACAGAAAAATTTCTTTAATATCCATGAATTTGGCTTTATTTGAAAGATAATTTTTTGGCATTACTGTTTGAATACAATTTCGGGCATGTGACCGCCCCGGCTGGCGCGTACATGGCGTAATCTGGAGGTCCAATTTTCACTCACTCTTCGCAATAAATCAGGCTGTATTTCGGCAATAACGAGTCGAATATTGGCTTTCAAGTGCTCAATTGTTTCCGGTTTATCGGCATAGAAATGGGACTTTACAAATCTCCAAAGAAAATAATCTAATGGCGTCAAATCGCACAAACGAGGTGGCCAGTTAAAAAATTCATTTCGTGGATCTGTTAACTGGTCCATTTCGTGGATCCGTTAACTGGCCACCTCGTTCGTGCGATTTGATGCCATTAGATTATTTTCTTTAAGGATATGTAAAGTCGCATGTCTACGCCAATAACACAGAAACAATTGAGCACTTGGAAGCCAACATTCGACGCGTTACTGCCGAAATACAGCCTGATTTATTGCGAAGAAGAAAGAAAATTGGACCTCCAGATTACGACATGTACGCGCCAGCAGCTGCGGTCACATGCCCGAAATCATCTTTCAAATAAAGCCAAATTCGTGGATATTAAAAACATTTTTCTGTGTTTAATTTCAATTTAAAGTTCTCCGCCTCCAAAAGAACACCTTTTATTATACAATTTCCCACGACACGAACCTATCTGCTTGTAACAGTGTGAATGGCCATAAATAATTATATCGAAAATCGTACGACACTCATTAATGACCAATAGAAAAATTAATTCACGAGCCGTAACCAAGACAATAAAAAAATTTCTTGGAAATTTTTTGTAGATAGACATTACTTCTTTTTAGGGTTTGTGGCGTTACGATTTTCTTACCGAATCTGCATTCCAGCATTAATTCATATCCGGAAATTATTTTTCGTGTATTCCAACACGTCCTAATTTGCCCTCGCGTCCCGCTCGGGCGAATTAATACGACGTTGTTCGAACGCAATCAAAAAAATTTCCGGAAAGAATTTATGCTCTTATGAGATTATATGTGATTATTTTATACAGTTTGCAATTACGCGATACCGTTTGTTTGAAACAGTGTGAGTTTGCATGAATCATGTTGTAAATTATTTTATACAATTTCCCAAGACATAAACCTATCTGCTTGTAACAGTGGTAATTGCCATGAATAATTTGAATATTACAGTGTTTAATGACACGGAACCATCAGTTTGAAACAGTGTGAGTTCGCATGAATCATTTTGTGAATTATTTTACAACAAATTTACAGGACACGAACCTACCTGCTTGTAACAGTGTGAATTGCCATAAATAATTGTGAATTATTTTATATATTTTGCAATGACATGAAACCATCTGTTTGAAACAGTGTGATTTCGCATAAATCATTTTGTGAATTACTTTATACAAATTCACAAGATACGAAACTACCTGCTTGTAACAGTGTGAATTGCCATGAATAATTATGAGAATGATTTTATACAGTTTACAATTGCGCGAAACTATCTGTTTGTAACAATGTGAATCTGCATTAATCATTTCGTAAATTGCTATGTACACTTTGCAGTGATACAACCATCTGTTTGCAGCAGCGTGAGTTCGAATAAATCATTTTGTGAGTTATTTTATACATGGACCTATCTCTTTGCAACAGTGTGAATTCATATAAATCATTGTATGAATTATTTTAAACATTTTGCAAATACAAGAAATTAAGTGTTTGTAACAGTGTGAATTGGTATGAATAATTTTTTCAATTATTTTACACAGCTTATAATGAAGCCAAACTATCTATTTGTAACATGTGAATTTACATGAATCATTTTGTGAATGGGTTTTTATAGTTGCCAATGGAAAGAAACTATCTGTTTCTAACAATGCTAATCCGCATGTATAACTTTGTCACTTATTTTATGCAGCTTGTAATGAAATGATGCTATTTGTTTATAACAATGTGAATGCGTATGAATCATTTTATAATTTTTAATAAAGTGTGCAGTGACACAAAACTATCTGTTTATAACAGTCTCAATTCACATGAATCATTACGTGAATTATTGAAACTACCTTCCTGTAGCAAGGTGAATTGGAATAAATCATTATGTATAGTATTTTATGCGGCTTGTAATAACCAACAACTATTTGATTGTAACAGTATGAGTTTACATGAATCATTTTGTGAACTATTTTATAGAGTTTTCAATGTCAGGAAACTACCTGCTTGTAGCAGTCCGAATTCGCATGAATTATTTTGTAATTTACTTTATACGGCTTGTAGTTTTCTTGGTCAATATCTTTAGTCTGATGTAAATATATATTCGATCAATAATTAGAAAAGAATAAAAATACAAATTATATCCAACCATGGTCTGGGAATCAGTTTCCACAACTCTGCAAATTAACAACAGTTTACTATTAACAGTGTTGCTTAATTGCCCACCTTGAAACTATTGTTACACATATTTATTACGTTACATGTTAGAAAGCTCCTTGTTAATAGGTTATTTTAATAAAAAAACTATTAGAACAAATTTGGAGCATGGAATAAATAATACTGTGAATTACCTTGTCGAAATTGCAAGTTCAACTAAATGTGTTTTGGAATTAATCATAATAAAGAAGTATGTGAGAATCGTCTATATGGATTTCAGTGTCGCTTTAAAAGTATTTCATATACTGCACACATTTTTAAGTATGATAATGCGTTGATTTAAAAGAAAAATAAAACTGCCTCCTTAAAACCCATACCTGCATTCCACGTACTCAGTTTGGCTTCATTTGTTCAAAACAACTTTAAGATCATAAAAATTAGGTTTTTGATCCATGAAATCACAGTTTATGATTTACAAAACGGTGTCTCAACTATAAATTCGGTAAAACAACGACATGCAGTTCTATAAAATATTTAAAATAATTCTATATGTCATCCCAGATTTTTCGTTAATTTATTGGACGTTGACAGTATACACATCGCTATTTTCTTAATGCAATAATAACTGTTAGACCATTTTGCAAAAGTTGAGAAGGGGATAAAATAATCTAAATAGTCCATAATTGCCTTATGCATAAACATTATAAGTATAAGTGTAAGGAGATGAAATTTAACATAAAATTTCACATTATATGATTCACTCTTTAACTTACTTCGAAAATATTTTATATAGCAATAGTTCTGTTGATTAAATAATTGTGCACACACTCTAAGAACCAAATTGGTAACATAAATCGTCCAAAGTTGCCTTATGTAAGTATTTTCGAAAATACAAAGCCATATGGTTAATTTTTTGATAGTTATACTGCCATTCATAAAGTTCTACCTCAATTTCAACTTCAGCGATTCATAAACAAAGTTGTACTTAACTTCTAACAATATCGATTCAAATACAATTACTTATGAATTTTTTAACATGATTGAATTATATCCAGTTCCGTAAAAATCATACATAAATTGCTTTCTCAATTTGATGTACTTCTACTTTGCGTAGCTACTTCAACCAAAAGAACTTTTTAGTGTTCGATGTGTTAACTAATGGTCATTTATCATTAATTCGGAAATAACCTTCGATTTCTAATTCTACATAGCTTCCAACTTCCTAGTGTAAAAAGTGATGAATAAATTAAATTCTGTTGTAAAATATTAATTCCTAATTACTGAAATCGTAGGCAGTTTCTTCAGACTTGCAAATTAGATACAACGAATGTTTATTCTATCAGAGACTCGTCCAGCTATGGAGAAAAACCAAAACACTCAGACGACAAATCATCAGCAGCCACGAGCGACTAATAATCCCGCACTATTTCCGAGGCTATGTGGATTCATTAATCAAACCTTTCATCTCGCTAGCCATCTGCCTGTTTTATTGAATGTCAGTCAGGTATGAGCTTCTTTGGGATATTGTTAGTTTCTTGAAGAGTTGCCCGACCGGTAAAAACGCGTTCCGCGTTTGTGCTGAATCATTGCTGCTCACGTGAGCTGCTAAAATTGCCAGGCAGCTTATATCGGTTAAACGCGACGAAAATGAAAAAATAAAACCAAAACGGTACTTCATTAGTCAACCCTGGAAACGCACATAACTTTTTTGAAATTTCTCGTTACAGACCTGCACGCGTTCCTTACAATTTTATTTTGCGCGGCCTTCTCCTCTTTCCTGTATAAAAACCCATTTTCCAAGTTTTTGTCGCGTCCATTGTACCAACACATCTCTGCGTCCCTACGCCACTTTCAGACCGGTGCGGTGCGCCGCAAAGGTCAATGAAACGCAAAAAATAATTGAAGAATGTCCACGTGTGGACGATAATGAGCAACGACAGGCAATTACGCTGAAAGCGGATACGATTGCTGGGCATTAGGCAAATTTCAAGAACGGAGCCTTTCATTTCGCGCCCTGAACTTGCTATAGGCCAAGAGCCAAGTACAGACCTATGTCGCATCGCTTGCTGAGAGGTGCAAGGGAGGTGGACGTAGCGACACTCGAAAATACTGTTTGCACCTTATTAAATTGCAGCTGTAAATTTACATAACCAGAAGGGTTCTATCGCAAATGCCAGACGGATAAGAAGTGCAATTAGAGCTACCGTGGAAAGCAATCTTACAAAACAAATCAATTCTTCGTGCGAGCTGACATTTTATCCGACGTAATAATTAGCGCTATCAAGGAGAAGATATTTCGTAACTGTTATCTTGAGTACAATAGCGGCGAAGGTCGAACCACAATAATTAATATTGAAGGTGTCGCTGATAAAAAAAGCTCGATTAAAAAATGCAACGCGTTGGCCTTAGTTGCATAAATCGCAGCATCAAAAGCTGCCACTTTCTAAATCTCAAAAGTTCGTTGTCTGTAAGTGGCCCGTGCGCAATGATAACTATTTATAGCCGGACAAAGCAGAATTTCTTACCAACTTTTGTTCAGTTTGATTAGCTGCTATGTAAATTTACTGGCATTGAAACGTTGCAATTAAAATGTATTACAATCCTACCTGGGTGTTGTAAACACTATAACATTTGAATAATTGCAGATTTTCAAATAAAAGCGCATAATTAAAGCAGTTGAATGTAAATCATTTCTCTATGGAATTGTTTAACAACAAAAGTCCTCATTTGATGCCTTACAAAGTTCATTCCTTTGAGCCTAGCAATTCTAATGATAAAACTGTTTCATTCACATCACATGTGATATTTAAAAAACATATATATAGAAACAAAACCAAACAGTGCTCTTATCAACTATAGATTTGGAAAAAATACCTTTTAGCAATGTTGCTTAAATCGGATTGTAGAATCGCTGAATCACTTGCAACGTTCCGAAAAAGATCGTTCCTCTTTAGCTAAGACTAGGAATTTCGGGAAAAGAAAAAGAAAAAAAGGCTGGAGAACAAAAGACAAATCAGGAGAGGCGGAGAATTACTGCTTCGGCATTCACCTTAGAGGGGGTGCTCGGTTGACTCAGGAAAACCACCAAAAACCTAAATCAGAGTAGGTGGCTGCGGGAATCGAACCCAAGAATGCTCAGTACACGTTTAAGTGCTAACCTACAGGGCTCGGTATCTATATTTTGCAGCTTGATATGTGATGCTTCACATATTCAAATGGAAAATAAAGAATTGGCTTCTAACCTTCATTAGATATTTTATATGCACTGCTTCGAATAGATTATTAAAAGCTGTCTTTCTCCGCTTTCTCTTTGCTATCTTTCTTGCTTTTACTTTTTTGTAGCGCTCATATAGCTGAACAATTTTTCTTTCTCATATTTATATTTTCTTTTGAATTTCCTTTGTTCAATACTTAAATTTTCCTGCAGCCATACACATAGCAGACTTGATCTTATTACTGCTTTCCAGATTTTTATTTATGTTTTTAAAGATCTTTAGATCTTATTATTTCACTTAGAGCACCCGCGCATCGATTGCTGTTCACACATCTCAGATTTATTTGGTGTTCATCTCTAAGACTCCCAAGTAATATATGGGAGATGGACTTAATCGCTCGCTTGTAACTTTTTAAACGCACTTGCTTAAAGCCTTGCCCCGACAAAACGATCAGCATTTCTACAGTGGCAGCTTTCTAATAGCATATCAGAGGAAATCCTCCCTGCTTATGTTATTTGCATGCTTATCTGCATTTTGTACTATATTTTTGTGCTAAAACGGCTCTGCCGAACTATGTCCCTGAACACGGGAGTCTTGTGAAAGTAAGTCTGGGTTTTAATATCTCGCTTTCCCAACGAACGAAGTGTCTATTCAATTTATTTTATATTTTGAATTTTTCGTTTCCTGTTGCACTGTACTCCCACAGACTGTTACGCACTTCTACCACACGCTGAGAGATAAACTCCACGCGAACCGCTCACTTGGAACTTTAAAAGCGCTTGCTTAAAGCCCAGCGTCGACAAAACAATCAGCAATCTTTCAGTAACAGCTTTCTAATAGCATATCAGGAGTAATCCTCACTGCTTATGTTTTGTGCTAAAACGGCTCTGCCGAACTTTTTCCCTAAACAAAGGAGTCTTGTGGAAAGAGGTTTGGACTTCTTCCACTCTCCCGAAAAACTAGGTATTTCAATTTTTTTCTCGTTTATAAGGAGTTTGGTCTTTACTTGTATATATTGGCATTTTTCTCATTTATTGCTGCATTCACCAGTATTTCTATACTGTCCTTTAGTTCTTCTTCGCTTCTTGCTATCGGTACCAACATAATCTATGTATTTACTATAGTTTCTTTTTGGATTATTCCACTTCTTTATATAATTTTTTCGAATGTTATGTTAAACAGCAATGTAAAAAAATGGTCGCTTGTTTTAGCCCACCCGAAACCTACAAGTCCTCAGATTAGCATTCATTAGTACCTAACGACTGAAGTTGTCGCCTTTTGCGAAGTAATCTCAACTTAGTAATCCGAAATCGCTCAGAAGCTTTGCTGCTTTAAAATATATGAACAGCAAATTCGTAGGTATTTCATATTTATAGCATAATGTGAGGATTCACTTCAGGGTAAGTATCGAGTCCTTTGTTGATGTTAATTTTCTAAAGCTCCCTTGGTATTCCCCGATTAGTCTATCCACATGTTAGTTTAATCTTCTTGTTAATGATTATTATAGAAAAGATTGATGCTAAGCTGTTAACACCTATGAAACATCAAATACAAATACAAATGCCCACATGCACAATGCTCTTGCAGTAAGTAATTACAGAAAAAACATAATTAGACTTATAAGATATAAATACTTACATATAGAATGAAAAAGGTAAATATCAGAAAATAAAAAAAAACCAAAATAACAAAAAACAAAGTTATTGTAATCATGGCACTTGTGATTTGTGCCTGTAAAAAGAATAAATGCAGTTTTTCAAAATTTTGAAGAAATTTCCTTATCATATAATACATGATTGCATTCAGAAAAAAATCCTCTCTTAAAAGGACCAATCAAATTGCACGGTACCAATTTAAAATTTTGAGGTTAGGTTAGATTACTAAAAATATGCTCAAATAAAATTGGTTTTATTAAGTGCCAATAAAAGTATTTAAATTACCATGCAAATTAGTTCAAATCGCATCTCAATATCTTAAGTAAAAAAAAGTTACGGCATATAAAAGAAAATAGGAGAATTTGTTTTTTTTAATTTTAAACAAGTGGGCTATGACAAGTAAAATTTAAAACTGGATTCTTAATGAGCTCTCAAACCTGCACCTTTTTGCTAATTTAACCATCTCTCTATCTCTTCAAATACAAAAGTTACCCATGTTGTCCCTACGAAATCCGGGCACCCTGTAGAAGAATATCTTGGATACTATAAAAATTACATATAAAATACTCTCTGTTTTTTAAGGAAGTTCGGAGAAACTCAATTAATTGCAGGTTTTCTCTAAAAATCTCCACGTGCTTTTCTATACAGAAGAACAAATCTGTCTACCAACCTCACCAGTCAGCACCTTATCATCTAACCATCTAGTCATCTAGCTCTGTTTCGGCCTCCACCGACTCATAATTTTCCCTTTTCTGTACAAATTTTCCAGCAAGAATAGACATACAATAGCCACGAGTGCACGCCGAGCGCGAAATTATCAATCTTTGTGCGAATTTGCTTCGCAAACCTAATTATAATGAGGCTAACAGGTTTCCTAATGCGTTCTTACAAAACCAATTTGCTTAGATACCGTCATTCTGCAAGACTTTATTGCCAATCATGAAGGTCGTGTTAATAAGAAGCGCTCATCAGCGTGATCTCACTTCTTTTCGGAAGTTTGTTTTCATTACGATTATGCATTATGTAACGCTCACTTTTGGTCGATTGGAAATTTTTTAGGATTGCGCCTGTCCAAATGATCAAAAAATGGCCGTTGGCAATGAGGAAGATGGTTGTTTACTGCCGTCTCATTCATAATAGTATAATTGCGCTCTAACTCGAAATCGATTTGTGAATGTGTGATTATCCAATTTGCGGTTGCTAATTGCAGCTGGTCTTCACCGGCGCGCGTTTATGAAAGTTTTCCGAAGCTGGTGAGTAACTAACATTTAGTTAATAGTAAAATGAGAATTCTAGAAACTAAATGTAGACCAAAGATGTATTCAAAAACTAAAGATAGCACGCAAATAGAAATGATAAAAATACAACTGAAAAAAGAATACTAAAATTCTTCAAATACATAATAACACAAGTAGGTAACAATAAATATTGAAGAACGAAATATTAAAAAAATGGAAAAATAAAAAATTATACTCGTAATTCAACCAACATGTATAGAAATATCATAGGGTAAAGAAAATATCTACTGCAACACGGAATATTATAAAATTTGTATCATAACTATAATGTTATTCCACTCTTAAGTACGTCTTACTACGATACTTCCTGCCTAAATAATTTAAGTGTTTAGTGTAACAATTATCTAGAACTATACATGAAAGGCAAACTATAGTTGATGTAGAAAAGGTACAAGTAGTATGCAACTAACGCTATTTTACATATTATTTAACCTGCGTAAGTGAGTGGTAAAACCCGAACAGAATAATAAAATCTCGATGGTTTGACAGATTAAATTAATAGTAAACAAATTAAAACATTCATTAGTCTATGACCCCCTGAATTGTTTCGTCCATACAAAACAAAAACGCCATACTTTTATTTATAGTCATCATAGGCGTTCGACTCCTGATTCAAATCATTCAGTTAATGTCAAGATAAAAGGTACAGAGCAAACATAGAAATTAAAAAGATGCACGCCCGATAATATTGCAACACTTCAATATAAGCCGAAGAGCGAGTTGTGAATACCAAATACAGTAATCAATACCGTTCAACGCTGCAACTTAGCTACTCCGGAGGAAGTAGTGGGTTAATACTAAAATGATCAAAACCAAATACGGGTCCCACCAATTTGATTGATCAACACCTCGCGCATTTAATTTGAAATATTCCCCGGTGATATGGTAATCGCATTACATTTTAGGAGTTATATCAAAAATACACATTTTAGTTGCAGAGTTAAGCTAAAATCTATAATAGCAAGGGCAAGATATAAATGCATCGCAATTAAAATAATTTTTTAAATTTTTAATAGATAAATAATTTAAGAGGGCAGTTCCTCGTACCAAAATAAGTTACTGAATCTATGATGTTTACACGTGAAAAATTGAGGTAACCACCAAATTAAATCCGCGACGTGTACAGACTGCGTTCACAGCTCAACTATGTAATTTCAAGTATATGCTTAACATACAAATACACAAAGCGTAAGGTGCTTAGAAATTACACATAAATTAATAACTCACTAATACGTCAATAAGTTCGGCATACACAAGATAATTTCAATATCGTAGGTTCTCAAACTGATTTACGTCAATATATTTTGAATTGCGGTAAAACATTTCTTTAAATGAAAATAAAGTTGTGCCTGTATCTGTAGCATTTAGCGTCCTACAAATCCGAAGTCCACTGGGCCAAAGTCCCCACCAGATACTGCAATGACAAGCTAGAAAGTTCGTCGATACATAAACTTCATCAATCCGAAAACACTAAGAATCGGCCAATCCAAAAATCCAAAAAGAAAAGGAAAAGAAGCCTCCTTCTGCTCTAAATCGGCTCAACGTTCACTCCCCAGTCTTAAGCAGCATAATCATAAGGTGCAGACTTATCAAAAGACATTCTAAAAACCTACTGTTTCCAATAGGAAAATTTTCTTAAATTACATTATACTAAACGACTACAAGGAAAGAGATACATAACGGAGAAGCAGCATTTGCAAAATCACAAAGCCCAGTCAATGGGTCAGACGTAAAGTCTTTGAGAACTTTGATGAATAGTTTACAGCTAGTCCCGGTTTACTTGGTAACCAAAGCCAAACACATCAGTCGGATGGAAATTACTAAAAGATCGTGACAACACTCACGGCAACCCAGCGCACAATTTTTGAAGCAGACTATGCAATGCGCTAAAACCTAACAAAAACGTTTGAAAAGCTATTCGATACTAGAGATCACGTGCGCATATGCTCAAATTAGCCAAACAATGTAATATCAGAAATGAAGTGTCAAATAAATGTACAACAGACACTGCATACTGCACTCAAATGCCAACCTTCAACTTGTCAAATAAACACTTCATTTGTCAAGTATCCATCAATTTCGCGAGCTAATTAACTCGCTTAACTCTTTCGGGAGAGGCTTAACAAAATCAGGAAATACCACATAACACGAGCAGAGAAAATGCAAAAACCCAACTAAAACGAACACCTACAATTTTCAACGTAACGTCGTGGTAGAAAAAACCAGCTGTATCCTTTAGATTTGCATAGCCATTATATAGCTATTAGGGAAATATAAGGTGAGTTAGGTAACTAGGGCTAACATTAGTAATTAAGGAAAAGGTAGAGGACACCCTTAAAATTTCTGTAATAACCACCAGAAACACTCAATGAAAGCCAGGAAGCTGATTCTATAGACAGCCTATAAGAAGCGCTGTCCAAAGTTTGCAATGCCAGCAAATACATGGATCTTAATATAAACATTTACAAAACCAACTGCATGATAACTAACCAACAACCCACAAATTCGACTTTATATTGAGTCAGCTGTGCAGCGAGTTGGAGGTTAGAGTTTTTATACACTATTAAAATGCAAATGTTGGAATATTTCATCCATGCGATCAGCAACAGAAAAGTATAAAATCCCCAACAACTTGTCATACAAGGAAAAATGTAAGGAAAAGTATCTCCGGGTAGTAGAAAAATGTCATAGTTTAAAAACCTTCGAGAATGGTATGTAAAATGTACGTTGTCCTATTCAGAGTTGTCACTTTAAAAATACAAATAGCAATGGTAAGCGCTAATCTTTATTGAAAGAATGCACTTAGACGAAGAAGAAGCTGCATCTAAAATATGATTTTTTCATTTATAGTCATCATTTGCGTTAGAATTCTGATTTAAATAGTTTAGCTAATGCCAGGGTTGAAAGCGTGCACCAAAGTTGTGTGCTTTTCCCATCACTCTTAAACCTATATAAAAAGAAAATTCTTGCAACAGCTTTGAAAGCCAGGAACCTGACTCTATAGAAAGCCTACAAGACCTGTTTTCCAAAGTTAACAACGTCAGCGAAGATATTGATCTTAATATAAACATTTCTAAACCAAGTGCATGATAACTAACCAGCAACTCACAAATTCGAATTGGTAACGAGACCATCGAGTAAGTGCATCAATGCAAACACCGTGGCTGTTGAAAAAAATAACAAATGCGATATCTCACATCAACCGAGACCTAAACCTTAAACCAGGAGTTCGAATGGCAAAATGTTATGTGTTTATCATTTTCTTGCACAGCCTAGAATGGATGTTGATAAAGAAGCTATGCAGCAAGCTGGGGGCTTTTGAAACGTGGATATATCAAAAAATCTAAATAAATATTTGCCACTAAAACGAGAAAATTAAAATACTTCGCTCTTGTCATCAGCAACGATCGCCAACTTGTCATACAAGAAAAAAGTTAAGGAAAAATACATTCGGGTAGAAGGCTTAACAACCTTCGAGAAAGGTGCGGAGAAAGCACCAGGACACTATTCAAAACTGCCGCTACAAAAGTACAGATAGCAATGATGATTGCTAATATTCGCTAGAAGATAGTAATTAGTTCAATTGGATAAACGTGGAGGAAGACCTATACAAGTTACATTGTATACAGTAAAGTTCAACGGAAGAATATCATGTTGGTTTAATACCTATCACTTGCACCAAATACTGTTTATAATCTGTAGAAATTATCATCCACACAAGTGATAAGAATTTATGTAGAAAAAATATTAATTTAATGGCGAAATCAAGATCACTCGTTCTGAAAAAGAGCGATATGGCATATAACGAGAAACAACAAAATTTAAAAAAGGGGGACGAATAAAATCTTAAGGGCGTGACGGTATGCGTCAACAAAAAATAACAAATATGTTGTGTACGCTCACTACTCCGAGAACAGACGCTGCATAGAGGGCCTTAACATACCTTCTGAATATACTGCTGGTAGAGAGAAACACTTTGAGGGGACCACACTGGTGTGGCAGAAGTGGCAGCCACTTTTAGTTAGACATAATGTTGAAGAGCAAAGTTAATGTGCTGATAGATAGCATTGAATATTATACTAAAATTGCAATCAATTCAGTCAATCTTTTATTACCATCGTCGTCATCATACAATATTACTAATATTATAATATTACTGGTAGCATTACATTTTGGTATATTATTACCATCTGAACCACTTCTTCTGCTGAAGTAGCTGTAAGATTTGTATTGACTAGGAGAAGCAGTTAAATTATTGAGTGAATATTTTAAAGGGGGCAGTAAGTCTAAATGCTGGAGAAAGCACACAAAGAAACAAAGCCATATTACGGTTTACTAGCATCATACATTAAATAACTAAAGGGAAAGGCACATTTATGTAAATAGAAGGTCTACATAAACAGCATCGAATAAAAATTTGAGGTTTTATTTACCGCTATAAGTGTTTCTAATGTGACCATTCGTTATGCGAGATAACAACGTATAGGATAGCAGAGCAACAAAAACTCTACATAGTCCATAACAAAATACTGTCGCATACGATTTGGTGACTAAAATGAGCAACAGGTCGCCTCCACCAAAACCACCCTCAAGCGCTCACCGACAATATGATAATATCATCGCAGAATACAATTCGTTCGCCACCTTTGCACTAGAAAGCAATCGCAAGAACTATAAATACATTAGCTCCAGGTATTTATAAGACGTCAGTGTGAATCATAAGGCTGCTCTTGTTTATGACACAAATGCGTTTGCTACGTCCTGCTGGGGAAGATTATTTTACTTGACACAAGTTACACAACCGACTGCGTCTTTGCGCTATTTTTGCGTCGTTTGGTTCTTCATCCTCCATCTAGCAATGTTGTGAATATTTGCTATTTTAAATCTGGCATTTGCAAAGACGAGTTGAAGAAATCGGAAGAATGCGCTGAACTTACCATCAATCGTCCATTTTTCGACAAGGATGCTTTTCCATGCTGCAGCAATAAGATTAATGCTGCGACAACTTAAGACGGCTTAGTATCATTCACTACAAGGCTTGTGCTCGTTTGCTCCGCCGCATAAATCAAGCAGTTCGACCAAATGCAACATAAATTACAGGCGCATACCTTACGGCTTTGTTGGTGCTCGCCAATCTACTCGGATTTAGCCTTTTAAAGACGCATGCCTTGTTAACAGGCTTTGTGCTGTCTGGTATCAACCATTTTGCACTCTAGAAGCATAAATTGCGTTATAGTGACTCTCGGGAAGTTTGCGAAACCTTCGGTTTGGCCTATGTAATTTTTTCGCATTTCCTACACCCCAGGTGCATTCTACTTCGGGTTACGTCAACGCTTAGAGGATTTCAATAAATAAAACTCTAACGTAATCAACTTTGACACACATCGAGCCATCAGGTCGTGGCCTCCCCTTTCAGGCTCTACATATTTATGGCGCTTCAATAAGTTCTTCGGTTTTAGCAGAGTTTTAAACCAACACACCCAGAGTCATTTACACTGTTCCGATCTGTATGGTGCAGAACAGTCGTGAGAAATAAAGATGATGGTTCTAATGGTTCACATCAAATCGACCAAGTTTTGGCACTAGTTCCTTTGCGGCCTGTTGCGAAAACGCACGCTTCATTTGCTTATAAGCTCCAGGCCGGCCTTAACCTAAACCAACTTCTTGTTTTCGCTAAACCGATCTGGCACGCCCGCCCCAACCACATGGCGGCAAAAACTGACGATTTTGCTCGGTTGCCCAACGTGCTGCCAGATCAACGTCTGATTCACGGCGACCTCTAATGCAGCTTTCTAGCCGATAACCTCTGCTGACGAATTCGGGGCGATTAGCGCATAAAAGGATGTGGCTTCGCAACGACTTGTCCAAGTAGAGCATGACGCCCTGATAACGATTCTTTTCGCGAGTGCAGCAAACTCGTTCTCGAAGGAGTTGTAAAGTAAAAACCGCAAACTGTGCTTAACAGTGGTGCTTAACAGCCAGACACCTACTGCGGTTAACTTCTCAATGCCACATTCGAACCTTAATTGCGGCATTTAATAACGTTTGCGGCAAGAGCTTTATACAATTATAATTGTTAAAGCCGTTATATAACCAAGTGTAACAGCTGTAGCCTAAAATTAATAAGAAGCACCGTAGGAACCAACCATTCTATATATATCCGGCTCGAAGGACCAATTTTATTTATGTTCATACAAACTTTACGAGATATTTTAATGTGTATTAATATAGTGAAAAGATAAACAAGCAATTTGAGGCAAATATACTGACTAGTAAACAAGCTTATGCATCGCGAGACTTTGTAAAAAGTACTAAAACATAAAGAAGCAAAAAAATTAAAACAAATAAATAAGTGCTTAGTTAGAATTAATATAACAGAAGAAGCATTACATAACTGCTGTAAGATCGAAGAACTATTGGGAAAAAACTTGTTGATATTTGTTACTTTAATTGAAATTTTAAAAGGTCAAGTAATGGAGTTGCTTTATGGTAATTAGTGAGCCCCCATTAATTCCCTTCATAGTTACATATTAAACAATTTAGGAAATAGCAGCTGTTTAATCAATATCTAATAGTTACTCCTGTTTCATGGTTACGTTATAGTAACTACAGTAACTGAGTCACTTTCGGTCAGCAACTACATTAGTAAATATTATGAAACTCCTAAGATCTATATAGCTAATTTAAATAAATCCAGTACGAAAAATCAATGGTATGCCCATTTAAATTGTATTATCTAATAATAATGGTGATGCACTACCACCCAATGAAGGAGCTTGGCGTGCAAGGCGGAAGGTCAGAGCTTCCATATCCTCGCTTTCACACCCGGCTGTCGCGTGTCAAGTTCATGATACGTGGTGATGTGGTGAGTATCACGCATTTTTAGACAACCATTCATTTGAACGCAGGTCCCCAATTATTTAAAGCGACTGAGTAGGCCGCCCGCCAGGCATTGATCTGGGATTTGAACTCCAGACTTTCGCACCGCAGGCCGATGCTCTAACCATTGAGCTACGCTGGCGCTAAATTGTATTATATACTGTACATTATTTTTCGAGCACCTACATAGTTCATATATTGATCTATGTACTCCTAGTGCTATTACACATACATATAATAAAATTGGAGTACAAATTTGAAACTAGTTTAAATATATCCGCCTCGAACGACCAGTATGATAACCTGAGCTATATAGTAAGCTTAGGCTATTTTTCAAAATGCTATAAGCTATGACATAGTTGCTATGTACCCTAAAACTTGATTTATCAACAGCTGCTATAGATAATTACTTAATATTGACTGTTTTTGCCATTTTAACTATTCACGTAAATAATTACATATTATAAACAATGATAATTGTAAAATACTTATTTATGGTGACATTTATACTACTTGCGTAACTCTATCTGCTCAGTTTAAATATATCAGGCTCAAAGGACTAATTCATAAAATAGTGTGCTTTGTAAAGGTAATGCCAAAAGATCACTTGGCCATGTCAAATTGCCTGTGATAAGTTTTTGAAAGTTGGCTAGAGAGCGCAGCCAACGAGGGTTATTTTCAAGAACTTATCGGCAATTTGACATGATCTCGGGTCTTACTACTGAAAATGTATGGAGATGCTGCATGAAGCTTTGAAATGATGATACCAGACTTTGGTTTCACTGCAATGCAATGTTCGGTGTGAGGAAACACACATACCCCCAAAAAATGTCGAAAGAACGACAAAAAACGTTATTCTTAAAAATTACAACGATTTTGATCACTGCCACAGACGAAATTTTCCTCTTACTCGTAAGTAATACCCCATAGTCAGTATCCACCCAAAAATTACAGAGAGAAATATAACTCGGAGGGGTCGGGGGGGGGGGGGGGGGGCGAATTTCATACAGACAAATTTCCATAAAAATTTTGCGGAGATGTTCTATGAAGCTTTGGAACGATAGTACATTAGTACGAGACCTTGGAAGTACGAATTTCATTTTAGTGCTGAGCTTTTGGGGTATAAAAATTGGAATTATACGAGGCGTACTGACAACAGAAATACTAGTATATATTGTCGACACCAACGTTTGAGACTGAGTAATTAGCTTTCCAACAACTTAATTTTGAATTACTAAAATTTTATCTTAGCATTGTCAATTTGCTTGTTTTAAGTTTAATGTTGACGTTTTAGTCATGTTTAATTATTTGCAATTGTTAATATCAATCGATTCTGATTTACAATCTTGAAACAAAATAAATGAATTTTAATTATATTCTTAAGAAAGCAGTTTTTGATTGACGTCGTTGTGTTTCTGTTAGTTTCAAATTAAATTCTAAATATTTTTGTGCGGAGATATCCGGCTCGAAGGACCAATCGCCGAAAGGGGCCTTACACTGTATGAAGCTTTTTGCTGTGTTCATTTCGTGTAAGGTTTCAATTAAAGCATAATTGCATCCTAATAACAATAAGCGGCCAAAAAATGTAGAAGATAAAAATGTGCATGTCATGTGTGAGAAACTGCTCCATTGTTTTTTAGTTCTTGCGAGACTCTAATAGGTGCTATTGAGCTTAAGAGCAGCCCGGCTTCCCTATTTCCTGAGAGCTGCAGCCGTTAATTTACTTTGGAGGTTCTCTAATGAGTGCTATTAAAATGTTGTCACGCAAAGCGCCGCGGTGTTTTGACAGAATTAGCCTCTAATTGAAACAAATGCTTGGTTAGTTAGCACTCGTTTTAATTGCAGAATTGCTGTTTATCAAAAATCATAAAACGGTTCAGCGGTCAAGGCTCTGCAGACAAAGGCTTTGGCACGCGACGATGCCCGCTTCCTCGCGCTTTGCACCACTTCCTCGTGGAAGACCACAACTTCCTCGCGCCCAGGGCCGGCCGCGATCTCGACTGCTGCACGTGTTGGCGCGGCTTCATATTCAGAATAAAAACCGCCGAGATATGGAATCGGGCCGGCCTTAACTGGCGGAAATGAAACGGAAAATTGGCAGGTTGTCAAGGCCGCGCAATTATCGAATCAATGCATATCATTATTTGGGCTGCAGCCTAGCATTACTCGGGCCCGAAGGCAGGTCTGGCACAAATCGGTCCCAGCACCCGCTTTGTTTTTATAAACCGCTGCTGTGGTTAAGAAACTGCTAGTTTTTCAGTTACGTAACATTAATCGTCCCGAGAATATATATTTTGGCACAAGGATTTTTTTTTCAAAAACTGACATATTTACCAAAAAATGGATTAACTTTTCGTTGTCTTTAGAATGCGTTTGCAAAGTTAGGTCACCTATACAGCCACAAAAATCTTGTGTCGACTTTATCAACATCATCATTATCATTGCACATCCTTTTGCATTCACTGCTAGATATATGCCTCCCTTAAATTTTTCTAGTGTGGATGAACTCTCGTTTGTCACCATTGTCTTGATATCGGGCCTCCATTCTGTTATCAGTTCTTTTGCCCAGTTCCATCTACAACAAGTATCCTTTCTACCACATCTGTCACTGCAGTCGCCCTACGTATGATTGTAGCTGCCACTACATCAGTAGAAGATAGACGTATCACCGTTCGTTCTATACCTTTCTGTGCTACTTAAACCTTATTCACAGAGTATTTTGCCATGCTAAAGTTTTAGCACCGTACGTGAATACACTGATCGTATACATGTCTCTCCAGACCAGTGTTGGATTCAGACTGTATACTCCGGGGGGGAAAATGAAACATCTGCGGGGTATTTTTACCTATTCCACCGCAATCCGCCCATTATTTTGTAGATTTAAAGAAACTTGAATATGAAGTGGTAATGTTTCCGGGGGGGAATTTTGTTCTGCCCGGGGGGGAATTTCACCCCCGGTCACTCCTCTGGATTCAACACTGCTCCAGACACACTGGGATGTCAAACTTGAGGACCCGGACCCAAACAAACCAGTTCTCCTGTTGAGCTCGCAAGTTTGATTATGTCTTCTTCTTCTTCTTCTTCTATATTTATATAGATCAATGATCTGTTCTTTTAACTGGTTCATTGTTTCAATTTCATCTTTTTGGCGGTCTACCCTGGGGCGGGAATTTACTGGGTCTCGTTTAATTGCTATGCGTACTAATCTGTCGTTTTTCATTTGACTGACATGTTCGTACCAGTATTTATACGTATTTTTTTCCACTTCATACATTGGTCTAAACAATAACTGACACAACATCAGAAATTCTTAAAGCTGGCTGGCCAAATGATTGGACCACCTCCGTACCTTTTCCCTTTGTACAAGGAAGGGTCCAAAGTAGGTGTAAAAACTACACGCATATGTATAGTTCTGCTATCCCATGGTAACAAAACGCTACAATAATCAATGAAAGGTTAAAATCATACTTGCAATGGCTAGTTCGTTCTGAACAAGAGGCTGTTGTAAAAAGAAGGGGTATACGAGAACTCGTATTAAATATTAGGCAAATCATCGAAAAAAGACGTGAATGTAATAACTCCATATATAGGATCTAACTTAAGTACGCGAAAATATTTTAGGTTGGTAAACCTCAGCCAATTAAAAAAAACCTGGTGGAAATTCTTCGTTTTCTAAAATTATCGTCTTTTTCTTATAATTTCCTTATTAGTGAAGCTATTTAAACCAAATGTGGTAAACAATACTTAAATAGGACCCCTTAAAATGTGATATTATCAAGCTCTACAATTACCCATTGGCGGATATATGGGCAATCAGTTCATAAATTTAACAGAAAATAATAGTAACTCCCTGTGGAAAATTAAAAGATAAAGTAATTTAATTCTAGATAGAAGGTGTCTTTTCCATTATTTTACTGTATTTTATCATTTCCTGGTAAATTTCATTTTTCTTGTTTATTTGGATGGGTACATTATTAATAACGATGTTAGGTGGATCTTGTGGACGCCGCAGGGTAAAGATTTTGGCATCACATTTGCTGGGATTAATTTGTATGCACCATTTATTAAACCATAAATTGATTTAGTCTAGGCTTTCCTGAAGGTTGCTTGCGACTTGGATTATGTCGTAGTCTTGTGTGATGATTGCGGTATCATCAGCATACATCGCAATGTCTGAGTTAGGTGTTGTAGAAGCTTCATGCATGAAGATATTAAATAGTAGTGGGCTTAATACAAAACCTTGCGGAACTCCCGCGTTGATTTTGCGAGCTGAAAAAGTATACCCCTTTACTCTTATCTGGAATGTTTTATCACTTAAGAATGATTTGGCAAAATGGAAATTGATCAGCCTCTATATACGTATACTCAGGAGATTAAACGAAGATGCGAAATGACAAGGACAATGAAAAACTTGGAAAAATATGGAAAGAAAATGCTATTACATTTAATATCAAAAAGAAAATTGTCAAAACTGTCACATTCCATATAGCATTATATGGTGCAAAATGGTGGCTATCAAAGCTCAAGACAAAACGAGAATTGATGCTCTGGAAATGTATAATTGCTGGCGAAGAATACTACGAGTTCCATGGACAGTAACAAAAATCAACAGATTCATTCTTGATTAAATAAATGAACTACAGCTGCTGTCATATATAGTAAACACCGGTAGAACATATTTTGAATACATATCAAGATGTGATCACGATAACCTAGAACAGTATACGGTAAGATAGAAGGCCCAAGATTAAGAGGTCGCTCGCATCCTAGAAGATGGTGATATCAAATTAAGGAATGCACAAACACCACCATCATACAAACAGCTCGCAATGTCAGTAATCGAGAAAAATGGAAAAAAGTTATAAAACCAACACCATTATGACAAGAATAACACCATAGAAAAAAATGACATGTGGCACTACCCTTCTGACACGAAGTATTGAAGGAAGAAGAATATTCGACTAGGGTACTGAACAGTTTAGGTAGAGTAACATAACCTCGATATACTTCTCTTTTGATCTGAAAATCGGCCACATCCGCTACAGTCTGTGTGTTATATCTTCTTTTCTCTTTTCCTCAGATAACCCTTAAAAGAGATTGGTCACATCACGTCACGTAAAGGTGTGTTTATGGTACATTTTCAAATTTACCTCAGGATCTTTGTTCGTCGAGTTTGCCATCTCATTTTTTTTCACAGAAATTACTAATTTGCACTTTTTGACTCGTTTTTGCTATCTCTTTATGCAATAGCCTCAGTTCGGTTAAGTTTGTCTTGTTCATTCTTCAAGTCCCTTCTCTTTTTCATCAATGATTTTATCTTTGCACCCAATTTCGGGTATTATTCTTTCTAGAATGTATTTCTGCATCCTTTTGGCACATATAAGTTGCTAGCTACTTTCATCAATATCTAAACCTTCTTTTGAGAGTCGTAAATTTATGTCTTTATTCTCTAAACTTGTATTTCTATTCCTGTTTACTTGTTGAGCATTTTTAATTTTTTTTATAATTATCATCATTTTCTCGGTTATCATTCTGTGGTCGTTCTCTATAGAATATTTATTGAAAACCCCAACATGTTGAAAATGTTTGTTGTCAAAAATAATGAAATCTGTTTTATTTTTGGTCACCCTATTTGGGCATATAAATCGGAGTAGAAATTTGAGAAGCCTGGATTCTATTAGTTCTATCGCCAAATTCAGTGAACTTTATGGAAACGTCAGTGCTATCTTTTCTGAGGTCCAACTTAGTATTAAAGCCGCCAATTATTCGAATATAATGTGTGGTCTTTCGATGTAGTGCGATTGCTATGTCCTCATAAAGAGTTTCTACTTCACCATCGAGATTATTCACGAGTTCAAATTTGGCAACCGCCAAGTCTTAATGTTTAAGCCTTCTAAAAACGAGAGCCCGATGCCCATTTAGTGGAGATGTTTCCAGCAAAACTGTCTAGGACGACGACAACGACAGGTACAATAAAATTTGTTTGCTTAAAGAATCTGATATTACTTTAGATATTTTTGAGTAAAGAGGAATAAACTCAGTCTACAAATACTTCTACTTTCACAAAACTTTTCTAAATGTATTTTACTCACTTGTTTAATCGCTACAATTCATGACTGCCAACTCACTACTAATTTTTCTGCTAAAATATTCATATTTATTTCCATCTCATTTCAATCCAGCTTTTGCTGCACATAAATTAGCGTCTCTGATTTTCCAAACTTCACCGGTAATTAAAAAATTAATCAGTCTTTGTTTAGTACACCGTTTGAACAGAAATTCAGCAATATCGTGGCGAATTTGCGCATTTCTTGCATTTGTATTAACAATACGTTGATAGTAAGTCTGTTATTCTTTATCAATTTTATTTACGCGAGAAAACGTGATATAAGCGCTTGAAAGTACTCGTAAATGCAATTTTATTTACATTAAGTTTGTTATAAACAGAAATTAGTTTTAAATTTGGTTTAGAAATTAGATCGCAATAAGCGGAAAATCGTTGCAGCTGTGTCTACTGTATTGTATTCTAATAAGTCTTCTAAATAACTAAAATATTCAAAACAAACAGAAACGTGCAACCCTAGTAAATGGCCGGTTTCTTTTACAAGTTTAGGGCTGTTATAAGGCGAAGATAGTTTTAAACAATTTGAGTAAAAAACTGGTTGTCATAATACCATTACACATTTTTAAGAAGCGCATAATCATTTACTTCTTATCCGAAGTACTACAAACTTGTTTGTTTATTTTATAAAAAATAAGCATCAATTTTGCGCTATTGTACACAATTATAACCAATTCTAATAGTTTCAAACCCAATTTCATCTGTTTAAGGTACCTACTTTATACGATTTCCCGACTTAAATGAAAGGCGAAAATAGTAGTTTGTATACCAAGGCACTGAAGTATAACTTTTTATCACGAATGTGGATTTAGTCGACGAGGCCGTAGGGCCAAGGCAAATAAACCACATGAGGGATAAAAAGAAACTTCAGTGCCGAGGTGTACACTATGTTTTATTTGAAATCGAGGAATCGTGAAATTACAACATTTTAACCAACTTTTGTAGGTTATGTTCGGTCGATTGACGTTTATCTGTCGCCTCGCCACCTACAAAAAAGTCGTAAAACAATGGATTACTTCACTGCCGATTTCTCGTATTTTAATGACGATTTCGGCGTACTTCACTGCCGATTTCAAATAAACAAAAGTTATTTTAAACAGAGATAATGCGAATGTTTCCACACCTATTTTTCAATATTTTAAAACAAGTTTTGCACCAGCTAATAACCATTTCTATTTAAATGTGGTAAATTAGGATTACCTCAATTAAAATAAAACTATAAAATTATCTCCAGATCAGAAGAGCCTACGTAAGAACGCGTATGTGCTAGTTTAAAGACACCTTGCTTCATACTGTGTCAAGGTTTTTGGCATTATACGAAACTTTTTCATACAGAAACAGTTGTAGTTTTCAAATGCGCAATTGCAAATACGACCTTAAAATTTAGAAAAAAGTCAAGTCCAAACTTTTCTTCTTAAAACCGCGTTTTCCTAAAAATATCTGCTTAGCATAGCAAGATAATAAAAAACTATATTTCTTACACTTGCTGCAGATATTTTAGTAAACTTATACAAAAATACTTCACTAGTTGCTTTTTCAAATTCAGTTAATGGAAGTAAATAGCCACTACAATAACATTTATTAAACCCCATAACTTTTATCGCAATATCCGCTTAACTGATTTTGAGAAGTAACAATAAATTATTAAAGTTCCTTGGACTCGTCAGCTGATAAAGTGTCCACAACTTCTTATAAAAGTAGCAATAAAATTTATCAGCGACCCAATCAATACAAAAATGCCGTGCCTAAATGTATTACTGGACAAAACTTCATTATTTCTGTTATGGATGTTAATTTTTCAAGAATCTAAAGGCGGCAAAAGCGTGTGCAGAGAGCGCTGGGCGATTACGGAAGTCAGATTGGCTTTTAAATAAAATATTTTAATGGGCGTGAAATTGCTTTGATTGTCTAAACATGAGCTGAGTTTATGAGCCTTCCTTTGAGTTATTTGTGGAATTCGTTTACACAGGTGTAACTGGATTCCTGAGAATTCATTAAATTAATTTATCGGAGCAGTAAATTTATATGCACTTACTAAGTATTAAAAACTGCAAATGTATGAAGTGGGTTTTCTAATTATCATATAAATTGTGCAAATCCTATAGCAGGAATTTAAAGATCACAATGCGGTTCTCTTAAATCTCGCTTTACTTCAACAATTTAAATAGTTAAGAAAAAGAAGAACTATATTGGTGAAAATATTTTGTGGAAAACAATAAGAAATATGCTTTAATCAGTTTTCCAACTTAAAAAGTTAAAATTGCCATAAATGTATTTGTGGCGGTAACCGACGTAATTTCCTGAAGAATTATAAATTTAAATGTTTGCAGAAAAACAATTTTTAATTAATTAAACGACTGTATTAAAAAAATAGAAAAAATAAAATACTTACAAATCCTTACAAACTAAATCATAAAAATAGTTCAAACATGGCGCAGTCAGGATCGGACTTTGCTACGGTTAACACGATTATGCAAGAAAATCTTAAGACCAAGCAGAACTTGGACTACCCTAGTATATTACAAAATTATTTGTAGTAATAACAGAATTTCCTACTCGTCTTCATAAGAGAGGGTAAAATGAAAAATTCTTAAGAATGAAAGGTTGGAAATTAAAATATTATAACTCTAAACGTTGAAAATTGACTATTCGGCGGGTGAAATATGAAAACTGGTAAGCGACAATCATAAAAAGAGGAATACATGATCGAACTAAAAGTCTTAAAGTTGGAAATTCTAAAAGTTGGTTGGTTGGTTCCTCAACAATTTCTTGAATGTAAACTAAAGCATTTTTGTGACTGATGTGGCGTTTCACATAAACAGTTTTTTTTTCAAAAAGTTGGTAATCGATTGTGTTAGTTGCTCGAATAAAAATTGAAGAGTTACACTAAAACAAAAATAAATTTTGCTTTTGTAATAATCCCCGAATCTCTATTTTTCTAAATTGCCGAAGCCGATGTTCTAATGGATTCAAATAGAAATTCCCATTTTGAAATTTCTCATTTTCCTTGCATTTGCAAGAATGAAAAATACAAGACGATCCAGAGGTATGAAATTAATCTGAAGCGGATAATGTGTATAACAGTGACGGCAAATATAAAGGAAGGTGAGTAAAAGCTTAGAAAATAGAAAAGTAGTTGGAAAAGATCAGCGTAACCTCCATAATACCAGAATTAGTAAAGTGTAACTAAAATGGCTAAAACATATACATATTTAAGATGTTATGTTAAGAAGAGACCATTGATGCAACAAAAATAAGAATATATAAAGCGGCGCACCTAACAACCTCAATATACGTTGAGGAGAGATGAATATAGCTTGGTGATTACAGCGACAGAAATGAAATATTTCAAGAGGGTGCAAGGAACGCAAGACGGATGAGAAATGAAAGAGGGAGGATGGATGAAAACGAATGTATCAAAATATTAACTGGAATGGGGGTGGAGCGGCGTAGACCAATGGGAAGGCCGAAGAAGAAATGAGAAGAAACAATTCAAGTCATAAAATAAAAGGAAAGACAAGGAAGGCAGAAGCGAACAGGAATGCAAGAAGCAGAATAATTTCCAGAAAATAAGTAGAAACTTAACGTCTTAGGGGCAGAAATGGGTGGAGAAAAGTAAGCATTTACAATTTCAGTTTTTTTTTACGTTTTAGAACTTAAGACGTAATTATCTGTTTTTAAAAATTAACAAACTTGTAATTTTCATTATTGTATTGGCACTGTTTTTATCATTTCAAGCCTATAGCATCTTTATTTTTCCTTTTATTACAATTTGTGTTTGCGGGAAGCAATTCTAGACATATTTTGATATACTTATGCAATTCGAATGGTTAGTTTTTCATATTCTCATAATTGCATCTAAGTAACAACTCTGCTGTTATCTTTTTTAATAGCATAAATATTCAGCCTAAAACTTACCTTTTATGTTTTCATATAACACGTTTCAATTTTCACTTTGAGGTAATCAATGTTTACTTTCTTACTCATAGTGTTTGCGAATCCAGTTATAGTTCTTATTATTATATCAGGTTGAACAATTGTGTTTATAATTACAAAAAAAAACAACGCCGTCCTTGCATTATCGCGTAGAAAATGTAAATGATTAATTCTGCATTTCTTATTTTTAATTGCTAATCTCTACATGGACGTTTCATTGTTATAATGTTGAATTTATTTGGTAATCGCTTTTCGATTTTTTATAAAGAGAAGTAAAGGTGATTTACAAGTGTGATAAACGGCGGAAAGATTTTGAAATTTCTATTTTGGTTCTATATCCTTAATGTTTGTATTATTTATCATTATTTTGTTTAAATCTATAATATATTACAATTCTTAATTTTTAAAGTTTTACATAAAGAATTTCAGTTTTAAATTTGAAATTTTCAATTATCCATTATGATTTATCAATTTTAGTATAGAAATTTGTTTGTTTGTTATGGATAAGGTCCAGGGTGCAAAAAAATTACGATTAAAATTAAAAACTTAAAAAAATCGATTTTTTTCGATTTAAATCGGGATTTTTTAAATATAAATCAGGTTTTTTGCTGATTTAGAAATCTGCGTTAATTAACGCTATAATAAAGATAGGTACACTAGTACGACGTCAACAGTTCCACATCCTTAGTTTTTGTTATGTTTAAGTTTAACACTTCTTAATTGCCAGATGCTTATACAGTAGGTAATGTAATGCAGCCATACATAGTTTAAATTTTAAATTTCGAACTGGCATTTTTATCAGTAAAACAATAAAGATATTAAAGGTATGGATTTCACTACCAACCGCAATTGATATCCCTGCTGTGTATTATGTATGAAATAATGTGCCGTTCTCGTCAAAATAATAGGCGCTGATGACGATGACTCGCCGACGCCGACGGTGGCATTCGAGATTTTTACTTCTCTGGCCTGAAAGACGAAGAAAGTATCAGATCTTCACGTCTCAGGGTCCCTAGATGACGAAAAACAGGTTTTCTCAATTCCATCTGTCTGTCTGACTGACTGACTGACTGTCGGCCGTATAACTCAAAAAATATTTGTCGGAGGACGACGATATTTTGCATACACATTATGTATATATATACTTGGAATGAAACCCAGTCCATTACTAATTCCACAAAACGTTGTGGGCTGCACAAGCGGTCCGCCTGGCCTTCGAATTCGACCACTAATAACGTTGTTTTTTGTATTTGAAAATTTATTTAATTTATTAGAAACCTCGTTAGAAACGTGAAGATATTTTTACTCCTAACTTAATTTGATTTTTAAAATTATTTATTGTTACAATGTCAACGAGAGAAGTTCTGGGTAAACCCTTTTACAGATTTTTACTTCCTTTTACGATAAAGGAAGTATTGGATTCACCCCAAAAATTCGAAATTGAGTTTTTAACAGATCTTCACGTTTTAGAGTCCCCTGATCCCAAAAAACATATTTTTTTTCATTGGTCTGTGTGTCTGTCTGTGTGTCTGTCTGTGTGTCTGTCTGTGTGTCTGTCTGTGAACAGAATATCTCAAAAACGAAAAGAGGTATGGCGTTGAAACTTCATATATAAGTTTTGTGTACTATGTAGATAAGACAGCAAGCTTTTGAAGAAAATCGCGTAACCGGAAGTAGGTGTTTACTCTTGTGATTTTTCAGTTTTTTTCGATTTTTTCAAAAACGGCTCTAACGATGTTTTTCAAACTTCACATTTTTATTACATTTTTAATGTGCATTGACGTGAGATAGGTGATTTTCCAGTTGAATACTTCTAAAGTGGGTTTCTTTTGTTTTTTTTTCTATTTTTTTTATTAACTCCTATTTTAAATAGAACACCCGGTATATTATTACATTTTTGAATTCTGCTTAAGATTTTAGAGAAAATTTGTCTCTTCAACTAACGCTCTATTTTGTACCGTTTTTGTAGAATTCGTAATTTTTGAAAATTTTTGACAAATGCTTAAAAATTAAAAATTAAATTTTTGACTAATTATAAGATCACTGTAAAAGGAAGTTGTGTGAGTGTATCACACCAGATTTTTACTTCCTTTTACTATAAAGGAAGTATTGGATTCACCCCAAAAATTCGAAATTGAGTTTTCAACAGATCTTCACGTTTTAGAGTCCCCTGATCCCAAAAAACATATTTTTTTTCATTGGTCTGTCTGTCTGTCTGTCTGTCTGTCTGTCTGTGTGTGTGTGTGTCTGTCTGTCTGTGAACAGAATATCTCAAAAACGAAAAGAGGTATGGCGTTGAAACTTCATATATAAGTTTTGTGTACTATGTAGATGAGACAGCAAGCTTTTAAAGAAAATCGCATAACCGGAAGTAGGTGTTTACTCTTGAGATTTTTCAATTTTTTTCGATTTTTTCAAAAACGGCTCTAACGATTTTTTTTAAACTTTACATTTTTACTACATTTTTAATGTGTATTGATGTAAAATAGGTGATTTTCCAGTTGAATACTTCTAAATTGGGTTTCTTTTGTTTTTTTTCTATTTTTTTTATTAACTCCTATTTTAAATAAAACACCCGGTATATTATTACATTTTTTAATTCACCTTAAAATTCTAGAGAGAATTTGTCTCTTCAACTAACGCTCTATTTTGTACCGTTTTTGTAGTATTTGTAATTTTTGAAAATTTTTCACAAATGGCAAAAAATTAAAAATGAAATTTTTGACCAATTATAAGAACACTGTAAAAGGAAGTTGTGTGAGTGTATCACACCAGATTTTTTATTTTTATCTGCTCAGTTTTATTGCATGGGTGAAGGTGTAAAGTAAACTACTGCAGATCGAAATTGGCAAAATTAGGTACTTCCTAAAGAAAAATGTCCTGGGAAAAACAGGATGCTGGGCAATTTACAAAGTGTGTAAACTTGAATTACAAGGGTTAGTGGCTCGTTTAAAAAATATCGAGAATCGTGTAACAGAGTGGAACTATTACAACAGTTAGTGTAACATCGTATTTAATGAATACATTTTTTATTATGTACTCATTTGTCATTAATAACTAGTTATTCTGCATTAATAAGAAATATTTAAACAAGCTGAAATTTTTAATTTAATCACATGATTAAAAGAAAAAAATTGGATGATTTAAATCACCATTTAAATCAAGTTGATTTAAATCTTTGCACCCTGATAAGGTCTAGGTATGCACTAGGTCAGGGGTGGCGAACCATTGGCACGCGTGCCATTGATGGCACGCCACAAAATAATTTGGGCACGGCAGTAATTAAGGAATTTATTTACCTAATCGAAACAATTTATATTTAACAATGGATTGAACATGAAGCTTCAAGGCGCCAATAAAATAATTATTGTTATGATAGATCTCATTCATGCTTTCGAAGCTAAACTGCAAGTTTTCAGTACCGATATTGTTACCAAAAAACTACAAGTATTTCCCAAACTTGTAAAAATCTCCAGAGATTTGGATTTACATGAAAAACCAGACCAAGCAAAAGTCACGGAAGAGTTTAATTCGGTAATTAATTCTTCAATCAAATAATTATCGTCGAGATTTTCTCAGTTCAAAGAATTATCGGAAACACTTAAGTTTATTATGTATTCTGATGTGACCTACCTTGATAAACTGAACTTGGCCAGATTTGATTGGTTGGAAATTGAAGAAATTGAAATGCAGCTGATTGATTTCCAGTCTAGTTCAATATGGTTTCAAAAATTTTTCGAAACAAGGAAAGAGTTGGAATTAAATGAAATAGAAAGACTATACGTATCAAGTAAAAATGCCAATATCAAAATTATGGAAACGAGGAATTCAATTCCAGACACATTTAGCAGTCTGAAGAAGCTGGCTTTTGCTATCTTAATAATATTTTCATCTACCTATGCTTGCGAGTCATTATTTTCAGAAATGAATAACATTAAAACTCGCTTAGAAGCCGTTTCTCAGATGAATTCAGTCCAGCCTGCATTCTGCTAAAAGTAAGAAAGTATGGAGCTAATATAAGTTATTTAGCATCTAATTTGCAACAGTAGAAGTCGCACGATTTTTTTCTTTCATTTAAATAAACATAACGTCACTATTGCTGTACAAAATGTATATTTTTTGTTGAAAATAAAGAGTTTTATTTTTTCCCCATTAATTACTAAGTCAAGATTGTTTGATGGCACGTCATGGCCTCATTAAACATTTTTTTAGAAAGAATGGCACGTAGATGAATAAAGGTTCGCCACCCCTGCACTAGGTAGTACCAGGTATCTTAGACATCGACTAAAAATTGTTAAATTTAAAATATACAATAATTATAAATATCCATTTCACATATCGAAATATGTAATAACTAGAGTCCGTCAAATGCCATTTTGACATGTTTCTTATTGTAGGCCCCTTTAGGGCCAGATTTCGTATTTAGGCGTTTCACATAGTAAGGGATGGAACAAACCACATTTATTGGTGCCATAAATGCTATAAAATGCCCTTTTTCGTGATAAATGCTAGATTTTGAATAAATGCCATATTTTAATGATATATTTCAATCAAAATCAATATTATGTGGCTAATTCACAATAAAAGGGCTTACAAATTTCAAAATAGACATACAAAAGTTTTAGTAAGTGCCAGGTACTAAGGTCGATGACCCGGGGCGGGGTGATCACTCGTCGCGCGCTTCAACGCTCAGGTAAGTATCCCGTTACGTCCACTCGTCAACAACAATCCCGCGCTCTCCCCCTTCCCTTCAATGCACCCCTGCGTTCCACTTATTTATCTTGTGCCCGTCGTTTTTATCAGAAAACTTTGTCTTTTGTATTTGTGTTGCGGGATTTTTAATATTACTGGTGAATTTTTTTCCAAAATTTTAACTTTTTAAAATAAATACTTACCATTTTTTATGCTATATTTTGAAATAAATGCCATTTTATATGCCATATTTTGAAAAAATAAATGCCATTTTGTATGCTATATTTTGAAAAAATACGGGAATATTTTGACGGACTCTAGTAATAACTAAAAATGTTCAGTTATTAATTTCTTAAAATAGTTATTTTCATTCCGGAATTTAAATCTTTTCATATAGGGGGAGCGGCGGCATGAAAAAGACGACTATTGAAAGCGACAATTGATAAAAGTAGGAAGCTATTTAGTCTAGAAGTTTAATTTTTTGGCTGATAGACGGCCCTAGCGGTACTAGAAGTTTCACGAAATCATGTGGTTTTAGTTGCTTTTGCTTGTGTGTCCAGATGAGCTTATGTATTAGGTGCAAGAGTATTAAATTTGTGAATTTGGTTATTATTCTGAATCAAGATTTACTTAAATAATTAGGTTATTGAAACGGTGGTGGTCGAAAGTCAATAGAATATGGGTATACTTGTTAATTTTATTCTAAATATTTGGTAAGTTTTATGTAAAACTTGAAAATAATTTTTAAAGAAACAGCGCGACATGAAGTATTAAAATGTACATGTCCGTTTCAGTAGTTCATTCTTATTAATCATTGTAAGGACGTTTTTTGTTTTACAACTTATATGTATACTTAATCATTGCATCATGGATGCAAAGACCCAAAAAGAAAGTTAGAAAATTCTATATGGCAAAATCGATGCTGGCTTGTTTAAATGAGAAGTCTAAAACAGCTCTTCAGGGAATCCATTCATTTGAGAACTTAACACTGGAAACAGAAAAGTTATTTATGAAGCATCACCTTTGATAAATTACATATTCTCTGTTATCTGTTCTAAGTAGTCAATTTGAAAATATCCTTCTTTTCCATTGCTTATTATCAACTGCTCACTAATTCCAAGTTTACATTTTAATAAATTAATCTGGGGATTCTCTTCCTGACCATTAAAAATTTCATTTTGTTTGTAATTTTTCTTACCCATTAAACACGTGTGAAACATGCAATCTTCTAATTGAAATTTAAATTTAATTTGTACGGATCAAACTAAGAAGTCTAAACCTTGACTTAAAATGTTACAGTGTTTTTATAAGAAATCTTAGTTTTATTTGCTGTTTGTGTTTAATATTTGTTTTTTCAATATTCTGTGGAATAATACTTTCTATTTTCAGACATTAGTTTAGGGGATTTAATGCACAGCCCCACCCCTTCCTTTTTACTATCTCAAGTTTCTAACTTAGTTTTTAAATTATTTTCAATCATTAATAATGATTTTTATAATTATCACATTTTTTACAAAAATTTAGAGATGGCTTTAGATGATCTAACTGACGAAAAACTGAAGCATAAGACTGAAGATCTAAGATTTCAATTAAAAAATTGTTTGCTATTTTAAAACGAGTAGCAATGTGGTAGTCAATGTTCCCTTGGAGATACCTATAAAAGCCACGCTGAATAATTTCCTGGGTAAATACCACCAGCACAAATTCCCCCAAAAGCCACCTACATTTTCGAAGAAACAAATTTTGCAATCCTCACGCTTCGCTCAAGTCCAAGGCCGCGTGCGACCAAGCAAAGGTACTGACCTCTCCTCCTGGGTCAAGTTCGCCAGCTCGGGGACCCTGCACCAGTGCTGCTCGGGCACGATAGTGATGAATATCTGCGTGAAGTAGACGAAGGCGACGAAGCAGGCGAAGGGGATCATCATAAGGAAGAGAAGTTTCTGGTAGAGGCCGAACTCGCCTATGTGGGGCAGCAGGTCGTCGAATCTCGAAGGAGTCGCCCTCCCGGTCGTTTCTTCGGGGCTCGCGGGGTTTGTCGGGGGCGTCGGCGACGAAGGCGTCGTTGGCGTAGCCGCTCTTCGCTGCAGCATCTCGAAGCCGGCCGGCTTGTCACCCGCACCTTCTGGCATGTCTCCCTGGGGGGGCATATCACACTCACTGCTGGAACGCACGCACTCAGTCAGGCTAGCCCCACGAGGCAAATCCTAACCGCTGATGGTCGCGATCAACTAAAGCCGGCGTCGAAGACTCCAGGAGTTTTTATACGGAGTGGTAAGGCCACGGAGTCCCTTCTCCGAGCGCGGTCTCGACGCCGCTCGGTGCTGGAAACAGCTCATTGTCGTGCATGCAGAATCCCCGTCTGGCTCGTGGCTCTAGTTTTGGTTTCGGAGAGCGTTTTTGTTTAAAACTAGGTTAACTTAATTTTGCCCAAAACTATAAATTACTGATTTTTTTAAAATTTTTCATATTGTTTAGGTGTGGAATGATGCAAAAATATATATTTAAGAAAAGAAACAAAATAATGTATGTATAACGTACGTATTTGGTAGTACGTAGTAAATAGTACGTTTAAAAGTGTACAGTCAGTGGAGATTTCTTTGAACGTCTTTCTTCTTCATATATTATTACCTTACTGAATTTTAGAAAAAATATACAGCGTGCCGAATTTTTGAGGTTCACTATTAGGATCTCGCTTACCTGAAGAGACACGAAAATGGTTAAACTGAGGAGCTACTTAGATGCAAAAAACCCAAAATCTGGATTTTCTGTTTTTGGACTTCCCGTGTTTATTATTTATCTTATATATTTTTCGTTAGCGCGTTATTAGGACACTTCTTTATTACGAGTTTAATTATCTCATTGAAATATTCAGGTTTGGGTGGCATAAGTTAGAACGGAGAGCCTGCAGCTATTTAAGATCTGCAATCTAAGCTTCATAAGAATTTTTTGATTTTACGCCTGGGATGGATGGACCGATGGAAATTTTCTCGAAAAGTCGGCCGGTTTTAAACCGTTGCGGGCCGGTACGCGATTCACATTTAAAAACCAATTTTTAGCATTTTAGTATTTAATCTGGTGTTAGCGAATATTTTGAGAGCTAACCCAAATGTATCAACTTTATTTTCGGTATTAATTCGATTGCTGTGTTATTGAAAGACACTCACTAAAAAATGCCTGTATAAGACTCAATATCCAAGAATGGTTTACCTCCGATACTAGAGTGAAAACTGGAAATTTAAAAAAAGGCTTTATTAAAATATGAAAATGTAATAACTGCCCATGTATTTTTAATAGTTATTTATGTATCAAGGACATAACCAATAGATTGTAGCAAGAAGGAATGTTTAAAGCGCGACACGAAACGGAAAGCTTTAAATTTTCCTAGAGCTATAATCGTGAGTATGCACGTTTTATTTTATTTTGGTTCTCAAAATGGACAAAATTCAAGGAATCGGTATTTTAGCTACAGATTACTACGTGATCATTGTGCTGGTTCTGTGAATTTTTGGAGTGCTATGGTTTCTATGCAGATTGTTGGTGTTTGTTATAGTGCTTAGCAACTTTATGGGCCCTAGGGCCATAAAAGCCATATTACGCCCGCTATCAAAAGCTACTAAACAGTATTATGGTTCGAAAATAAAATAATAGCTATTTATGATCACTGATTTGTCTTACGTATTTCATACAAGATTTGTTTCGAATAAATATAAATTCCAAATTGAAATAATGAATTTTTTACATGCATATGATACTTCTATGTCGTCGAAAAATTAAAGAAACAGATCAGAATCCTACCATTAAAGACTCTTTAATTTTTGTGCGTTACTGTTACCGAAACAAAATTGTTTACAAAGTTTGGTTATAAGCCGTAAAATGCTACAAACTTTAGTTTCCATCAGCGTTTCTTTAATTTGTATTGAGAATGAACGATTTCGAATCAAATCCATCCGATATCGAAGAGGCCTTTACATCTGCAATATCTTAGTTGTTTCCTACGAAGTCCAAAGAGAAATATGAGATCGTCTATTGTGAGGACATTTTTTGTTTTAACGACTTTAGTTCTAATTTCTTGCTTTTTCCCGTTTTTAAATTTAAAATCCCGCCTGTAAAAAAGCATTTCTGTTTATGGTCGCTTAAGTAGAACACATTCCGTCACACCGATCCGTTTTTAGACGCAAATTACGTCGCTAAAAAGAGTCAGTTGTATGAACAGAAAAGAAAGGAAGCGAACATTTTTCCCCGACTTCTTTGAAGCGCAGGACACACGTTGAAACGTGTGTATCGGATGATACTTTTGGGCGCAAAAATGCGCGTCCCTTCTTGACGGCGTCGCGTGGTTTGGGCTGCTTAAGGGATTCTAACTCGAGCTTCGAACAAGGCAACAAGTGGTTTTTGCGCTTTTCTTCCGCCCAAGCGTAATGCCTTTGGGCTTTCGCCGGGGTGTTGCAATTATTGGTGTTGTAATTAATGATTTTCGCGTATTGTCGTAATAAAACTACAGGTTGATGTCGTTTACGAAGTGGTGCTTTCCCCAAGTTCTCCATAAACTGCCTGTACGCGAGCCAGCACTTTGACATTTTGCCGCAGGTAAAAAGGTGACTCTTCTCGTGTTTGTAAATGAACTGCACGTGAGTGTTGACGGTCGGACCTGTGGTCTATAAGAGACATGTGTCGGCGCCGTGGTTAGTCAAGAGACCCTAGTACCGTGGAATTGGCAGCTTCGAATAACGCCTCGTTTGGTGGATTAATTATTTGGGAATCTCTGTTGACGCTAATTTGGCATAATAGAGTTTTGGCTATCGTCTCGAATCCTTGCCATGTTGTTATGTACTTTGTGTGTTACCCCTTTGTGGGTGTTGACGTCGTCCCGATCTCCTTCGTCGATAGCACCCCTAGGCTGTTCCGTAGTTTCTTCAAGCGCCTTTGGCGCAATTGCTTGGAAAGGACCACTGCAGTTTCGTTGACCATCGAGTTGCAGCAACCTGGACTTTATAAGGTACCGCTTTTTTATAATAGCTTTAGACTTGCAAAATGGGGAAAAGGTTATAATTATCAGAAAAATTGTACAATCAATATTTGTGTAAAATTCGCTGTTTGGAGACTTTTTACAGGTCGACTGTATTTTTTAAGAAAATTCGGGATTTGGAAATTATGCGGCCCAGTTGGATTTGGGGGTTACAAAATGAGGAAAACGTTATAATTATTAGAAAAATGATAAAATTAATATTTGTGTGAAATTTGCAGTTTGGAGACTTTCTACTGGTCAATTTTATTTTTTAGGAGAATTCGGGATGTGGAAATTTTGCGGCCCAGGTAGATTTGGGGGTTGCAAAATGGGGAAAAGGTTATAATTATCAGAAAAACCGTAAAATCAATATTTGTGTAAAATTCACAGTTTGGAGACTTCCTACTGGTCCATTGTATTTTTTAAGAGAATTCAAAATGTGGGAATTTTACGACCCATGTAGATTTAGGGGTTGCAAATTGGATAAAACGTTATATTTATTAGAAAAACGTTAAAATCAATATTTGTGTGAAATTCACTGTTTGGAGACTTTCTACGAGTCGACTGAATTTTTTAATAAAATTCGGGGTGTTTGAATTTTGCAACATAGGTGGATTTGGGGATTGCAAAATGGGGAAAACGTTATAATATTATCAAAAAAACCTTAAAATTAATATTTGTGTAAAATTCGCTGTTTGGAGGGTTTCTACTGTTCGATTGAATTTTTTAAGAAAATTCGGGATGTGGGAATTTTGCAGCCCAAGTGGATTTAAGGATTGCAAAATGGAGATTATTATCAGAAAAACTTTAAAATTAATATTTGTGTGATATTCGCTGGTTGGAGACTTTTTAGGGGTGGATTGTATTTTTTAAGAGAATTTTGGGTGTGGGAATTTTGCGGCCCAGGTGAATTTAGGGGTTGCAAAATGGGGAAAACGTTATAATTAAAAAAAACCGTATGGAGACTTTCTATTGGTCGATTGTATTTTTTAAGGAAGTTCGGGATGCGGTTGTGAGTGGAAGATTATGAACAGATTCGCCTGGAGGCTGTAGAAATCAGGCGTCCGTTACGTTATTTTGCTGGTTCCATCCCTTATGTTAAGCGCAGAACTGAGACAGCAGTTTCCGCTTTAAGACAGCTTAGTCATGCCACTTAACGGGATGATAATTCGTCACTGTGTGAGATGCAGCCTCACATCCCTTAATTATTTATAGGCTTGGACCCACAGCGACGCAGTAAGTGAATCTAACAAGTAAATGCAGACTGGTTTATTACAAAAATAATTGTTCTATATATACAAACAAATTTGCTTAGATCATAGTAATATACAAAGTTCATTTCTAATAACAGGTGCAATGTATTATATTCAGTAGGTTAATTTACTAGTCTTGCAAAACAATACTCAGCGGTTTTGCTTCCGTGATATGATATGGACTCCATGAACTCGAGCGTCTTTTATGCTGAGCTGCGATTGTAGGCATTTAAACCTTGTCACGGCCTTGCGTAATTGTGTACGCGAAGCCGTGTAAAAATGCTGAGCGGCGACTGCGAGGTGTTTAAACTTGACTGTGAGTAGGTCGCCGCGCTTGCATAATGCAATATTGCGTTTTTGGTGGCTTTTAACTTTTAGAATGTTTCGTAAAATTTAAATGAATAATTATAAATTTATATCTGGTTAATCTGTTAAAGACAAGATTAAACATATTGCCAATTTTAAGCCACAAAAAAGCAAACCGATAAATTATATTGTTTCTTCGAGATTGAGCGTTTTGAGAGGATATTCTTCTGCCTGGGGTTGTGCGGGTGGTGGCTTCCTTCGTGTTATTCGTTGCCGAATGTAGTAGATAGCTCCTAGTAGGGCAGCGGTTCCCAAAAGGCTGCCTGTGACCCCAATAGACAGGTGAGAATGATGTCGGATGGCTTTCCAGGTGAAGTTTTTTATATGCTCCTGGAAATCTAACTGCGATGCTTGTAGGTCTTCGAAGTGGTCTGACTGAGTTAGTACAGGTTCCTCTGCGATTTCTGAAAATGAGTTTGTTGTGATTGGGTTGGTAATATTGATACTGATAGCCTTGGAGTATCCAGCCAGGATCTTGTATTTTCTGTTGTGCCTTGGGGTTAATGTATTCCTCGCAGTTTGGATGATGCAATCCGATGAAATTTGAATGACACCTGTAGTGTTGACGGTGACTTCTTCCCTGTTTCCACTACAAGTGATTGCTATGCGGGTTGGTTTACTGACTACAAATAGCCAGGTGTTTTCCATGTACAATTGTTTCCAAATAATGGACTGGATGCGATGTCTTCGTAGGAGACATTGACTGGTTTCTACTCGGTGATATATATCGTCAATGATGCAGTTTGGGTTGTTTTCAATTCCTTTAACTACCGTTGGACTGCAAACATAGGTAGTGGGAGAAATTTGTAGCTCTTCTTTGAATTCTTCATCTGTTTCGTGGAAGTACATTTGTAGGTTGTAATCCACAGCGAAGATTCCTTTCGGCACATCGATCATCCAGTAGGATCCATTGCTGATTTGGAGAGGAATTGGTGTCACTTTAATTAAGGAGTATTCCGTTTTTTCCACTATGATGAAATACCCTTGGACGTTGATGTAGATGTCGTCATGCCCAATGTCAACCTTTAGAATTGGCGTTGGTAATATCTCCAAATTTGGTGAAAGTTTACTGGTTGCATTAGCGAGGATCTGTTTAATTTGAGCAGGTGTTATTAGCTCGTACAGATTACCTTGCTGAAAGTGAACGTTTAAGATGTGAATATGGTAGTTGCACAGTTCACTAATTACATTTGTGGCGACTTGGTACACACTGATGATGTGAATATTTAGTCGGTTGGAGTCGGTTGCTTTATACCATTTGTCCATGTTGTTAATGGCCCGGATTCCTTGGTTTAATTTTTCTTGGAAATGTTCCAGCTTCTTGTCGATTCGTTCTTCGGTTTCATTAAACCTGGAAAGTGCTGATAGCAAGAATTTGGATTGTTGACTGTCCATTTTTATTAGTTCCTGTTGATTCTTGTCTAGCCTGTCTATATCTTGATAGACTTCATCGTTGACTCCAAAAATTGATGTTAATACTGTGCCAAGGACTCCTCTTTTTTCTCGTCTTGTTATTATTTCTTCCATACCATCTCTAATCCATTCCATTTGCTTTTTCTGTTCCAGAAGATGATGCACCAGTGTCTTGCATAATGTGTCTTCGGACAGTTCTTTTGCAGAGTCGCAGAGATTGTCGAATTTGTCTACCATGTCTGTGACTGTTTCGAAGTCTTCTTCGATCTTCCCCCTCTCGAACTGGATTTCGATCCGGAATGTTCCTCTCTCAATCTTCCCGTGTCCAATGTGTTCTACATAGTACCCGCTGTCTGGTTTTTGGATATTAAATTCTGCTTTACTTAATGTATTGGTGGTAAGAAGGGTAAAGATGAGTAACAGCAGTTTCCATTTGGACGCGACAGATTTCCTTGGTGCTGGGGATGATCGTGTCTGGATAATGTTAGTTGAAATTTTATCTTCTGCCTCTGGTTCCTGCGATTCCTCGGTAGTTGCTGGTAATGGAATGATGCTGCCTATGGATCGTTTTAGCTGATGTCCTCCTGATTTCTGGAGCGTCACTACTCGTACTGATCCATCGGCTGCTGGATGAGTTGCAGTGACTCTTGCTAAAGGCCACTTACTAGGATTGATACTATCTTCTTTGATTAACACTAAATCTCCAACTTTAGTGTTCTCCAATGGTTTCTTCCATTTGTTTCGTTGCTGTAATCCATGAAGGTAGTCCGAGCTCCATGATTTCCAAAAATCTTGCTTGATCTTTTGGATTATCCTCCAACGATTCGATAGATTTGAAGATATTGGAGTGTTGATTGGGTCTGGTGGCGATATGATTTCCCTCCCTATTAGGAAATGGCCTGGCGTCAGAGCAGTTGTGTCCTCAATATCGTTGCCTTGTGGACATAGAGGACGTGAGTTTAGGCAGGCCTCAATTTGGCAGAGAAGAGTTGTTAACTCTTCAAAGGTGAGAGTAGCGTGGCCAATAGTTCTCTTCAGATGATGCTTCATTGATTTTACCCCTGCTTCCCATATCCCTCCGAAGTGAGGGGCTATTGGAGGGATGAAGTGCCATTGGGTACCACCGGTTGCTAAGGTTTCTTGGACAACTGGGCCTTCAATTGTTTGGCGGGTTTCCTTGTCCAACACTTTTCTTGCGCCAACGAAGTTTGTTCCGTTGTCGCTGTATAGGTGTGCACAGCGTCCTCTTCGGGCAGTAAACCTCCTGAAGACTGCTAGGAAGCTGTTGGTTGTCATGTCGCTGACGGCCTCTAGGTGGATTGCCTTGGTTGATAGACAGACAAAAACAGCAATGTACCCTTTGTGCGAAGAATGCCCTCTTCCCTTGGATGTTCGGATCTGTATTGGGCCGGCGTAGTCCACTCCGGAATGGAAGAATGGAGGAGTTGAATTCACTCTGGTTGATGGAAGATTTCCCATCAGTTGCTGTGCTGCCTCTGCTTTGTATCGTAGACATCGGAAACACTTCTGGATGCTGGAGCTGACTGCTTTCTTCGCGTTGATGATCCAATATTTTCTTCGGATATATGAGAGAGTGAGTTGGGTGCCACCGTGCAGCGTGCGTAGATGCGCCTCTTGGATTATTAGTTTGGAAATATGACTGGAGTACGGGAGTATGATTGGGTGTTTTTCATTGAAGGACAAGGTGGAATTTTCTAATCTTCCTCCAACACGGATTATTCCATGCTGATCGATGAAGGGATTGAGGTTGGCAAGCTTGTTACTGGAACTCACATATTTGTTCTGCCGGAGTTGAGATCCTGTTGCCCTCAAAATAGGATCACTTCCTTGGATGACCTTAACGAGTAGGAGGATGGTGTCGTCCATTTCCTTCACTGATAGGCATCCTGATTGAGTGGGAAGTCGCTTACACTTGTTGATGAATCTTCGGCAATGTGACATGACTCGTACCATTCTTGTTAGACAAGAAAAACGATGAACGACTTCGTTCTCGTCTTGATGAATGGTAGTTTGATGCACAGTGTAACTTCTTGCTTCTTCCTCGGTGGTTGCGGTGTCTGGTTGACACGGCCATGAACTCTTGTTAACTAGCCAGCTCGGTCCGTCCCACCATAAGAGATGATTCTTTAGTTTTTCTGGACTAGTGCCTCGGGAGATGACGTCTGCAGGATTCTCTTCGGATTTGACGTGGTTCCAATGTTGAGCCGGAATTAGATTGTTGATTTCGGCTACTCGATTCGCGACGAACGTCTTCCATCGTACCGGGTCTCCTTTTATCCATCCTAATGTAACCATGGAGTCGGTCCAGGCGAAGATAGACACCTTAGGAAGGTCTAATGCTGCAATTACCCTTTGAAGTAGATTGGAAAGGAGTACTGCTGCGCAGAGTTCCAGTCTTGGTAATGTCGTCTTGGCTCGGGCTGGTGCCACCTTGGATTTGGCTATTAATAAGGATACCTTGACTTGGCCGGATGATGTGGTGACTCTGGTATAAATCGCGGCCCCGAAAGCTCTTTCGGAGGCGTCACAGAATCCATGCAGCTCTACTAGAGATTCCCTTTTTATAAACAACCACCTTGGTAAGGTAATTTCTTCCACTGCCTTGAGTTGAGACCTGAGCGTCTCCCATTTGCCTTGGATATTTTCAGACACTGGGTCATCCCATTTGATATTTTCGAGCCATAGTTCTTGGATGAGTAGCTTGGCAGTGATGATGACGGGTGCTAACCATCCCAATGGGTCGAAAATTTTGGCAACTTCGGATAGTATGGTGCGTTTGGTGGATTCCTGTTGCTTAACGTCTACGCCGTCTTCACTTATTTCGAGGTATGTTTGTTCCTTTAACTCTTCTGGGAGTTCTTGAATGATGGCTGACTCATTACTGCACCATTTATGTAGAGTAAAGCCTCCACGCTTTAGTAAGGAAATGAGCTGACCTTGTTGTTGGATCGCTTCTTCCACAGTGTCGGCCCCAGAAAGCACGTCGTCCACGTAGAAATCTTTCTTCACTGCTTCTGAAGCTAATGGAAATGAGACCTTTTCGTCCTGTGCGAGTTGATGCAAGGTTCGAATGGCAAGATAGGGAGCTGATGCGGTTCCATAAGTGACGGTGCACAGCTTATATTCCCTGATTGGCTGTGATTTGTCGAATCTCCATAGGACTCTTTGGTACTCCTGGTCTTGGTTGTTCATTCTGATTTGTCGGTACATTTTTTCAATGTCTGCAGAAAAAACAATCCTGTGTGTCCTCCATCGAAGTAGAATGTCGACCAGTTCTTGCTGAAGTTTAGGTCCAGCGTACATCATCTCATTTAAGGATTTTCCGTGAGAGGCCTTGCTAGAGGCATCGAAAACGACACGAAGCCTGGTTGATGAACTTGCTTCTCGGATGACGCCATGGTGGGGAATGTAATACTTGCCGTTATTCTCATCTTCCTTTGCCACCTTTTCCATATGTCCTAAATCCAAGTATTCTTGCATGAATTTCTTGTATTGGACTGCTAGATCTTGATCTTGTCCTAATTTCTTCTCCAGATGTATGAATCGTGCCAATGCTGAGGGTTTGGACCTTCCCATGTGTACTGGAGTTTGTTTGAATGGAATCCTTACTACGTATCTTCCATCTACGTCTCGCTGGACTGTGTCTGTGAATTTATTTTCACATACCTGATCATCTGGGGAAAGTTTCCTTTGAGGAGAAGCCTCTTCAATGTTCCAGAATTTCTGCAACTGCTCATCCTCTTCAATTTTGGCAACCATGGTGTTGACCTTAAGGCTGGTGGGAGGTCGTCTTCCCATGGTTCCTGATAAGATCCATCCCAATTCGGTATTCTGTCCTAGGATGCCATCTTTGGATTTCTTGATTCCTTCGAGAATTATTTGGGAATATTCTTCAGCGCCTAGAAGTATATCTATGGGGCCAGGTCGGTTGAAGGTTGGATCGGCGATGAAGACATGTTTCCAGGCATCCATTTTTATGTTCGGAATGGGTGATGAAGGCATGGTTTTTGTAAGTTTGGGAAGTACCAGTAAAGTAACAGGTAAGAAAAATTTACTTGGAAATCTTGGCGTAATCAAACCTGTGATTTTCCATTTTGCGACTTTTGTTTCGCTGTTCCCAATTCCGGAGATTTCTGCTCGAACCTTGGTCCTGGGTAACGCTAATAATTCGGCTGCGGCTTCGGTGATGAAGGAACCTTGAGACCCTGGATCTATCAAGACCCTCAAGAGATGAGTCATCCCGGATGCTGCCTTAACTTGAACCGTTGCTGTGGCCAGTAGCACTTGGCTCTTCTTTGCGCCTAGGTTGGCGGCAATGATTGTGGGTTTTGGCTTCTTCTCTGGAGCGTTGGAGGTCTGCATGGCTGCTGCGTGAGAAAACGTCTTCATCTTCGGAGCAGGTATCGGCTTTGATGGCGGCTGTGCCTTGTGAAGCAGAGTATGGTGTGGAAAGCGGCAGATTTTGCAGTTATAATACGAACGACATTGTATATTAGAATCGTGTCGCAAACATCGAAAGCACAATCGGTAGGTTCTTACCACTTCTTGCTTTTCGTGGGTGGAGAGCCTCTGGAATTGACCACAGTTATCGATGTAATGGTCCCCATTGCACATCTTGCAGTTGAGATATCCGGCAGCGTAATTTTTCTGTGGCTTGTCCTGAGTTGGTTTTCGAGCTCCATCAATGGATTCCAAGGATTGGAACCGCATTTGTAAGAAGGCCATTAGAGTTTGGTGATCCTGAACTTCATTTGGGCACTGAAGCGATTGCTCATATAATTTGTTAGTTTCAGGATCCCATTTTCGAGTAATAACTCGGTTAATCCACGGACCCCAGCTGTCGGTGGAAATGCCCAAATTTTTGATTGCTTCCACACATTCCTTAGTGGAGTCATGCAATCTTTTCAACCCTTGGGCTGATTCCTTGGAGAGGACCGGCTGATCGAAGATGGTGTCTAGCAATTTGGTTAGAATAAGGCGATTATTTTGATACCTTTGTTGCAGCAAATTCCAAGCGGTGTTGTAGTTGGCTTGAGTCACTGCGAGATGCTGGATTAGTCGGCTGGGCTCTCCCTTGACATGCGTTTTTAAATACTGCATTTTGATGACATCATCCATGTTTTGGTTGTCATCTACTAATTTGGTGAATAGGTCCTTAAAAGTGGCCCATTCCTCATAATTTCCCTCGTATATGGGGATTTTAACTTGAGGAAGCGAGATGGCTGATGCTTGCTCGTTCCTTGTTGGTGCTTGTAACAAATTAATTAAATTTCGGTACCTGTCTTTCAACGTAGTAAATTCAGGACTGAAGTGCGTCTGGTTTGAATCCATCTCGTTAGACATGACTTCTTCGTCCATCTCGATCACCCGGTCCCATTCTTCCTTTAATTCCCTCTTTGTGATGGCGGGCCTTCCGAGTGCTTGTTCCAGTTCGGCGTCGTCCAAAGATTGCTTAAAATTCTGCATCCGAATCTGCAGTTTTCGGATACGAACCTTTTGCTCGGGATTTACAACTGTTTCCTCTCGCCTCCTAGTTTCAGAGGGGTCGGGATTTTCAGTTGCCTTTAAACAGCTCTGCAAATAACTTTTTGCTTCGCAGTAGATGGCTTTAATTTGTTCGTAATACCCTGTGGTAAAATAATTATGTGTAGGAATACTTAGCTGCACCATTTTGGCGTGATTTTTGGTCACGGCGTTCCAAGTTTCGTCCAGCGTCTTGTTTCGGCTGGCGATGTAAGCTTCTGTTTTTCGGCTGGCAGGGTCCTTTTTGCTGTTGGAAAATACCTGCGTGATCTTCTGGCCGAGTTCTTCTTGGGCGACAGCTAGCTGATTGAATTCCTCCATATTGTTTGCCATTTTCGGGGAACCGGGTGGGTTGGTAGATGTTGTTTTCTTCTCGGGATGTACCTCTTCTTAGTTGTAGACAGATCCGGCTCAAAGGACCATGAACAGATTCGCCTGGAGGCTGTAGAAATCAGGCGTCCGTTACGTTATTTTGCTGGTTCCATCCCTTATGTTAAGCGCAGAACTGAGACAGCAGTTTCCGCTTTAAGACAGCTTAGTCATGCCACTTAACGGGATGATAATTCGTCACTGTGTGAGATGCAGCCTCACATCCCTTAATTATTTATAGGCTTGGACCCACAGCGACGCAGTAAGTGAATCTAACAAGTAAATGCAGACTGGTTTATTACAAAAATAATTGTTCTATATATACAAACAAATTTGCTTAGATCATAGTAATATACAAAGTTCATTTCTAATAACAGGTGCAATGTATTATATTCAGTAGGTTAATTTACTAGTCTTGCAAAACAATACTCAGCGGTTTTGCTTCCGTGATATGATATGGACTCCATGAACTCGAGCGTCTTTTATGCTGAGCTGCGATTGTAGGCATTTAAACCTTGTCACGGCCTTGCGTAATTGTGTACGCGAAGCCGTGTAAAAATGCTGAGCGGCGACTGCGAGGTGTTTAAACTTGACTGTGAGTAGGTCGCCGCGCTTGCATAATGCAATATTGCGTTTTTGGTGGCTTTTAACTTTTAGAATGTTTCGTAAAATTTAAATGAATAATTATAAATTTATATCTGGTTAATCTGTTAAAGACAAGATTAAACAATTACCTTATTGTCTTAATTTTAACCCTTCAGTACCCGTTTACGGTCTGTGAGACCGAGCAAACACATGATGCAGTATATCACTTAAAGTGCTAGCGTTAGTTTACCTCCCATTTCACTACCTTCCTATATATTGCCATTGAAGATCCGTATGCAGTTTTGAGTTCGTGCTTGCAGTGGTTTAAAAGTTATTTATAATTTCGGTTTCAGAGACCGAAGCGGGTACCCGAGTGGTTTTTATTTTTACCTTTGATATACGACCAATGTGAGGAGAAGGAAGTATTTTCTGCATTTTTAGTAACACTGTTATACTAAAACATTATTATAGTCATGGCAGATTTTATGAGATAGAACAGGCGCGACTAGAACAGACGATGCGAGATATAATAGCGGAGAAGGATGTCGACAACGTGTTTTATGATGATGTGCCATCGTCTGACGAAGATTATTTATTGGAAACTAGGGAAATGAACAGTCACACTGAACAGGAAATATCTGATTATGAAGACGTTAGTGAACAAGAAACTAATGCCATAAGATATCTCATTATTTTTGTGGAGATGGCAGAGGGGTGTCGGTCTGCGAGACCGGTGCGGGTACTGATGTCTTAGAATTTTGAACGGGTACTGGAGGGTTTTAAAATAAGGAAAATGTGTTTTTTTTATTCTGGCCCTTTGTGAAATTGTAAATTTGCAAGTAAATAGTAAATAGCGTGCCGGATTGTATTTTTCTCTAACATGAATAATATTTCGTGGGTTAAGATCATTGCCGCACTGCACTTGTTCGCAGATTGGTAGCGGCCATTGGCAGGGTTGGGATGTTAGTGTTAGCTGTTTGTAAAGAGTGTCAAATTTAGATTGACCCCATTTTAACAGGTAATAAAAATAACATGGAATTCTTTATAAAGCTTTTTATTTGTTGGAAATTATAGAATGGACATTCAAGTGTCATTCCTATTTATTTTAACTTTAAAACTTCAAATCAGATCACCTCCATTGGGATCGATGCATAACTGCGTACGATGCAATAATGAGCCCATTACACCTTGACACATTTCAGCTGGAATCTCAGCGATAACTTGCCGTATGTTATTTTTTAAGTCTTCCAGAGTTTTAGGTCAGATCTTCAACTGATCGCCTATGGCGATAGTTGGTGACCCGTCTGTTACAGTGTTGAAATTATTTAGATGCAGTCAAAAATTGTTTCGAATAATTTTTTTGCTTCAATACAAACGGATGCAGTTTAGAGGGTTAGAGTGACCTGCAGTTTCTAGGTGTGTATTTGGTTGCATACTCATTTGTCGTTTTTGAAAATCCTTGAATATTTAGAGGATTATAGTAAAATTTTCAAAATATATTGATAGTACGATTTCCGGCGGTCATTTTATGAGCCTGATTTCGTGAGATTAATTCCTTCTTTTCATTTGAAGTGGATAATGTAATTCCAAAATAATTGATAAATTCTGTGATCAGCTTTAGGAAATGCTATGTGTAATTGCTAGAATGAAGCCAGTTATGCTGGGATGATAATATATTTTTGCAAATTACTCACCTGAGACCATCTACCAGCTCTGGTATGTTTTTGTAGTTCTGTGTGATCAGCGAATTCGAATATCGTGAAATTTTAGGTCTCTTCGTATTTCTGTTACGTCTCCTTCGTACGAAATTCTGCCTGTGCTACCCCTATGGCACTGATGTCGTTTGCTTGCCGAAGCACCTGGAGGACCAACCCCCACGCAGTTCTAAGCACCCTCAACTCATGTGGTAGTTTTCGAATGCACGACTTCTCCCCAGTGTGACAGCCACGACGTTTTTCCCCTAGTGCAATTGATTTAGAAAGGCCTGTCGCACATGAGATTATTTCAAGTCGTTGAACAGCATCTTCGAGTGTGGTGCCGTGTATAGCTGGTCTGTCGACGCCGCTGTGCCCTGTCATGCATCACAAGGTATCTGCTAGCGAGTTAGTTGACTGAAATATCGTTCGTGCTGTTGTTATGAGATTTTATGCGTTGTGCCTTACCTTTTATGCTGTAAAATTCTGTGTAACTGCGATGTGCACAACGTGCAATTATTTATGTGTGGAATAGATTATTTTCAATTTATAAATGTATTTAATATTTTCCTCGATTGGCAATGCTGCCTTTCAGCATTTTTGTCGCGTTCAGTAACTCAACACTTTGAAATTTAATTATCTTTTGCGAGGGTTTACCGGGAGCTTAAATATTGTAATTAACTCCTTATTAGTGCTGAAAGTACACAGTATTAAGTGTAAAAACCCCTACGCGAAATGATACCAATTCGAATAGCTCGCGTTTAGATAAATTAATTGATCGGTGAAACGATTTGATGCGAACTCCCGTTTATCGTTATCTCAGTTCTTGGTTTTTAAGTCACTACCTTACAGTTGAGATACATGTACTCGAGCGAATTGCGAGTTAAAATCGTCGAGTTTTGTTTTTCACTTCAAATTTATTAACATTAAAACCTTATACATTATATAAGTAACTAAGATTCCACCTACTATTCGAATTACAAACAAATATTCTATCACAGATTAGTTTTGCCTTCTTCGAGTATGGTGCAGAGTTTGTATGTATATATACTGTAAATAAACAATTAGATTACTTCAACTTATAGTGTTTTCTGTCTATTATATTTTTTTATGAAACAGCTAAGTGGTTTAGGAACTTACACAGACACCTGTAGGTTTTCTGGTTTGGACCGTCTCGAACCAGTGCCGCTTCCGGACAACCCCTCCATTCCTGCTCAGGAACTAGCTGGCGAAAATTTACTACACTACTAGACAATTCCTGAACCACCGTGTTGTGAATTGTATATTATTTTCTTTTTCTTTTGTGTACAAATAAAATTCCCCGTGTAGCAAATAACAAATAAATTATAATTGTCTTGCGAGATAAAGTCACTGCAACATTAAATTTTTTCCGGAACTGTTGCTGTGTTTGAATAATTGAAGCAGTTCTTAAAACATGTTCTACACAGAATATTTTTGTAGTAAACGATTCAAATGGGATGACTCTATATTTGACACCCTTTACTAAAACTTAATGCGGGATTGCAATAGAAAAAAATTGATTGGGACTTTAAAATTATAAATACACATACATATGTATATGCACGTAACATGCAAAGTTACTTAGTTTAGACAATGTAAAAACTCCCCAAACAACAAATACTTTTAAAACATATTTATTGAACAATTAGCACAAAACTAAAGATACATATCGACCAAAGAACTCAAAGTTATATTCACATCTAATCTCCTTTTCATATTGCTCCGTTCCTCTTAATAAAAGCATCTTCGCTCCAGTTCTTATATTTGCTATTAAAGCACGTTTCATGAGTAAACCAAATAAACTATGAACAATAATATGTGGAGCCGCCGATTGGATGGCTTGTAATTCGCAAAACTCCTTGAAAAGAGCTACCAATATAATAATAAGAATGACTCAAGCAATACATCTTCTCAAGTTATATAAAAAAACTTGAATATAATATCGAATTCAACATCTTTATCTAATTGCAAATTAACATTAAAGTGTACAACATGCTGAAAGGGTTCAAAATTGTAGTACTTACTATTTATTAATTATCTGCTATGCAGTAGAACTTCGAAGTAACGTTGCGCGTAGCGTATAATAAACTAACAATAATAATACAAATGTAACCAATTTTAAAACTTTTTTCTATTTCTACTCCTTGTAAATTTTTCAGATTTTGCAAGTTTTATGCCATACTAGAAAATTAACAAAATTCATTTTCAATGCATTAACGAAAGTTGGTAAATTGCAACTTCTGTAAATTTAGTAAATAATAACGGTGATGACACACAACCTTGTCTCACGCCTTATAGTATATCTAGATCTTTCGTATATCTCCCATCGACCCTACTTAAGCCTTTTGACCTTTATATAAATTGACTATGATGAGACTGTCTACTCGATCTATATGTGTGGTGGAGAGTATCTCGAAAAGTTTTTCGTACTTCACGTTATAGAAAGCCTTCTCATAATCAATAAAGAGAAGGAAGATGTCAGGCCATTTTGGTATTTCTTCATCATTCTAGCAACTAACTAAGCTTCCCGAGCAGTCTTGGTGCCATATTAATGAGTGCGCCTGTATTTCGAATTTAACTCAGACAATAGTACATAGCATAAGATCGCAATATTGATTTCGAACACCCTTCAGCGTCATTATCCCTAATTGGTAACATTTTGGGGTCACCCTTTGGATGCTCTTTCATGCAAGTGTCCGTTTGAATTTCGTTTCGTAGCGTTAGTTTTCCGGCTAGTTAAAAATTCAGTCTGTAGAGCAACTGAAACGGCATCTATTTATCCTTGTCGCTTCGAGTTGCGTTTGTTGCTATCCGGCGGGTTTACTGCCTTGCGATTGGCAACTCTGATGACGCTCTGGCTGGCCCACTTTTCTTTTGGTGTGAGGCAGTCACGAGAGGGACGTTATGGCATAAGGAGCGTGAGGGGTTGTTCTGCTTTTTCGCCGTTGGTGTATGTGGGTGCTCGCGTACCATGATGGCCGTCAGCTTTGCTTCAGTTGCCGCTAACTTAATGTGTTTTGAACGCAATCATTTGTAATTAATCACCTGTTATTTGTATGGCCTAAATTTAAACGCTGTGGCCGCTAACTTAATGTATTTTGACCGCAGTCACTTATAACTAATCACCTGCTGTCTGCATGGCCTAATTTTGATACTGTTGCCGCTAGCTTGATGTACTTTGGTAGTTATCATTTTTATTTAATCATCTGTGATTTACGCTGGCCCAATTTGAATATCGATCTTGGGTCACACAGGTTGGTAGCTTAGCCGCTGTCACTTTAAGATTTACGTACTGGCTGACCAAGGCCTGTTGTATATTTAACGAGTATTATGACCGCCTATGTATGACCACTTTTGTACTAGAGATAAAGCGCCTCTCCAGCTGGGGCCCTAGATTTAGGTGTAGTTTAGTCCCTGTAATCTTGTAAATCACCTACTTACACACGTCAGACCAGTAGACGAGTATTTGAACGGAGGCTTTATCATTACGACGAATCTGTGCATTCCCTTTTCCGGTTGAGGTTATTGTGTGAAGATTTATGTACATCGAAGCCTGAGCGTTGAAGCGACACAGGTAGGTTTGACGACGCTTGCCGCAGTGACGACGAGGCTCATGAGGCCGAGATCCCGTATCACACCCCGTTTGACCCTCAAGGTCCGGTTAAGCAGGAGTCTTCTTTGACCTTGTAGCGCCCATTTATTTAGGAACACCCTATGTATACTTCAACACGCTTGCCCGGTGACGTACCGTTTGAACCACGCCCATCTCCCTGAGCGTACCAGCCGAGGCCTTTAGCCTGTCTTTGACCATTTTCAGGGCGAGCGTGCCCCCTTTTCCCGGACTTGACTAGTCTTTTGATACTCACATCATGTGAGTGTCGTTAAGTCATTTTGATACCGTAACAAAGATATCTTTGTTAACATTACTCGCTCTTTCTAACAGTATTAGCATAAAAAGTAGTGGTTAACGAGTTTCTAATCCTCCTCGAAAGGCAAATTGTTGCTCAGATAGTGATTCTTCTCATTTTCGGTATGTTCTTATATGTATGATTTAAAAAAAAAACTCTTTAATGTGTGACTCATGAGACTTATAGTGCGGTAGTGCACATTCTTGGTTTTCTGATTTTTGGAAAAGTTATAAATGTCTTTTGGGATTATTCTTGTTTTATAGATGTTTTTAAAGAGATATACTAGGATTAAGATATTTTCTTCCCGGGTTAGTTTTATAAGTTCAATTGGTATCTACTTTATCTGATCCTAATGTTTTTTCCGAAATTTGAAGATCGTATGGAATTCCGTACCTAAGCCTTTTTTATTTACAGGATTTCGTCGTTTATCATCTTTACTGTCGGCAGTGCTCCCCTATTGTCTTTGAAATTCAAAATGTTAGGTTTTTTTAAATTGTATCAGAAACTAATGGCGACCGGTTAAAATTGTTTTCAGATTATAAGGCAATTTAACAAGTTTACCCCAATTTAACCTTTCCTGTATTCCTCCAAATAGGCCAGATCTCAATGGTGAACCCGAAAAATTCGGCAACTTGTATATTTCGAGCATAAATAACAGTCAATGTTTCCACGAAATGCCAATTCGGCAATAAAGATCTTTCCTATGTAAACTATAATGTAAACTAACATTTTTAACATACTTACGTTATTTTGTTTGCCGGTTTCTGTAACCACTTTTATGGATCAGATTCTGCCTAAATTTGTTATCTTTTTGTCCTATTCTCTCATTCAAGCGTTTTATCAATATCTGCTTGATCGATAGGTCAGTTGGTTTTCTTCTTCGAGTTTAGCGAGGTCTTCTGGACAAATGCTTTTTCCAGCACGATATAGGGAGTGGCGAATTTACAGTGGAAGCCTAATTATCCGACGGTAAATCGAAGAATAAAGCCCTATCCATTCACTGGTATGGAATATCAGGGCTCTCAAAATTGTGTATTATAAATTCTGGATGTCACATCTGACGACAGTCCAAGTGCTATAGAATCGGCCGTTATTACCTAGGACTACACACACCAAGACTGACAAAAATGCTCGGAGACTACAGGCTTCCTACTTATATACATATGTACTCAACTGCCTAGAAAGTAGTTACCACGTCTGCTTAGTATTTGGGAGGTAGTGGGTTCGATTCCAGTGGTTGTCTGCTCTGATTCGGGTTTTTACGTAGTTTTCCTGAGTCAATAGAGTACGTTCTCTGAAGAAAATTCAGGGGCAGTACTTTTCCACCTTTCTTGGCCTTGCGTTCATTCAGCACCTCTCCTTTCTCTCGCCCATCCTGAAATTTCCGTTATTGGCTGAAGAGGGATGACAGGTCGTTTTGGGAACTGAAATGAGTAAAATTATCCTAAACATTTACCTTTTTACCTGGTTAAAACTACTTGCATCTGAAAATACGCACACGGTACCGACCCAAGCTTGCTATACCAAGAACACTAACTACGAAAAGCGTGTTGCAATTACTTAGAAGCGCGGACAATTTAAAACGGCATAACAAAATAATAGAAACGCTCTTTAGTCTCGACAGCGTATATGACTTCTTAAATTAGACAAACCATGGATTTGTTCATTTATGCACGTGTAATCCTGTAACTGCGACAGTTAGTTGAAGAAAGACGTTTAACTTCGGTTGTTATCAAACTTGCACCTCACCAATTGTTGCAATTTTCTCCAATTCTAGCTGAAACTTGGGTGTAGCTTGAACTTAGAGGCTATAAGTGCCAAGCATTTTAGGAAAAGGATATTTACAATTTCATACTCATTCAGTAGCCGTATAGTCAATCAGGTTGATTTTTTGCATTTGGAAAAGCCAATCGTTTACAATCGCAGTGAAGGTGTTTCTGTGAGAGTAAAGTTTATTAGATTACTAAGGTAATGTGGCGATTATGAGGTACACGAACTTTCTGTGTTGCAGTGTTTTACGACATCAAAATGTGTCAAGTTTTGCTGAATTCGTCCGTACGATTTGCTAGTCGTTTATCTCCATTCTATTGGAAACACTTCTCACTTCTCTTACTTTGTTTGTCTTGGTTCTCTTAATTTACAGTCTACATATCAACAACTACCTAAGCATCTTTACGCCTTTTCCTGATTTTCAACAAGATTCGACAGCAACTCTTATAGGTATCAGCTCATGCACGAACTAACGTACTCAAAGTACGTCGCAAATTAAGAGAAGTGTCCCTCTACTATGGGAGACGTAATGATGAAGAGACATTATATCTGCATATTTATCACTATGCAGTAGTTTCATGGGAGGTGAGGTATACGAGAAAATAAGATTTAAATATATTTGAAGTATGAAGTCATGCAGGAATCGACGATTGCTCTATACTAACCTTGAACCATTATCAGCGATTGTTTGTTCGGAGTGTTGATTGCTTACGGCGCTATTTGCATTAGTAGCAAAGCTTTTGCCGTTAATAAAGCGGCAACCTTTTTTGCAGTTAGCACCCACTTTGAAGTGTTATTATAAAACTGATCGATATTTGCCATGACGAGTTAGTATTTGTTTGAGATCACTTGTGTAAACCTGAAATTAGCACCAACATATTAAAAATACGGACTTAAATATGTGTATCTGCTTTTAAAATTTGTTATCTAAACAAATCATTTGAATGCTAACTGTAGCAACTAAATAATTTACAACAGATTGCTCAATATTGCAAATGTTTAACATTTCCTGCAAGTAATTTATGTTTCTGACTGTGGCGTATTTTTAATTTGTAGAAAAACGATCACCTAAATCCATAATGTTACACCGAACTAATTCTGGCAGTTTGTTGTACGAGTAGATACTGTCAGTAAAACTCCGAGCCGCTAGTTGCCCCAATCTATTCATTATATAGTCTTGTGTGGACATGCAAATTGGGAATCGGAAAAATTGTAACTTCTAGGACCTATCACATACATCCAATTCTATTTTAGAATTTTGTTAGTTTCGAACGATTCGTTGGCTAAATCTCCCAAATTATAGCATCAATGACTACGTGGATACAATTGACGGACGAACTAACTCAGGGAGACGGCGTGCAGTTTTTTAAGTACTAACAGTTAAATGAAAAAAAGAATAAAATGAGAGCCAACAGATATTTTAATTAACGGCAACTGTATACAGGTATCACAGAGAATTCGTAAACTCCAGTAGCATAAATATTCTGAAAGAAAAGCTCAGACAATCACAGGTAGCAGTAACAACCACAAAACCACAATGCTAGTAACACAGTATAATAATGACGAATTCAGTATCATATCATACAAAGTACAGATGATTATTTGCTAAACATATGTTAAAATAGAGTAATACGTACACCCCAGAACGCATAAATCTAATGGCAAATAAGTTAACATAGACAACAATTTAAAAAGTACTCAAATAAATTACCCTCAACACTATCAGGTTAGGTTTTCCGTCAGTTTTGACACAAACTGACGCAAAACCTAACCTTCTAACCTCGAATTTGACATAGACTTGCAGTGCCACCAACATATTATTCATACGTTTGAATTTCCACAGTCCGCTGAAAATCATTTTTTTCTGGATCTCTCGATATGACTTAAGTATTGCATGTTCTTGCTGTGTTTATTTAAGACGTCTTCCTCGCACTTTTGGGTCTGTTTCAAGATCGTCAAAACTTTCCGACGTAAATTTCACTTTAAATAGTAATTAAAAAAGTCACTGCTTAGGTAGCTTTAAGGGTTCCTGTAATCTACATAATGTAAACGCTTTCTGATCAATATGATTAAGAGTTTACTTTGATGCATTGTACTTTGATTGTAAAACGGAGTGCAGAACCCGAAGCTAGACATGTCAGCAAACAGGTAAGTTTTCTTTTGAGTCTGATCACCTCTCCGTAGCCGAAAGGAAATGGTTTTCCTGTTGGAAGGCATGGGACATCTCCAGGCTTGGATAACAGGTGGCGCCTAACAGTTTGTTCCGAATTTGTCAGAAATCTTTATGGTATAACGTATTTTGAAGTGCGGCAAGCAAGCAAACCTACGGTAGTACCCCGCTCTTCTTCACTGAGCTTTCGATGCACTTTTATATCTTGTTACTGTGTCCCAATTCAGCTTCAAAGCTTGTGTAGATGAAAATAACCACAAAAAAAATTCCCCCTTTAACTATTTCTACCGTTTCACATAGGGCTTCTTGTTACCATCCACAACGTTAGTGAGGACATACTTCAGTAATAATGAGGAATATGAAATATTGCAACGATAATACTGTTG
>OW679201.1:10374939-10531241 GCA_940337035.1 Agriotes lineatus
GTATTGATCCAAATTGCTTCATACATAGAGAAGATATCAGCATCGCCCTAGTATCATTATCACCCGGTATTAGGAAATACCTAAGAATGTAGAATAATATACATTTAAGTTCACAGAATTATGGGAATTCCCTAAAAATAAAGATTAAGCAACACAATTGTTCGTTAGCACTTTTTTTAGTTTTTAATCTGTATAATTAGACTTTATCTTCTACATTGACGTTATATAAAAATTTAAATAAATTACGCTGTTATTCCCATTATCTAACAACTTTTTATTTATTTGATATTTGTTTTTATTCCTTTGCACCTTACTGGTTTAACACGTTAACAATGAATTGCTAGACTCAAAACAACACAGTAGATCTCAACTGGAAATGTCTAATGACCAAACTAGAGCCAAAACAAATATGCAAAACTGTTTTTGTAGAATTTTAAAAAAATCTGAATGTGCATAAAAATGCAATTAATATTCTGCAATTGCTAAAACCAGCCCCAAGGCCGCCCAATCATAGCAACAAATTCGCAATAGGAGCTCTTGTTTGATATTTATTTGTGTTACGAGGTTTCACTTTTAAAATCGCAACAAAACTGGTGCAAAGGAAGCACGATTTAGAAATAAGTGTCACGTGAGTATTCGACATAAAAGAAGTTTGCTTGTGCCACATTCGAAAAGTGGACATTTAAGTGTGTTAATATTTAACCACTTTTATATATTAAATGTACAATTACTTCTAAAGGGTTTTTTCATTGAAGATGGAAGCTGAAATCAAGACAAATCTGCTGCAAAAACAGCTGTAGCTGCAAAGAGCGGTGTTTGTCAACCGATTAGGCAACGGCTGCACTTAGGACTTCGGTGTAAAATTCAATTTCAAGGAAAACCGCGTAGTTAATGAATTGCCCAACAATGTGCTTTGATTCTGCTTCACGTTCACGTTCGACGTGAGCACTTGAGCAGGCCTTTGGCTCTTAATGGATTGCGTAGGTGCCTCGCGCGCAATTCCGGAGAAAGAGTTTGGGAAAGTCCCGACGTCACTGTAGTTACCGTTTTCCAGGCTAACCCTTTTTTGCAGTTTATATGTTTCATGTTAGTAGCAAACGCTAGAAATTCTGCCGTAGTATCCTTCCATTAGTATATGTACGTGTATTTTAGTATTTCCTAATTCTATTATAATAAAAAAACACATGGAAGAGTATGCCCTGAGAGACGACAGGACAGGTCCATTGTTTATCGCTTTCGGACTCTAATCGCTAAACGATGACAACCCTAGTACCACAAAATGTATATGCATTGAAGCGCTGGTCTGGTCTAAACAAATCCACTACATAATCTAATTATAATAATGTTCCATTCACAAACGTATAAATGATAAATGACATTTCGTTAATACAAATGAGGTTTGCCAACAATTGCCATTGCCGGCGGGGGTCTCATCCAAAATTGAATAGAACCACCTCCAATCGCATACTTGAACTCTGTAAATGCCACGGTTTGCTATTTATATTCACTTTGATTGAATTTCAAAGCTGATTTAACTGTGCCCAGAAAAATTTGACATTTAAATTAATTTCGGTAATCAAGTACCGCTTGTTCTGTTTAATTGCTTTTTATAGCTATTTGTTTCATTAGTACAAAAAATGCATGATTTCGGGACAAGTAAGACATTTTTTGTGCGAATGAAACATAGGTACTATTTTTTCTCCAACTACTCATAAAGTCGGAAATATGACTTATTATTTAGAATCAAACATTGTAGGTTATATTGCAGAACTGTCATGGTTCAAATAAACAATAACTATACGGGGAAAATAAACAACAACGACGGCGAATGCCGAATATTGTCGAAGCGTTTGTTTTTTATAAAAAAATTAACATGTAAAACCCTATCTTGCGTCCATTTTTGTACTAGTAAAAATATGAATCGAAAAGTGTACAGTTGCCAAGGTAATTGGTGAACATCCCGAAATGGCTTACTTATATACAAAATTATTTTTGTGCGAATTCAGGATGCACATTATAAATCTCTAGCTCAGTAGCTAAAGCAAAACTGCTAGAGACTGAAATTGCTTTTTGTTCGTTTTTCTTATCATTTAGTACATAGAAAGCTGAAAAAATATTGCTCTAAACTAAATCAAGAACTAGAATAGATTGACCCAACATCACTTCTGTTTGATTCAATACTTGAATACCAACCTAAGGCAAAAAGTTTCTATAACACTGATCCGAAATTGCGTCGTAAAAGAGCTACAGCCAAGAGCCCTGAGAAGGGTAATAAAAAAACAAGAATTTTCATTACTTAATTATAACAATACACGTAAAGCAGATTTGGTGTAATTTGGCGTACCTACGTAATTTTTTTTGCTGAATTGAATGATGTTAAGAAAAATTGGCATATGGTTTCGAACGGTGAGTTAATGCAAAGGTAGAGTGATGTTTTTATCAGAACTTTTGGCAATCAAACTATTAGTAAACTTTGGTTCAATATTTGAAAACGTCAGAATTTCCTACATAAAAAGGTAATCTTTTCTGGAATTTCTTAAAACAGTAATTTTCGAGAAAATCCATCCTAAAGATTGAAATTTGCTACTTTAGGAGTGTAATCTACTCATAGCAATGTGTTTTCTCTTTTCCCTTCTCGGAGGTGTAGCCGCCTTAAGACACATTTCCGGACGTATGTTCATAGGAACCTTCTCACCTATGTTACTAAATATCATCACCCCTTAGAGTTTGTCACCTTTTCAACACTCTGTATTATTGCGATAGGGTGACAAAACAAATCCTCGAATAAAAATTTCACCGAATTAAAGTATTAAGAATAGTTAAGAATAAGTTTTAGAAAAAATATGCTAAGCAGGCTAATGGGTTACGTTGAAACAAATAATCTACTGATAAATAACCAACATGATTTCCAAAAAAACTGTTCTGTTGAAACAGCAAATATCAATTTCGCGCAATTTGTCTATGATAGCTTAAATGAAGGTCGTCATGTAGCAACACTATTTTTGTATCTAACGCGGGCATTTGACACTTTACAGCCCTCATTTATTCAAGATAAATTATGTAATTTGGGTATACGTGGTGTTGCTTTAAATTGGATCATGTCTTTTATTACTGATGGCACTTTCGTAGTTAAAGTGAACGGTGCGCTTTCTGAAGAGCATGTCACGTCCCTAGGTGTTTCTCAGGGATCCGTGCTAAGACCAATAATTTTTATTTTATTTGTAAACGATATGCCGATCTTCATAAAAGAAAGTAATCTAATAATGTATGGTGATGATACGTTAGTGACTGTGGCTGCAGAATCTCTCGAGGGACTCCAGGGAAGGATTGCTATTGTTTATAATGTATTTACTAGGTGGTGTGAAAGAAACATGCTCATAATGAATGCATTGAAAACTGAATATATGTATTTCAGGATAAGACAATGTGTATCTGACCATTTAACACTTGATAGTAGCAATACCGTAATAGAATTTAAAAATAATGTAACCTTTTTAGACACTAGAATCGACCACAATCTAAAATGGGACAGTCATATTGACATGGTATGTAAAAACTATCTAAGGGTTTCTTTGCTCTTATGCAGTTGAAATCAGTAATGGACAGAAATACATTAATTAAGGTGTATTATGGATTAGCATATTGTCATATGTCATTTAGAGTAATGCTTTGGGGTAAACGATCCGAAGCCAAAAGAGTATTTATTCATCAAAAAAATCTTATTAATCTTTTTTAACGAAAAATCGTATTAAAAGTTCTACTTTTTTTAACGCAAAAATCGTGAGAAAAAGTATACTTTTTTAACGATTTTATTGAAATGTCAATTTGACAGTTGTCAATTTCGAAGTCATTTTCGACTAAATTTCGACCAAGAGATCACTATGCAAAAAAAAACAACGTGACAACAAGTTTTGAAAGTCCTTTTTTTCATTCATTTGCTTGATTAACTCGGGCTTCGCCCTCATTATAAAACTGCAAATTCATTAAAAAAAGTATGACTTTCAGAACTAGTTGTACAAATTATTTTTGCGTAGTGATCATAAAAGTCGTCTTTTTTAACGAAAAATCGTATTGAAGTTCCACCTTTTTAACCCAAAATTGTCAAAAAAATACACTTTTTTTAACTATTTTATTGAAATGTCAATTTGACAGTTGTGAATTCCGAAGTCCTTTTCGACTAAATTTCGAGTTACAAGAGGTCGCTATGCAAAAAACCAACGTGTACAACACGTTTTGAAAGTCCCTTTTTCATTCATTAAAAAAAGTATTACTTCCAAACTAGTTGTACAAATTACTAAAGGGTGTTTTTTTTAGAGGCGGAGAACTTTAAATTGAAATAAAACACAGAAAAATGTTTTTAATATCTATAAATTTGGCTTTATTTGAAAGATAATTTTTTGGCATTACATCCATTTCGTGGATCCGTTAACTGGCCACCTCGTTCGTGCGATTTGACGCCATTAGATTATTTTCTTTGAGGATATGTAAAGTCGCATGTCTACGCCGATAAACCAGAAACAATTGAGCACTTAGAAGCCAACATTCGACGCGTTATTGCCGAAATACAGCCTGATTTATTGCGAAGAGTGAGTAAAAATTGTACCTCCATATTACGCCATGTACGCGCCAGCCGCGGCGGTCACACGCCCGAAATCATATTCAAACAGTAATTCCATCTATCTTTCAAATAAAGCCAAATTCATGGATATTAAAGAAAAATTCTGTGTTTAATTTCAATTTAAAGTTCTCCGCCTCTAAAAAAACACCAATTTCTCACGACACGAACCTATCTGCTTCTAACAGTGTGAATTGCTATGAATAATTATATCGATTATTTTATACAGTTTGCAATCACACGATACCGTTTGTTTGAAACAGTGTGAGTTTGCATGAATCATGTTGTAAATTATTTTATACAATTTCCCAAGACACGAACCTATCTGTTTGTAACAGTGGTAATTGCCATGAATAATTGTGAATATTTTATATAGTGTTAATGACACGGAACCATCCGTTTGAAACAGTGTGAGTTCGCATGAATCATTTTGTGAATTATTTTACAACAAATTTCCAGGACACGAACCTATCTCCTCGTAACAGTGTGAATTGCCATGAATAATTGTGAATTATTTTATATATTTTGCAATGACACAAAACCATCTGTTTGAAACAGTGTAAATTGGTATGAATAATTTTTTCAATTATTTTACACACCTTATAGTGAAGCGAAACTATCTATTTGTAACATGTGAACTTACATGAATCATTTTGTGAATGAGTTTTTATAGTTGGCAATGGAAGGAAACTATCTGTTTCTAACAGTGCCAATCCGCATTTATAACTTTGTCACTTATTTTATGCAGCTTGTAATGAAATGAAGCTATTTGTTTATAACAGGGTGAATGCGTATGAATCATTTGATAATTTTTAATAAAGTGTGCAGTGACACAAAACTATCTGTTTATAACAGTCTCAATTCACATGAATCATTACGTGAATTATTGAAACTATCTTCCTGTAGCAAGGTGAATTGGAATAAATCATTATGTATAGTATTTTATGCGGCTTTTAATAACCAACTATTTGATTGTAACAGTATGAGTTTACATGAATCATTTTGTGAACTATTTTATAGAGTTTTCAATGTCAGGAAACTACCTGCTTGTAGCAGTCCGAATTCGCATGAATTATTTTGTAATTTACTTTAAACAGCTTGTAGTTCTCTTGGTCAATATCTTTAGTCTGATGTAAATATCTATTCGATCAATAATTAGAGAAGAATAAAAATACAAATTATATCCAACCAGAGTCTGGGAATCAGTTTCCACAACTCTGCAAATTAACAACAGTTTACTATTAACAGTGTTGCTTAATTGCCCACCTTGAAACTATTGTTACACATATTGTATTACGTTATATGTTAGAAAGCTCCTTGTTAATAGGTTATTTTAATAAAAAAACTATTAGAACAAATTTGGAGCATGGAATAAATAATACTGTGAATTACCTTGTCGAAATTGCAAGTTCAACTAAATGTGTTTTGGAATTAATCATAATAAGGAAGTATGTGAGCATCGTCTATATGGATTTCAGTGTCGCTTTAAAAGTATTTCATATACTGCACACATTTTTAAGTATGATAATGCGTTGATTTAAAAGAAAAATAAAACTGCCTCCTTAAAACCCATACCTGCATTCCACGTACTCAGTTTGGCTTCATTTGTTCAAAACAACTTTAAGATCATAAAAATCAGGTTTTTGATCCATGAAAACACAGTTTATGATTTACAAAACGGTGTCTCAACTATAAATTCGGTAAAACAACGACATGCAGTTCTATAAAATATTTAAAATAATTCTATATGTCATCCCAGATCTTTCGTTAACTTATTGGACGTTGACAGTATACACATCGCTATTCTCTTAATGCAATAATAACTGTTAGACCATTTTGCAAAAGTTGAGAAGGAGATAAAATAATCTAAATAGTCCATAATTGCCTTATGCATAAACATTATAAGTATAAGTGTAAGGAGATGAAATTTAACATAAAATTCCATATTATATGATTCACTCTTTAACTTACTTAGAAAATATTTCATATAGCAATAGTTCTGTTGATTAAATAATTGTGCACACACTCTAACAACCAAATTGGTAACATAAATCGTCCAAAGTTGCCTTATGTAAGCATTTTCGAAAATACAAAGCCATATGGTTAATTTTTTGATAGTTAAACTGCCATCATAAAGTTCTACCTCAATTTCAACTTCAGCGATTCATAAATAAAGTTGTACTTAATTTCTAACAATATCGATTCAAATACAATTACTTATGAATTTTTTAACATGTTTGAATTATATCCAGTTCCATAAAAATCATACATACATTGCTTTCTCAATTTGATGTACTTCTACTTTGCGTAGCTACTTCAACCAAAAGAACTTTTTAGTATTCAATGTGTTAACTAATGGTCATTTATCATTAGTTCGGAAATAACCTTCGATTTCTAATTCTAAGTAGCTTCCAACTTCCTAGTGTAAAAAGTAATGAATAAATTAAATTCTGTTGTAAAACATTAATTCCTAATTACTGAAAGCGTAGGCAGTTTCTTCAGACTTGCAGATTAGAAACAACGAATGTTTATTCTATCAGAGCTTCGTCCAGCTATGGAGAAAAACCAAAACACTCAGACGACAAATCATCAGCCGTCTCATCAGCAGCCACGAGCGACTAATAATCCCGCACTATTTCCGAGGCTATGTGGCTTCATTAATCAAACCTTTCATCTTCAAATTCTTGCATCTCGCTAGCCATCTGCCTGTTTTATTGAATGTCTCATGCATGTCAGTCAGGTATGAGCTTCTTTGGGATATTGTTAGTTTCTTGAAGAGTTGCCCGACCGGTAAAAACGCGTTCCGCGTTTTTGTTGAATCATTGCTGCTCAGGTGAGCTGCTAAAATTGCCAGGCAGCATATATCGGTTAAACGAGATGAAAATGAAAAAATAAAACCAAAACGGTACTTCATTAGTCAACCCTGGAAACGCACATAACTTTTTTGAAATTTCTCGTTACAAATCTGCAAGCGTTCCTTACAATTTTATTTTGCGCGGCCTTCGCCTCTTTCCTGTATAAAAACCCATTTTCCAAGTTTTTGTCGCGTCCATTGTACCAATACATCTCTGCGTCCCTACGCCACTTTCAGACCGGTGTGGTGAGCCGCAAAGGTCAATGAAACGCAAAAAATAATTGAAGAATGTCCACGTGTGGACGATAATGAGCAACGACAGGCAATTACGCAGAAAGCGGATACGATTGCTGGGCATTAGGCAAATTTCAAGAACGGAGCCTTTCATTTCGCGCCCTGAACTTGCTATAGGCCAAGAGCCAAGTACAGACCTAAGTCGCATCGCTTGCTGAGAGGTGCAAGGGAGGCGGACGTAGCGACACTCGAAAATACTGTTTGCACCTTATTAAATTGCAGCTGTAAATTTACATAACCAGAAGGGTTCTATCGCAAATGCCAGACGGATAAAAAGTGCAATTAGAGCTATCGTGGAAAGCAATCTTACAAAACAAATCAATTCTTCGTGCGAGCTGACATTTTATCCGACGTAATAATTAGCGCTATCAAGGAGAAGATATTTCGTAACTGTTATCTTGAGTACAATAGCGGCGAAGGTCGAGCCACAATAATTAATATTGAAGGTGTCGCTGATAAAAAAAGCTCGATTAAAAAATGCAACGCGTTGGCCTTAGTTGCATAAATCGCAGCATCAAAAGCTGCCACTTTCTAAATCTCAAAAGTTCGTTGTCTGTAAGTGGCCCGTGCGCAATGATAACTATTTATAGCCGGACAAAGCAGAATTTCTTACCAACTTTTGTTCAGTTTGATTAGCTGCTATGTAAATTTACTGGCATTGAAACGTTGCAATTAAAATGTATTACAATCCTACCTGGGTGTTGTAAACACTATAACATTTGAATAATTGCAGATTTTCAAATAAAAGCGCATAATTAAAGCAGGTGAATATAAATCATTTCTCCATGGAATTGTTTAACAACAAAAGTCCTCATTTAATGTCTTACAATTTACAAAGTTCATTCCTTTGAGCCTAGCAATTCTAATGATAAAACTGTTTCATTCACATCACATGTGATATTTAAAATATATATATAGAAACCAAACCAAACAGTGCTCTTATCAACTATAGATTTGAAAAAAAAATACCTTTTAGCAATGTTGCTTAAATCGGATTGTAGAATCGCTGAATCACTTGCAACGTTCCGAAAAAGATCGTTCCTCTTTAGCTAAGTAATTTCGGGAAAGGAAAAAGAAAAAAAGGCTGGAGAACAAAAGACAAATCAGGAGAGGCAGAGAATTACTGCTTCGGAATTCACCTTAGAGGGGGTGCTCGGTTGACTCAGGAAAACCACCAAAAACCTAAATCAGAGTAGGTGGCTGCGGGAATCGAACCCAAGAATGATCAGTACACGTTTAAGTGCTAACCTACAGGACTCGGTATCTATATTTTGCAGTTTGATATCTGATGCTTCACATATCAAAATGGAAAATAAATAATTGGCTTCTAACCTTCATTAGATATTTTATATGCACTGCTTCGAAAAGATTATTAAAAGCTGTCTTTCTCCGCTTTCTCTTTGCTATTTCTTTCTTGCTTTTACTTTTTTGTAGCGCTCATATAGCTGAACAATTTCTCTTTCTCATATTTATATTTTGTTTTGAATTTCCTTTATTCAATACTTAAGTTTTCCTGCAGCCATACACATAGCAGACTTGATCTTATTACTGCTTTCCAGATTTGTATTTATGTTTTTAAATATCTTTAGATCTTATTATTTCACTTAGATCACCCGCGCATCGATTGTTGTTCACACATCTCAGATTTATTTGGTGTTCATCTCTAAGACTCCCAAGTAATACATGGGAGATCGCTCGCTTGTAACTTTTTAAACGCACTTGCTTAAAGCCTTGCCCTGACAAAACGATCAGCAATTCTACAGTGGCAGCTTTCTAATAGCATATCAGAGGAAATCCTCCCTGTTTATGTTATTTGTATGCTTATTTGCATTTTATACTATATTTTTGTGCTAAAACGGCTTTGCCGAACTATGTCCCTGAACACGGGAGTCTTGTGAAAGTAAGTCTGGGTTTTAATATCTCGCTTTCCCAACAAACTAAGTGTCTATTCAATTTATTTTATATTTTGAATATTTTTCGTTTCCTGTTACACTGTACTCCCCCAAGCTGTTACGCGGCATACTTGCACTTCTACCACACGCTGAGAGATAAACTCCACGCGAACCGCTCACTTGGAACTTTAAAAGCGCTTGCTTAAAGCCGCCCCGCGCCGACAAAACAATCAGCAATCCTTCAGTAACAGCTTTCTAATAGCATATCAGGAGTAATCCTCATTGCTTATGTTTTGTGCTAAAACGGCTCTGCCGAACTTTTTCCCTAAACAAAGGAGTCTTGTGGAAAGAGGTTTGGACTTCTTTCACTCTCCCGAAAAACTAGGTATTTCAATTTTTTTCTCGTTTATAAGGAGTTTGGTCTTTACTTGTATATATTGGCATTTTTCTCATTTATTGCTGCGTTCACCAGTATTTCTATACTGTCCTTTAGTTCTTCTTCGCTTCTTGCTATCGGTACCAACATAATCTACGTATTTACTATAGTTTCTTTTTGGATTATTCCACTTCTTTATCTAATTTTTTCGAATGTTATGCTAAACAGCAATGTAAAAAAAGGGTCGCTTGTTTTAGGCCACCCGAAACCTAGAAGTCCTCAGATTAGCATTCATTAGTACCTAACGACTGAAGTTGTCGCCTTTTGCGAAGTAATCTCAACTTAGTAATCCGAAATCGCTTAGAAGCTTTGCTGCTTTAAAATATATGAACAGCAAATACAAATACAAATGCCTACATGCTCAATGCTCTTGCAGTAAATAATTACAGAAAAAACATAATTAGACTTATAAGATACAAATACTTACATATAGAATGAAAAAGGTAAATATCAGAAAATAAAAAAACAAAAATAACAAAAAACAAAGTTATTGTGATCATGGCACTTGTGATTTGTGCCTGTAAAAAGAATAAACGCAGTTTTTCAAAATTTTGAAGAAATTTTCTTATCATATAATACATCACTGCATTCAGAAAAAAAATTCTCTCTTAAAAGGACCAAACAAATTGCACGGTACCAATTTAAAATTTTGAGGTTAGGTTAGATTACTAAAAATATGCTCAAATAAAATTGGTTTTATTAAGTGCCAATAATAGTATTTAAATTACCATGCAAATTAGTTCAAATCGCATCTCAATATCTTAAGTAACAAAAAAGTTACGGCATATACTTAAAAGAAAATAGAAGATTTTGTTTTTTTTTAATTTTAAACAAGTGGGCCATGACAAGTAAAATTTAAAAATGGATTCTTAATGAGCTCTCAAACCTGCACCTTTTTGCTAATTTAACCATCTCTCTATTTCTTCAAATACAAAAGTTACCCATGTTGTCCCTACGAAATCCGGGCACCCTGTAGAAGAATATCTTGGATACTACCGGGTGGCTATAAATATCTTATATCACATTACCTTTGGAATCAACACCGCTTTATTAAAGTGATGAATCCAACTAAACTAAATGTCATTAATGTCATCACAACTAAAATTCCTATCTGTCAAAAATTATTACAGATTGCAATAAGTAATGGGATGTTTTTATAATCGAGTCGTAGGCTAAACTGCAGAATCTGGGGCACATTCCCCTCCTCTTATTGCATTTTATTACATTGTATAGGTACCAATACTTATCGTAATTGAAATATAATGCTAACCAACATTTATAAGTAGCTAATTCCATGGCTACCGGGATCTCAGATATTTATGGCCACCCGGTATAAAAATTACATATAAAATACTCTCTGTTTTTTAAGGAAGTTCGGAGAAACTCAATTAATTGCAGGTTTTCTCTAAAAATCTCCACGTGCTTTTCTATACAGAAGAACAAATCTGTCTACCAACCTCACCAGTCAGCACCTTATCATCTAACCATCTAGTCATCTAGCTCTGTTTCGGCCTCCACCGACTCATAATTTTCCCTTTTCTGTACAAATTTTCCAGCAAGAATAGACATACAATAGCCACGAGTGCACGCCGAGCGCGAAATTATCAGTCTTTGTGCGAATTTGCTTCGCAAACCTAATTATAATGAGGCTAACAGGTTTCCTAATGCGTTCTTACAAAACCAATTTGCTTAGATACCGTCATTCTGCAAGACTTTATTGCCAATCATGAAGGTCGTGTTAATAAGAAGCGCTCATCAGCGTGATCTCACTTCTTTTCGGAAGTTTGTTTTCATTACGATTATGCATTATGTAACGCTCACTTTTGGTCGATCGGAAATTTTTTAGGATTGCGCCTGTCCAAATGATCAAAAAATGGCCGTTGGCAATGAGGAAGATGGTTGTTTACTGCCGTCTCATTCATAATAGTATAATTGCGCTCTAACTCGAAATCGATTTGTGAATGTGTGATTATCCAATTTGCGGTTGCTAATTGCAGCTGGTCTTAACCGGCGCGCGTTTATGAAAGTTTTCCAAAGCTGGTGAGTAACTAACATTTAGTTAATAGTAAAATGAGAATTCTAGAAACTAAATGTAGACCAAAGATGTATTCAAAAACTAAAGATAGCACGCAAATAGAAATGATAAAAATACAACTGAAAAAAGAATACTAAAATTCTTCAAATACATAATAACACAAGTAGGTAACAATAAATATTGAAGAACGAAATATTAAAAAAATGGAAAAATAAAAAATTATACTCGTAATTCAACCAACATGTATAGAAATATCATAGGGTAAAGAAAATATCTACTGCAACACGGAATATTATAAAATTTGTATCATAACTATAATTTTATTCCACTCTTACGTACGTCTTACTACGATACTTCCTGCCTAAATAATTTAAGTGTTTAGTGTAACAATTATCTAGAACTATACATGAAAGGCAAACTATAGTTGATGTAGAAAAGGTACAAGTAGTATGCAACTAACGCTATTTTACATATTATTTAGCCTGCGTAAGTGAGTGGTAAAACCCGAACAGAATAATAAAATCTCGATGGTTTGACAGATTAAATTAATAGTAAACAAATTAAAACATTCATTAGTCTATGACCCCCTGAATTGTTTCGTCCATACAAAACAAAAACGCCATACTTATATTTATAGTCATCATAGGCGTTCGACTCCTGATTCAAATCATTCAGTTAATGTCAATATAAAAGGTACAGAGCAAACATAGAAATTCTTAGCTACTCCGCAGGAGGTAGTGGGTTAATACTAAGATGATCAAAACCAAATACGGGTCCCACCAATTCGATTGATCAACACCTCGCTCATTTAATTTGAAATATTCCCCGGTGATATGGTAATCGCAACTTACATTTTAGGAGTTATATCAAAAATACACATTTTAGTTGCAGAGTTAAGCTAAAATCTATAATAGCAAGGGCAAGATATAAATGCATCGCAATTAAAATATTTTTTTAAATTTTTAATAGGTAAATAATTTAAGAGGGCAGTTCCTCGTACCAAAATAAGTTACTGAATTTATGATGTTTACACGTGAAAAAATGAGGTAACCACCAAATTAAATCCGCGACGTGTACACACTGCGTTCACAGCTCAACTATGTAATTTCAAGTATATGCTTAACATACAAATACACAAAGCGTAAGGTGCTTAGAAATTACACATAAATTAATAACTCACTAATACGTCAATAAGTTCGGCATACACAAGATAATTTCAATATCGTAGGTTCTCAAACTGATTTACGTCAATATATTTTGAATTGCGGTAAAACATTTCTTTAAATGAAAATAAGGTTGTGCCTGTATCTGTAGCATTTAGCGTCCTACAAATCCGAAGTCCACTGGGCCAAAGTCGCCACCAGATACTGCAATGACAATCTAGAAAGATCGTCGATACATAAACTTCATCAATCCGAAAACACTAAGAATCGGCCAATCCAAAAATCCAAAAAGAAAAGGAAAAGAAGCCTCCTTCTGCTCTAAATCGGCTCAACGTTCACTCCCCAGTCTTAAGCAGCATAATCATAAGGTGCAGACTTATCAAAATATATTCTAAAAACCTACTGTTTCCAATAGATTCCCCCTCTGGAAAATTTTCTTAAATTACATTAAGATAATAATTTTAATTTGCAGAGTGGCGAAATATCCAAAAAAGAATATGAATTATAAATTACACTAGCAGACCAGTGAGACAAATGTCTCATTTAAAAAAACAAAAAAGACCGTTTTTCAAATAGAACGCGTATTAAATAAAAACTGTACCCAGACCTGGAAGGTGTCAAAGTGGTTGCCTAACCGATCGAGGTTTTAAGGCGCAGAGGGTCGCAGCTCCGTTTGGCTGCTGAAACAGTTTTTATTTAATACGCGTTCTATTTGAAAAACGGTCTTTTTTGCGATTTCTCGTGACGTCACGTGACTGAAATTCGGTTCCTGACCTGACATGACCATTCCAAACATATAACTTTAATAACTTTTTTCTCTATCTCTTACGGTTTGGCTGCTGAAACAGCGTCCCGGACGGACCAGCGTCCCGGACGGACGGAAATCACGTGATTTCTCGAAAACAGGAAGTGTCACGTGACTGAAATTCGGTTTCGGACCTGATATGACCATTCCAAACATATATAACTTTCATAACTTTTTTCTCTATCTCTTACGGTTTGGCTGCTGAAACAGCGTCCCGGACGGACCAGCGTCCCGGACGGACGGAAATCACGTGATTTCTCGAAAACCGGAAGTGTCACGTGACTGAAATTCGGTTTCGGACCTGACATGACCATTCCAAACATATAACTTTCATAACTTTTTTCTCTATCTCTTACGGTTTGGCTGCTGAAAAAGCGTCCCAGACAGACAAGTCTATTATATATATGGATTATACTAAACGACTACAAGGAAAGAGAAAAATAACGAAGAAGCAGCATTTACAAAATCACAAAGCCCAGTCAATGGGTCAGACGTAAAGTCTTTGAAAACTTTGATGAATAGTTTACAGCTAGTCCCGGTTTACTTGGTAACCAAAGCAAAACCGATCAGTCGGATGGAAATTACTAAAAGATCGTGACAACACTCAAGACAACCCAGCGCACAATTTTTGAAGCAGAGTATGCAATGCGCTAAAACCTAACAAAAATGTTTGAAAAGCTATTCGATACTGGAGATCACGTGCGCATATGCTCAAATTAGCCAAACAATGTAATATCAGAAATGAACTATCAAATAAATGTACAACAGACACTGCCTACTGCACTCAAATGCCAGCTGTCAAACTTCAACTTGTCATGCACAGAAAAATGTAAGGAAAAGTATCTCCGGGTAGTAGAAAAATGTCATGGTTTAAGAACCTTCGAGAATGGTATGTAAAAAGTACGTTGTCCTATTCAGAGCTGTCACTTTAAAAACACAAATAGCAATGGTAAGCGCTAATCTTTATTGGAAGAATCCACTTAGACGAAGAAGCTGCATCTAAAATATAAGATTTTTTCATTTATAGTCATCATTTGCGTTAGAATCCTGATTTAAATAGTTTAGCTAATGTCAGGGTAGAAAGCGTGCACCAAAGTTGTGTGCTTTTCCCATCACTCTTAAACCTATATATAAAGAAAATTCTTGCAACAGCTTTGAAAGCCAGGAAGCTGACTCTATAGAAACCCTACAAGACCTGCTTTCCAAAGTTTACAACGTCAGCGAAGATATTGATCTTAATATAAACATTTCTAAACCAAGTGCATGATAACTAACCAGCAACTCACAAATTCGAATTGGTAACGAGACCATCGAGTAAGTGTATCAATGCAAACACCTTGGCTGTTGAAAAAATTAACAAATGCGATATCTCACATCAACCGAGACCTAAACCTTAAACCAGGAGTTCGAATGGCAAAATGTTATGTGTTTTTCATTTTCCTGTACAGCCTAGAATGGATGTTGATAAAAAAGCTATGCAGCAAGCTGGGGATTTTTGAAACGTGGATATATCAAAAAATCTTGAAAAATATATACCACTAAAACGAGAAAATTAAAATACTTCGCTCTTGTCATCAGCAACGATCGCCAACTTGTCATACAAGAAACAAATTAAGAAAAAATACATTCGGGTAGAAGGCTTAACAACCTTCGAGAAAGGTGCTGAAAAAGCACCAGGACACTATTCAAAACTGCCGCTACAAAAGTACAGATAGCAATGGTGATTGCTAATATTCGCTAGAAGATAGTAATTAGTTCAATTGGATAAACTTGGAGAAATACCTATACAAGTTACATTGTATACAGTAAAGTTCAACGGAAGAATATCATGTTGGTTTAATACCTATCACTTGCACCAATATACTGTTTTTAATCTCTGGAAATTATCATCCACTAAGTGATAAGAATTTATGTAGAAAAAATATTAATTTAATGGCGAAATCAAGATAACTCGTTCTCAAAAGGAGCGATATGGCCTTTAACGGGAAACAACAAAATTTAAAAAAGGGGGACGAATAAACTCTTAAGGGGGTGACGGTATGTTTCAACAAAAATTACAAATATGTTGTGTAGGCACACTACTCCGAGAACAGACCCTGCATAGAGGGCCTTAACATACCTTCTGAATATATTGCTGGTAGAGAGAAACACTTTGAGGGGACCACACTGGTGTGGCAGAAGTGGCAGCCACTTAGTTAGACATAATATTGAAGAGCAAAGTTAATGTGCTGATAGATAGCATTGAAAATTATACTAACATTGCAATCAATTCAGTCAATCTTTTATTACCATCGTCGTCATCATACAATATTACTAATATTATAATATTACTGGTAGCATTATATTTTGGTATATTATTACCATCTGAACCACTTCTTTTGCTGAAGTAACTGCAAGCTTTGTATTGACTAGGAAAAGCAGTTAAATTCTTGAGAGAATATTTTAAAGGGGGCAGTGAGTGACATGCTGCTGAAAGCACACAAAGAAACAAAGTCATACGGTGTACTAACATCATAGAATAAATAACTAAACGGAAAGGCACATATATGTAAACCAGCATCGAATACAAATTTGAGGTTTTATTTACCGCTATAAGTGTTTCTAATGTGACCATTCGTTATGCGAGATAACAACGTATAGGATAGCAGAACAACAAAAACTCTACATAGTCCACAACAAAATACTGTCGCATACGATTTGGTGCCAAGAATGAGCAACAGGTCGCCTCCACCAAAACCACCCTCAAGCGCTCACCGACAATATGATAATATCATCGCAGAATACAATTCGTTCGCCACCTTTGCACTAGAAAGCAATCGCAAGAACTATAAATACATTAGCTCCAGGTATTTATATGACGTCAGTGTGAATCATAAAGCTGCTCTTGTTTATGACACAAATGCGTTTGCTACGTCCTGCTGGGGAAGATTATTTTACTTGACACAAGTTACACAACCGACTGCGTCTTTGCGCTATTTTTGCGTCGTTTGGTTCTTTATCCTCCATCTAGCAATGTTGTGAATATTTGCTATTTTAAATCTGGCATTTGCAAAGACGAGTTGAAGAAATCGGAAGAATGCGCTGAACTTACCATCAATCGTCCATTTTTCGACAAGGATGCTTTTCCATGCTGCAGCAATAAGATTAATGCTGCTACCACTTAAGACGGCTTAGTATCATTCAATACAAGGCTTGTGCTCGTTTGCTCCGCCGCATAAATCAAGCAGTTCGACCAAATGCAACATAAATTACAGGCGCATACCTTACGGCTTTGTTGGTGCTCGCCAATCTACTCGGATTTAGCCTTTTAAAGATGCATGCCTTGTTAACAGGCTTTGTGCTGTCTGGTATTAACCATTTTGCACTTTAGAAGCATAAATTGCGTTATAGTGACTCTCGGGAAGTTTGCGAAAACCTTCGGTTTGGCCTATGTAATTTTTTCGCATTTCCTACACCCCAGGTGCATTCTACTTCGGGTTACGTCAACGCTTAGAGGATTTCAATAAATAAAACTCTAACGTAATCAACTTTGACACACATCGAGCCATCAGGTCGCGGCCTCCCCTTTCAGGCTCTACATATTTATGGCGCTTCAATAAGTTCTTCGGTTTAGCAGAGTTTTAAACCAACACACCCAGAGTCATTTACACTGTTCCGATCTGTATGGTGCAGAACAGTCGTGAGAAATAAAGATGATGGTTCTAATGGTTCACATCAAATCGACCAAGTTTTGGCACTAGTTCCCTTGCGGCCTGTTGCGAAAGCGCACGCTTCATTTGCTTATAAGCTCCAGGCCGGCCTTAACCTAAACCAACTTCTTGTTTTCGCTAAACCGATCTGGCACGCCCGCCCCAACCACATGGCGGCAAAAACTGACGATTTTGCTCGGTTGCCCAACATGCTGCCAGATCAACGTCTGATTCACGGCGACCTCTAATGCAGCTTTCTAGCCGATAACCTCTGCTGACGAATTCGGGGCGATTAGCGCATAAAAGGATGTGGCTTCGCAACGATTTGTCCAAGTAGAGCATGACGCCCTGATAACGATTCTTTTCGCGAGTACAGCAAACTCGTTCTCGCAGGAGTTGTAAAGGAAAAACCGCAAACTGTGCTTAACAGTGGTGCTTAACAGCCAGACACCTACTGCGGTTAACTTCTCAATGCCACATTCGAACCTTAATTGCGGCATTTAATAACGTTTGCGGCAAGAGCTTTATACAATTATAATTGTTAAAGCTGTCATATAACCAAGTGTAACAGCTGTAGCCTAAAATTAATAAGAAGCACCGTAGGAACAAACCATTCTATATATATCCGGCTCGAAGGACCAATTTTATTTATGTCCATACAAACTTTACGAGATATTTTAATGTGTATTAATATAGTGAAAAGATAAACAAGCAATTCGAGGCAAATATACTGACTAGTAAACAATCTTATGCATCGCGTGACTTTGTAAAAAGTACTAAAGCATAAAGTAGCATAAAAATTAAAACAAATAAATAAGTGCTTAGTTAGAATTAATAGAACAGAAGAAGCATTACATAACTGCTGTAAGATCGAAGAACTATTAGGAAAAAAAACTTGTTGATATTTGTTACTTTAATTGAAATCTTAAAAGGTCAAGTAATGGGGTTGCTTTTTGGTAATTAGTGAGCCCCCATTAATTCCCTTTATAGGTACATCTAAATAATTTAGAAAATAGCAGCTGTTTAATCAATATCTAATAGTTACACCTGTTTCATGGTTACGTTATAGTAACTACAGTAACTGAGTCACTTTCGGTCAGCAACTACATTAGTAAATATTATGAAACTCCTACGATTTATATAGCTAATTTAAATAAATCCAGTACGAAAAATCAATGGTATGCCCACTTAAATTGTATTATCTAATAATAATGGTGAGGCACTAACACCCTATGAAGACAAATTTCCATGAAAATTTGCGGAGATGTTCTATGAAGCTTTGGAACGATAGTACATTAGTACGAGACCTTGGTTTCACTAGGATGCACAGTTTGGTGCGTGGAAGCCCCAATACTCCAAAAAATTACGAAAAAGGAGAAGATTTTTTCACAATTGGTTCTAACAATTTTGAACATTTTCACAAACGAAATTTCCCTCTTACTCGTAAGCGATACCCCTTAGTCAGTATCTACCCAAAATTTCCAGGGAGGGAGATACATATATGGCAGTACGAATTTAATTTTAGTGCTGAGCTTTTGGGGCATAAAAATTGGAATTGTACGAGGCGTACTGACAACAGAAATACTAGTATACAGGGTGTTAATTAAGTACGTAGACAAACTTTAAGGGGTGATTCCTTGATCAATTCTAAGATAAAAAGTTCCTACAAACATGGGACCTAAACGGCTTCGTTTTCGAGATACAGGATGTTGAAGTTTAAACAAAAACAGTTTTTTTCAAAAATTTGGAAAACGGATAGAGGTATTCTAATGAAACTTGGTGTAGGTTAGTATTTCAGAAAGTGGCATTGTTCAGTCAAAATAAATTTAATTTATTTCCACCAGTGGCTTGCATCGGGGCGATCTCAGTTACATTATTTTAGAAAAGTCTGATACGCCACTGTTTTGTAGAAAAAAGTTTTGTAGCTATTGTAAGATTGTGTTTTATTAAATAACATTTTTTAAAAGCTTCCTTAAACTGTATTTTGAAAACGAAGCCGTTTAGGTCCCATTAACGTCCAATGTACGAAATTGCTGTTACAGATTTTTCCATTTTTCTCGCAAAATGTTTATTCTATCAAAAAAATAAAAGATACATCTTTTGTATAGTTTCAATGGATAAAGCTAAAAAACTTGTCGTATTGACTTAAAAACAGTGGCGTACCAGATTTTTTTGAAATAAGGTAGCTGCGGTGGCCCCGATGCACGCCACTGGTGGAAATAAATTACATTTATTTTGACCAAACAATGCCACTTTATGAAATACTAATATACACCAAGTTTCATTACAATACCTCTAGGCGTTTTCCAGATTTTTGAAAAAAAAGTAATTTTTGTTTAAATTTCAACACCCTGTATCTTGAAAAGGAAGCCGTTTAGGCCCCATGTTTGTATGAACTTTTTATCTTAGAATTGATCAAGGAATCGCCTCTTAAAGTTTGTCTACGTACTTAATTAACACCCTGTATATTGTCGACACCAACGTTTGAGACTGAGTAATTAGCTTTCCAACAACTTAATTTTGAATTACTAAAATTTTATCTTAGCATTGTCAATTTGCTTGTTTTAAATTTAATGTTGACGTTTTAGTCATGTTTAATTATTTGCAATTGTTAATATCAATCGATTCTGATTTACAATCTTGAAACAAAATAAATTAATTTTAATTATATTCTTAAGAAAGCAGTTTTTGATTGACGTCGTTGTGTTTCTGTTAGTTTCAAATTAAATTCTAAATATTTTTGTGCGGAGATATCCGGCTCGAAGGACCAATCGCCGAAAGGGGCCTTACACTGTATGAAGCTTTTTGCTGTGTTCATTTCGTGTAAGGTTTCAATTAAAGTATAATTGCATCCTAATAACAATAAGCGGCCAAAAAATGTAGAAGATAAAAATGTGCATGTCACATGTGTGAGTAACTGCTCCATTGTTTTTTAGTTCTTGCGAGACTCTAATAGGTGCTATTGAGCTTAAGAGCAGCCAGCTTCCCTATTTCTTGAGAGCCGCAGCCGTTAATTTACTTTGGAGGTTCTCTAATGAGTGCTATTAAAATGTTGTCACGCAAAGCGCCGCGGTGTTTTGACAGAATTAGCCTCTAATTGAAACAAATGCTTGGTTAGTTAGCACTCGTTTTAATTGCAGAATTGCTGTTTATCAAAAATCATAAAACGGTTCAGCGGTCAAGGCTCTGCAGACAAAGGCTTTGGCACGCGACGATGCCCGCTTCCTCGCGCTTTGCACCACTTCCTCGTGGAAGACCACAACTTCCTCGCGCCCAGGGCCGGCCGCGATCTCGACTGCTGCACGTGTTGGCGCGGCTTCATATTCAGAATAAAAACCGCCGAGATATGGAATCGGGCCGGCCTTAACTGGCGGAAATGAAACGGAAAATTGGCAGGTTGTCAAGGCCGCGCAATTATCGAATCAATGCATATCATTATTTGGGCTGCAGCCTAGCATTACTCGGACCCGAAGGCAGGTTTGGCACAAATCGGTCCCAGCACCCGCTTTGTTTTTATAAACCGCTGCTGTGGTTAAGAAACTGCTAGTTTTTCAGTTACGTAACATTAATCGTCCCGAGAATATATATTTTGGGACAAGGATTTTTTTTCAAAAAATGGATTAACTTTTCCTTGTCTTTAGAATGCGTTTGCAAAGTTAGGTCACCTATACAGCCACAGAAATCTTGTGTCGACTTTATCAACATCATCATTATCAATGCACATCCTTTTGCATTCACTGCTATATATGCCTCCCTTAATTTTTTCTAGTGTGGATGAACTCTCGTTTGTCACCATTGTCTTGATATCGGGCCTCCATTCTGTTATCAGTTCTTTTGCCCAGTTCCATCTACAACAAGTATCCTTTCTACCACATCTGTCACTGCAGTCGCCCTACATATGATTGTAGCTGCCACTACATTAATAGAAGATAGACGTATCACCGTTCTTTCTATACCTTTCTGTGCTACTTAAACCTTATTCACAGAGTATTTTGTCATGGCTAAAGTTTTAGCACCGTACGTGAATACACTGATCGTATACATGTCTCTCCAGACACACTGGGATGTCAAACTTGAGGACCCGGACCCAAACAAACCAGTTCTCCTGTTGAGCTCGCAAGTTTGATTATGTCGTCTTCTTCTTCTTCTTCTATATTTATATAGATCAATGATCTGTTCTTTTAACTGGTTCATTGTTTCAATTTCATCTTTTTGGCGGTCTACCCGGGGGCGGGAATTTACTGGGTCTCGTTTAATTGCTAGGCGTACTAATCTGTCGTTTTTCATTTGACTGACATGTTCGTACCAGTATTTATACGTGTTTTTTTCCACTTCACTATATCCCCCACGTCAGACATTGGTCTAAACAATAACTGACACAACATCAGAACCATGGCAACAAAACGCTACAATAATCAATGAAAGGTTAAAATCATACTTGCAATGGCTAGTTCCTTCTGAACAAGAGACTGTTGTAAAAGGAAGGGGTATACGAGAACTCGTATTAAATATTAGGCAAATCATCGAAAAAGGACGTGCATGTAATAACTTCATATATAGGATCTAACTTAAGTAAGAGAAAATATTTTAGGTTGGTAATCCTCAGCCAATTAAAAAAACCTGGTGGAAATTCTTCGTTTTCTAAAATTATCGTCTTTCTCTTATAATTTCCTTATTAGTGAAGCTATTTAAACCAAATGTGATACACAATACTTAAATAGGACCCCTTAAAATGTGATATTATCAAGCTTTACAATTACCCATTGGCGAATATATGGGCAATCAGTTCATAAATTTAACAGAAAATAATAGTAACTCCCTGTGGAAATTTAAAAGATAACGTTTAATTCTAGATGGAAGGTGTCTTTTCCATTATTTTTCTCTATTTTATAATTTCCTGGTAAATTTCATTTTTCTTATTTGACCATCATACTCAACATTTTTTGCAATGTGAAGATACGTTTTTCAAGCAATTTTTGCATTGATACAATACTTAGGTAGCTACATATCAAAACGCACTTATGATAAAAATAGGCATAAGGCATGAATGCATTCCTTCGCCCTTGTTTTTCAGTGTTAATTTGGCGTCTCCATTGGCGGAATAAATGGTAATATCGCACGATACGCAAATGATGCTGTTCTACTTGTAAATAGCCCAGAAGAATTACAACCAACTCAGCTTGAAGACAAAAAACAATAACTGTGGCCTGGATGTCAATAGTGATTAATCAAGGTCATAATAGTAGACAGGCAAAATGGAAATAGATCAGCCTTTTTTTTAATACAGATTGTGCCAGACCAGCATACATTTGCTATTACATGGCATAGTTAAAAGATATTGAACGACTATATCACTATTATAAATTGATCATTATTGTGAAGATTGAATATTTGAGGTGTTTATTCGCTATCACTCTTCAGAACATCAATGGGTAACTTCCTTTTCAGCCTAGTATGTAATTGTCTACTGCCAATGTTGCAGTGTACTGCGCCACTGCATTGATGAATGTTATCATAGAATTTTAGAGCTGTATTCTTTATGTATTCTTCAACTGTGGGAATTTATGTTTCTCTGTGGAGCTGCGAATTCCGAACATACCACTAAACACTAGTTATTGTTCGGATCGCTTTGTTTTGTAACACTTGAAGTTTGCGTAAATTGGTTTTGGATGTCGCGCACCAGACACTACACCCGTATGTTAAAACTGGTCGGATGATGGCCCTATAAATGAGAGTTCTACATTTTATTTTCAATGGCGACTTTTTGTTAACGATGGGATAAAGCATAGCCAGTCTTGCGTATGATTCGTTCAATTTCTTGTTGATATGAAAACTCCAGGTTAGTCTTCGATCGAAGATCGGGATCCAAGGGATGGGTACATTATTAATAACGATGTTAGGTGGATCTTGTGGACGCCGCAGGGTAAAGATTTTGGCATCACATTTTCTGGGGTTAATTTGTATGCACCATTTATTAAACCATAAATTGAGGTCGTCTAGGCTTTCCTGAAGGTTGCTTGCGACTTGGATTATGTCGTAGTCTTGTGTGATGATTGCGGTATCATCAGCATATATCGCAATGTCTGAGTTAGGTGTTGTAGAAGCCTCATGCATGAAGATATTAAATAGTAGTGGGCTTAATACAGAACCTTGCGGAACTCCCGCGTTGATTTTGCGAGCTGAAGAAGTATACCCCTTTACTCTTATCTGGAATGTTTGAATGATTTGGCAAAATGGAAATTGATCAGCCTCTATATACGTATACTCAGGAGATTAAACGAATATGCGAAATGACAAGGAATGAAAAACTTGGAAAAACGTGGAAATAAAATGCTATGACATTTAATATCAAAAAGAAAATTGTCAAAACTGTAACATTCCATATAGCATTATATGGTGCAAAATGGTGGGGCTATCAAAGCTCAAGACAAAATGAAAATTGATGCTCTGGAAATGTATACTGCTGGCGAAGAATACTACGAGTTCCATGGACAGCAAAAAAAATCAACAGATTCATTCTTGATTAAATAAATGAACCACAGCTGCTGTCATAGATAGTAAATACCGGTAGAACATATTTTGAATACATATCAAGCTGTGATAACGATAACCTAGAACGACTAACAGTATACGGTAAGGTAGAAGGCCCAAGATTAAGAGGTCGCTCGCATCCTAGAAGATGGTGATATCAAATTAAGGAATGCACAAACACCACCATCATACAAACAGCTCGCAATGTCAGCAATCGAGAAAAATGGAAAAAAGTTATAAAACCAACACCATTATGACCAGAATAACACCATAGAAAAAAATGGCATGTAGCACTACCCTTCTGACACGAAATATTGAAGGAAGAAGAATATTCGACTAAGGTACTGAACAGTTAGGTAGAGAAACATAACCTCGATATACTTCTCTTTTGATCTAAAAATCGGCCACATCATCTACAGTCTGTGTGTTATATCTTCTTTTCTCTTTTCCTCAGATAACCCTTAAAAGAGATTGGCCACATCACGTCACGTAAAGGTGTGTTCATGGTACATTTTCAAATTTACCTCTGGGTCTTTGTTCGTCGACTTTGCCATCTATCATTTTTTTTCTCAGAAATTACTAATTTGCACTTTTTGACTCGTTAATACGATTACTATCGTTTTACAGCTTGTGAAATTGCTTTTGCTATCTCTTTATGCAATAGTCTCAGTTCGGTTGAGTTTTTTCTTGTTCATTCTTCAAGTCCCTTCTCTTTTTCATCAATGATTTTATCTTTGCACCCAATTTCGGGTATTTTTCTTTCTAAAATGTATTTCTGCATCCTTTCGGCACATATAAGTTGCTAGCTACTTTCATCAATATCTAAACCTTCTTTTGAGAGTCGTAAATTTATGTCTTTATTCTCTAAACTTGTATTTCTATTCTTGTTTACTTGTTTAGCATTTTTAATTTTTTTTTATAATTATCATTTTCTCGGTTATCATTCTGTGGTCGTTCTCTATAGAATATCTATTGAAAACCCCAACATGTTGAAAATGTTTGTTGTCAAAAATAATGAAATCTGTTTTATTTTTGGTCACCCTATTTGGGCATATAAATCAGTGAGCTTATGGAAACGTCAGTGCTATCTTTTCTGAGGTCCAACTGTATTAAAGCCGCCAATTATTCGAATGTAATGTGTGGTCTTTCGATGTAGTGCGATGGCTATGTCCTCATAAAAGGTTTCTACTTCACCATCGAGATGATTCACGAATTCAAATTTGGCAACAGCCAAGTCTTAATGTTTAGCCTTCTAAAAACGAGAGCCCGATGCCCATTTAGTGGGGATGTTTCCAGCAAAACTGTCGAGGACGACGACAACGACAGGTACAATAAAATTTGTTTGCTTAAAGAATCTGATACTACTTTAGATATTTTTGAGTAAAGAGGAATAAAGTCAGTCTACAAATACTTCTACTTTCAGAAAACTTTTCTAAATGTATTTTACTCACTTGTTTAATCGCTACAATTCATGACTGCCAACTCACTACGAATTTTTCTGCTAAAATTTCCATATTTATTTCCATCTCATTTCAATCCAGCTTTGTTGCACATAAATTTGCATCTCTGATTTTCCAAACTTCACCGGTAATTGAAAAATCAATCAGTCCTGTTTAGTAAACCGTTTGAACAGAAATTGTATTAACAATACGTTGACAGTAAGTCTGTTATCCATTATAAATTTTTTTTACGCAAGCAAACGTGTTATAAGCGCTTGAAAGTATATGCAATTTTATTTACATTAAGTTTGTTATAAACAGAAATTAGTTTTAAATTTGGTTTAAAAATTAGATCGCAATAAGCGGAAAACCGTTGCAGCTGTTTCTACTGTATTCTAATAAGTCTAAAATATTCAAAACAAACAGAAACTTGCAACCCTAGTAAATGGCCGGTTTCATTTACAAGTTTAGGGCTGTTATAAGGCGAAGATAGTTTTAAACAACTTGAGTAAAAAACTGTTGTCATAATACTATTACACATTTTTAAGAAGCGCATAATCATTTACTTCTTATCCTAAGTACTACAAATTTGTTTGTTTATTTTATTTTTACAGTTCTGACATTCCACAATTCTAAACAAATTGCTGTGAAGAAATTATATTAGCACCTTAAGTTCGTGTATGTTTTTTCAGAGGTTTTGAAAATATTAGAGATATCACAAATATATATTCTTTTCTTCAAAATGTCTTCATGAATGTGTGTGCTTATGTTTCTTAAATTATTTACAATCAAGATTTAAATATTAAACAATAAGCATAAATTTTGCGCTATTGTACACAATTATAACCAATTCTAATAGTTTCAAACCCAATTTCATCTGTTTAAGATACCTAATTTAAACGATTTCCCGACTTAAATGAAAGGCGAAAAACAAAAGTTATTTTAAACAGAGATAATGCGAATGTTTCCACACCTATTTTTCAATATTTTAAAACAAGTTTTGCACCAGCTAATAACCATTTCTATTTAAATGTGGTAAATTAGGATTACCTCAATTAAAATAAAACTATAAAATTATCTCCAGATCAGAAGAGCCTACGTAAGAACGCGTATGTGCTAGTTTAAAGACACCTTGCTTCATACTGTGTCAAGGTTTTTGGCATTATACGAAACTTTTTCATACAGAAACAGTTGTAGTTTTCAAATGCGCAATTGCAAATACGACCTTAAAATTAAAAAAAAAAGTCAAGTCCACTTGTTAAAACCGCGCTTTCCTAAAAATATCTGCTTAGCATAGCAACATAATAAAAAACTATATTTGTTACACTTGCTGCAGATATTTTAGTAAACTTATACAAAAATACTTCACTATAGTTGCTTTTTCAAATTCAGTTAATGGAAGTAACTAGCCACTACAATAACAATTATTAAACCCCATAACTTTTATCGCAATATCCGCTTAACTGATTTTGAGAAGTAACAATAAATTATTAAAGTTCCTTGGACTCGTTAGCTGATAAAGTGTCCACAACTTCTTATAAAAGTAGCAATAAAATTTATCAGCTACCCAATCAATACAAAAATGCCGTGCCTAAATGTCGAATTTAATAATTACTGGACAAAACTTCATTATTTCTGTTATGGATGTTAATTTTTCAAGAATCTAAAGGCGGCAAAAGCGTGTGCAGAGAGCGCTGGGCGATTACGGAAGTCAGATTGGCTTTTAAATAAAATATTTTAATGGGCGTGAAATTGCTTTGATTGTCTAAACATGAGCTGAGTTTATGAGCCTTCCTTTGAGTTATTTGTGGAATTCGTTTACACAGGTGTAACTGGATGCCTGAGAAGTCATTAAATTAATTTAACGGAGCAGTAAATTTATATGCACTTACTAAGTATTAAAAACTGCAAATGTATGAAGTGGGTTTTCTAATTATCATATAAATTGTGCAAAGCCTATAGCAGGAATTTAAAGATCACAATGCGGTTCTCTTAAATCTCGCTTTACTTCAACAATTTAAATAGTTAAGAAAAAGAAGAACTATATTGGTGAAAATATTTTGTGGAAAAGAATAAGAAATATGCTTTAATCAGTTTTCCAACTTAAAAAGTTAAAATTGCCATTAATGTATTTGTGGCGGTAACCGACGTAATTTCCTCAAGAATTATAAATTTAAATGTTTGCAGAAAAACAATTTTTAATGAATTAAACGACTGTATTAAAAAATAGAAAAAATAAAATACTTACAAATCCTTACAAACTAAATCATAAAAATAGTTCAAACGTGGCGCAGTCAGGATCGGACTTAGAATTTGCAGAATGGTTTGAACTGTGTCCTTCTCAGAATCGTTCTTTGCTACGGTTAACACGATTATGCAAGAAAATCTTAAGACCAAGCAGAACTTGGACTACCCTAGTATATTCCAAAATTATTTGTAGTAATAACAGAATTTCCTACTCGTCTTCATAAGAGAGGGATTCTCTATTTTTCTAAATTGCCGAAGCCGATGTTCTAATGGATTCAAATAGCAATTCCCATTTTGAAATTTCTCATTTTCCTTGCATTTGCAAGAATGAAAAATACAAGACGATCCAGAGGTAGGAAATTAATCTGAAGCGGATAATGTGTACAACAGTGACGGCAAATATAAAGGAAGGTGAGTAAAAGCTTAGAAAATAGAAAAGCGATTGAAAAAGATCACCGTAACCTCCATAATACCAGAATTAGTAAAGTGTAACTAAAATGGCTAAAACATATACATATTTAAGATCTTATGTTAAGAAGAGACCATTGATGCAACAAAAATAAGAATATATAAAGCGGCGCACCTAACAACCTCAATATACGTTGAGGAGAGATGAATATAGCTTGGTGATTACAGCGACAGAAATGAAATATTTCAAGAGGGTGCAAGGAACGCAAGACGGAACCGGATGAGAAATGAAAGAGGGAGGATAGATGAAAACGAATGTCCCAAAATATTAACTGGAATGGAGGTGGAGCAACGTAGACCAATGGGAAGGCCGAAGAAGAAATGAAAGGAAACAATTCAAGTCATAAAATAAAAGGAAAGACAAGGAAGGCAGAAGCGAACAGGAATGCAAGAAGCAGAATTATTTCCAGAAAATAGGTAGAAACTTAACGTCTTAGGGGCCGAAATGGGTGGAGAAAAGTAAGTAAGCATTTACAATTTCAGTTTTTTTTCACTTTTAAGAACTTAAGACGTAATTATCTGTTTTTCAAAATTAACAAACTTGTAATTTTCATTATTGTATTGGCACTGTTTTTATCATTTCAAAGCTATAGCATCTTCATTTTTCCTTTTATTACAATTTGTGTTTGCGGAAAGCAATTCTAGACATATTTTGATATATGCAATTCCAATGGTTAGTTTTTCATATTCTCATAATTGCATCTAAGTAACAACTCTGCTGTTATCTTTTTTAATAGCATAAATATTCAGCCTAAAACTTACATTTTATGTTTTCATATAACACGTTTCAATTTTCACTTTGAGGTAATCAATGTTTACTTTCTTACTCATAGTGTTTGCGAATCCAGTTATAGTTCTTATTATTATATCAGGTTGAACAATTGTGTTTATAATTACAAAAAAAAAACAAAGCCGTCCTTGCATTATCGCGTAGAAAATGTAAATGATTAATTCTGCATTTCTTATTTTTAATTGCTAATCTCTACATGAACGTTTCATTGCTATAATGTTGAATTTAATTGGTAATCGCTTTTCGATTTTTTATAAAGAGAAGTAAATGTGATTTACAAGTGTGATAAATGGCAGAAAGATTTTGAAATTTCTATTTTGGTTCTATATTCTTAATGTTTGTATTATTTATCATTATTTTGTTTAAATCTATAATATATTACAATTCTTAATTTTTAAAGTTTTACATAAAGAATTTCAGTTTTAAATTTGAAATTTTTGATTATCCATTACGATTTATCAGTTTTGGTATAGAAATTTGTTTGTTTGTTATGGACAAGGTCCAGGGTGCAAAAAAGACACGATTAAAATTAAAAATTTTTAAAAAAATCGATTGTTTTCGATTTAAATCGGGATTTTTTAAATTTAAATCAGGTTTTTTGCTCATTTAGAAATCTGCGTTAATTAACGCTATAATAAAGATAGGTACACTCGTACGACGTCAACAGTTCCACATCCTTAGTTTTTGTTATGTTTAAGTTTAACACTTCTTAATTGCCAGATGCTTATACAGTAGGTAATGTAATGCAGCCATACATAGTTTAAATTTTAAATTTCGAACTGGCATTTTTATCAGTAAAACAATAAAGATATTAAAGGTATGGATTTCACTACCGTAATTGATATCCCTGCTGTGTATTATGTATGAAATAATGTGCCGTTCTCGTCAAAATAATAGGCGCTGATGACGATGACTCACCGACGGTGGCATTCGAGATTTTTACTTATCTGGCCTGAAAGACGAAGAAAGTATCAGATCTTCACGTCTCAGGGTCCCTAGATGACGAAAAACAGGTTTTCTCAATTCCGTCTGTATGTCTGTCTGTCTGATTGACTGTCGGCCGTATAACTACAAAAATATTTGTCGGAGGAAGACGATATTTTGCATACACATTATATATATATATATACTTGGAATGAAACCCAGTCCCTTACTAATTCCACAAAACATTGTGGCCTGCCCTTCGAATTCGACCACTAATAACGTTGTTCTTTTTTATTTGAAAATTTATTTAATTTATTAGAAACCTCGTTAGAAACGTGAAGATATTTTTACTCCTAACTTAATTTGATTTTTAAAATTATTTATTGTCACAATTTCAACGAGAGAAGTTCTGGGTAAACCCTTTTACAGATTTTTTATTTTCATCTGCTCAGTTTTCTTGCATGGTTGAAGGTGTAAAGTAAACTACTGCAGATCGAAATTGGCGAAATTTGGCACTTCCTAAAGAAAAATGTCCTGGGAAAAACAGGATGCAGGGCAATTAACAAAGTGTGTAAACTTGAATTACAAGGGTTAGTGGCTGGTTTAAAAAATATCGAGAATCGTGTAACAGAGTGGAACTATTACAACAGTTAGTGTAACATCGTAGTTAATGAATACATTTTTTATTATGTACTCATTTGTCATTAATAACTAGTTATTCTGCATTAATAAGAAATATTTAAACAAGCTGAAATATTTAATTTAATCACATGATTAAAAGAAAAAAATTGGATGATTTAAATCACCATTTAAATCAAGTTGATTTAAATCTTTGCACCCTGATAAGGTCTAGGTATGTGAAGTACCAGGTATCTTAGACATCGACTAAAAATTGTTAAATTTAAAATATACAATAATTATAAATATCCATTTCACATATCGAAATATGTAATAACTAAAATTGCTCAGTTATCTATTTCTTAAAATAGCTATTTTCATTCCGGAATTTAAATCCTTTCATATAGGGGGAGAGGCGGCATGAAAAAGACGACTATTGAAAGCGACAATTGATAAAAGTAGGAAGCTATTTAGTCTAGAAGTTTAATTTTTTGGCTGATAGACGGCCCTAGCGGTACTAGAAGTTTCACGAAATCATGTGGTTTTAGTTGCTTTTGCTTGTGTGTCCAGATGAGCTTATGTATTAGGTGCAAGAGTATTAAATTTGTGAATTTGGTTATTATTCTGAATCAAGATTTACTTAAATAATTAGGTTATTGAAACGGTGGCGGTCGAAAGTCAATAGAATATGGGTATACTTGTTGTTAATTTTATTCTAAATATTTGTTAAGTTTTATGTAAAACTTGTAAATAATTTTTAAAGAAACAGCGCGACATGAAGTATTAAAATGTACATGTCCGTTTCAGTAGTTCATTCTTATTAATCATTCTAAGGACGTTTTTTGTTTTACAACTTATATGTATACTTAATCATTGCATCATAGATGCAAAGACCCAAAAAGAAAGTTAGAAAATTCTATATGGCAAAATCGATGCTGGCTTGTTTAAATGAGAAGTCTAAAACAGCTCTTCAGGGAATCCATTCATTTGAGAACTTAACACTGGAAACAGAAAAGTTATTTATGAAGCATCACCTTTGATAAATTACAAAAAGCTTTCATTAATACTGCACTCACACAGAAGAAAAGAACCTAAAACTTCTGTAAAAAAAAATTGATTGAAGGAAAAGTCTAACCAGAGCCGAATGTACAACACAACTACAAAAAATAAGCATTCAAGGAAAATGTGTTGCAAGCAAGTGGTAACGATAGTATCAGTGAAAAAGACAACTCCTATGAATTGGATTGTGCAAGGGGAAGAATAGCTCTCGTTAAGTACGAATTAAAATATTGTTTTAAAGTTCAGATGGTGTAATAATTAGTTTAGTAAGAAAGTCAAAGTTGCGTTTAAAAAATCACTGAAAGACAGAATATTGTTCTTAGTTTTATTCGAAATGCCCCATTAACGACACGTCTTCCCTAATATATTTTTTTATTATTATCGTTTTCTAGATTACAAGATTTCAATCGTAAATTTCATTTTCGTGTTTTTATATGTAATTTAAACTCACAGTTTAGATTAGCCAAGTCACAGTAATCTGTATTTAAGTCTATATCAACTTAAATTTCAGTTTTTTAACATTGCTTTCTTATTTTTATTTTTAAATTATAGATATTTTTAATTATCGTTATATTCTAGCTGTTTTACATTTGCAATCTTCAGCTTTAAATCGAAATTTTTATTTTTATTTGTCAAATTAAACGTTTTTAAAACTCAACTTTAAATCTTCGCGTAAACAGTCTTAATTTTCCTTGAACAATCTTCAGTTTTCTATCAGTTCTGATTTAATATGTCGGTCCATTGTTTTTGATATACTTATTTCCTGCATATACTTCTCAATTAAAGACCTTTAACTGTAAGTATTTACCTAATTTAAAATTATGTAATTTAACTTTCGGCAATAAATCTTCGTATTTATATACCAGATTTAGATTTGGGGCTTTTTATCTAGTACTAACCTTCCACAATGATTAATTTTTCGATTTTTTGGAATTGGGAAAACTCTGTTTGTAGTTTTGAACCTTAAAAACCCTCTTAGTCGTTTTCTAATAACTGAGTTACAGGTTTTGTCTTTTCGCGATCAACATGTTGCAACGAAACGTGACCCTTCAGAAGTAACTATATTTAAATTTATAACTTCTGACTTATCTGTCTATACCTTTCAACCAAGGAGCTATTTTGTTTAGCGACGGCCAAAAGGTATTTTTTTACGTCAAGTCAACCATTTCAAAAACAACACTTTTGCTGAAGAATTAAACCTAGAAGACTCAACAGCTTGGTGTGTAACAGCTTGAAATGTTTAATTAATTGTTAAGATTCCATTTCAATGTTAAAATTTGAATCTTCTCTTGAAAGTAGCAATTTTATATTATTATTATTATTCCGGTTATAGCACTTCAATCGTAAACTTCATTCTTGCGGGTGTATGTAATTTGAACAATCAGTTTAGAGTATCATATTCTCAGTTATCTGTTCTAAGTAGTCAATTTGAAAATATCCTTCTTTTCCATTGCTTATTATCAACTTCTCACTAATTCCAAGTTTACATTTTAATAAATTAATCTGGGGATTTTCTTCCTGGGCAATTTAAAAATTTCATTTTGTTTGTTAATTTTCCTTACCCATTGAACAACGTGTGAAACATGCAATCTTCTAATTGAAATTTAAATTTTAATTTGTACGGATCAAACTAAGAAAGTCTAAACCTTGACTTAAAATGTTACAGTGTTTTTTATAAGAAATCTTTAGTTTTATTTGCTGTTTTTGTTTAATATTTGTTTTTTCAATATTCTGTGGAATAATACTTTCTATTTTCAGACATTAGTTTAGGGATTTAATGCACTGCCCCACCCCTTCCTTTTTACTATCTCAAGTTTCTAACCTTAGTTTTTAAATTATTTTCAATCATTAATAATGATTTTTATAATTATCACATTTTTTACAAAAATTTTGAGATGGATTTAGACGATCTAACTGACGAAAAACTGAAGCATAAGACTGAAGATCTAAGATTTCCAATTAAAAAATTGTTTGCTATTTTAAAACGAGTAGCAATTGTGGTAGTCAATGTTCCCTCGGTAGATACCTATAAAAGCCACGCTGAATAATTTCCTGGGTAAATACCACCAGCACAAAATTCCCCCAAAAGCCACCTAAATTTTCGAAGAAACAAATTTTGCAATCCTCACGCTTCGCTCAAGTCCAAGGCCGCGTGCGACCAAGCAAAGGTACTGACCTCTCCTCCTGGGTCAAGTTCGCCAGCTCGGGGACCCTGCACCAGTGCTGCTCGGGCACGATAGTGATGAATATCTGCGTGAAGTAGACGAAGGCGACGAAGCAGGCGAAGGGGATCATCATAAGGAAGAGAAGTTTCTGGTAGAGGCCGAACTCGCCGATGTGGGGCAGCAGATCGTCGAATTCGAAGGAGTCGCCCTCCCGGTCGTTTCTTCGGGGCTCGCGGGGTTTGTCGGGGGTGTCGGCGACGAAGGCGTCGTTGGCGTAGCCGCTCTTCGCTGGCAGCATCTCGAAGCCGGCCGGCTTGTCACCCGCACCTTCTGGCATGTCTCCCTGGGGGGGCATATCACACTCACTGCTGGAACGCACGCACTCAGTCAGGCTAGCCCCACGAGGCAAATCCTAACCGCTGATGGTCGCGATCAACTAAAGCCGGCGTCGAAGACTCCAGGAGTTTTTATACGGAGTGGTAAGGCCACGGAGTCCCTTCTCCGAGCGCGGTCTCGACGCCGCTCGGTGCTGGAAACAGCTCATTGTCGTGCATGCAGAATCCCCGTCTGGCTCGTGGCTCTAGTTTTGGTTTCGGAGAACGTTTTTGTTTAAAATTAGGTTAACTTAATTTTGCCCAAAACTAAATTACTGATTTTTTTTAAATTTTTGATATTGTTTAGGTGTGGAATGATGCAAAAATATATATTTAAGAAAAGAAACAAAATAATGTATGTATAACGTACGTATTTGGTAGTACGTAGTAAATAGTACGTTTAAAAGTGTACAGTCAGTGGAGATTTCTTTGAACGTCTTTCTCCTTCATATATTATTACGTTACTGAATTTTCGAAAAAATATACAGCGTGCCGAATTTTTGAGGTTCACTATTAGGATCTCGCTTACCTGAAGAGACACGAAAATGGTTAAACTGCGGAGCTACTTAGATGCAAAAAACCCAAAATCTAGATTTTCTGTTTTTGGACTTCCCGTGTTTATTATTTATCTTATATTTTTTTCGTTAGCGCGTTATTAGGACACTTCTTTATTACGAATTTAATTATCTCATTGAAATATTCAGGTTTGGGTGGCATAAGTTAGAACGGAGAGCCTGCAGCTATTAAAGATCTGCAATCTAAGCTTCATAAGGATTTTTTGATTTTACGCCTGGGATGGATGGACCGATGGAAATTTTCTCGAAAAGTCGGCCAGTTTTAAGCCGTTGCGGGCCACATTTAAAAACCAATTTTTAGCATTTTAGTATTTAATCTGGTGTTAGCGAATATTTTGAGAGCTAACCCAAATGTATCAAGTTTATTTTCGGTATTAAATTCGATTGCTGTGTTATTGAAAGACACTCACTAAAAAATGCCTGTATAAGACTCAATATCCAAGAATGGTTTATAGTCCAGTCAAATGGTAATTCGAGGTGGAAAGTTCTGGTGTAATTGGTTTTAGTGGCTTACTTTATGTTTTTTGGGGTGCTGAACACGAATCTGAAGTTGTCCAACAAAATTTTTTTCGGCAAATATAAGAAATCATAAAAAACCACTAAAAATCACAGTTTTTTTTAGTTTTTGGCTTATAATTTTCAAAGTAAGATTTTTACGCAAAAGATGATACTATATTAAAATAAAGACGAGAAATTTTCCTACAATTCACGTTCATATAATTTTTTTGTAGGACATATGGTTTCCGCGCTAAGAGGCGTTGAAGAACTGCCGAAAATTAGTAGATTTTGGAAAATAGCAAAAAACACATTTTTTACAGCCTTTCCGTTCATAGCACTAAAACTAAGCATTTCTTTGTAAATATTATCCTATACTTCGAAAGAGCAGATAAAATTCTGTACAATTTATGTGTAAATCATTTTTTCGGACTTTCAATAGTTATGAGAAAAGCAATGACGAATGCATGAAGTAGTCAGTCTCCTCCTTTTTGGAGGCATATACTTAAATGCATCATTATACATCTGCGGAGATATGTAAAACGTTAACCTTAGGTTATATAGGTGCAACAAAAAGATAAACAGCGATTCATGGTTGATTAATATGAAAACTGTGTATTTTTATCAATATAATAAAACAGGTATGTGACGTATTGAGCTAGCGGACTATCTTGTGACCTTCAGCTCCACCTCTTTCTGCTGATAGAGATATGAACAGATATTGCTGCTGATTGTTAGTACCATGATAACTGTTTAAAAAATCTGTACATTGGTAAGGCCAAGGTTGATGTGAAAAACAAGGTTGGCCCTTATGCTAAATAAATTGGGAGAACATTTTTACTTTTATGGAAAACAGTGATGAGGAATGTTAATTTTCATTAGACCAGTTAATAGCTCAGACAGAGGGTGAATACATTCCCCAAAACAGTAATAAAGCATCTACTGGAGATATATGGGGAGGAAGGGAGGATGTAATCATATCAAAGATTAAACAGTATACGATCGTATGTTTCAAACATACTGGCCAGATCCGTGGTACACCGAAAAACGTCTTCGATTAGTTGAAACAGCAGCTGTTATAATTCTTGAAGAGATAAGATCTGTAGCGTATGTCGTGGATGAGTATCCCCCTCCAGATTCTTTCTTGCACGAAAATGAAAGCCTTGTTCCTGAGGTTCTCAATCTTTTCTTTGAAATGCTGATACTGAAGAAGAACCGTGAGGACAGTAATAAATGAAAAAAAAAGTTTTAGCCATTTCACAGTGTTATTAGCGTTGTCAGACCTAGTTCTGTGCCTTACAAATTGGACTATGAGCTTTTTTTATAAGAAGTATGGATCACGAAAACTAATTGATATTATGTCAGCCTTGGGACTTTGCACCTCTTATTCTGAAGCTGTTCGTTTGGAAGTGTCAGTAATCATGAGACCATCTTTACGAATAGATCTCACAGCTTTCCAGCAATCCGTTCATGACAACAAGAATTTTAACACTCGTACACTGAATGGGTATAATACCTTTCATGCAATGGGGTGTATACATTTGATAATCCCAAGAAATGCTATTGCTCCAGATCAGAGAATTGTCCTCCGAGTGAAGAAAATACTACCAGCTCAACTAGTTGGCGAGATGGGCGCCGTTTCCTTGAAAATTTTTGAGAAAGCAGGTTCTCCTGGCTTAAAGGATTTCCAAAAGTTTTTTGTTTCATCCGATACTATCACACCCTGTTTGGCGGACCTAATTTAGCTTTACAGCAAGTGGAAAGATGTGCCCAGCATTCCAGGATGGAGTGGTTTCATGGAGCAAACCACAAGTGGTCTCCTTTGTTGCTTGCGTGCTATTTATCAATGCTCCACCGAGCGATACAGCAGTATGTATACAGCTTTACTCACTTCCGTAGAACAATGAAAATCTATGAATCATCAAGCATCTGTGAACACTTTCGACCTGCCGAGGCTGGCTTGGGAATGAAGAAGATCCTGAACAATGGGGTTGGAAGAGAACCATAGATGGTCTGGAGCCAGTAACCACGCTAGAACCACCAGCACCTCAAGCCGTTTTGAAACTTATTTCTTGCAAATGCAAGAAGACCTGTCAGAAAAACTGTGGATGAAAAAAAGCAGGCCTCAAGTGCTCCAATATGGTGTGAACTGCGAAACCAGTTGCAATAACATGCCTCTTACTGAAATCGAAGAGTACGGGGATGACCCGGAACTTCCTGAAGTACTTGAATGTAACTATGCATAAATAATTCCATTTCACCTTTATTTTTTTACTCATTCACTTTTATTTATGTGTTCAAAATATGTATCCTAATACAACTATTCCATGTTCAAACAATTAAAACTAAGTCATTAATTATATTTAATTTATTTTTTTAGATGTAGAGGAACCGGAAGGCATCCCTGCAGAAATCATGGAACCTTTGACCAAGAGGGGTTGGTTTGACTGACGAGGTTCACTTCAATGTCAATAATCATTTAATAATAAGCGTTTTATAAAATACCTACCTATATACCCATGTTATTATATATGTATTGTTTAACATTGCACAGTTTTCATATTAATCAACCATGAATCGCTGTTTATCTTTTTGTTGCACCTATATAACCTAAGGTTAACGTTTTACATATATGCGCAGACATATAATTGTGCATTTAAGTATATGCCTTCAATAAGGAGGCGACTGACTACTTCATGCATTCGTCATTGCTTTTCTCATAACTATTGAAAGTCCGAACAAATTATTTACACATAAATTGTACAGAATTTTATCTGCTCTTTCAAAGTATAGGATAATGTTTACAGAGAAATGCTTAGTTTTAGTGCTATGAACGGAAAGGCTGTAAAAAATATGTTTTTTGCTATTTTCCAAAATCAACTGATTTTCGGCAGTTTTTCAACGCCTCTTAGCGCGGAAACCATATGTCCTACAAAAAAATGATACGAACATGAATTGTAGGAAATTTTCTCGTCTTTATTTTAATATAGGGTCATCTTTTGCGTAAAAAGCTTACTTTGCAAGCTATAAGCCAAAAACTAAAAAAAAACTGTGATTTTTAGTGTTTTTTTTATGATTTCTCATATTTGCCTAAAAAAATTTTGTTGGACAACTTCATATTCGTGTTCAGCACCCTAAAAAACATAAAGTAGGTCACTCAAAACAATTACACCAGAACTTTCCACTTTAAGCTCTTTTTGAGCACCATTTTACTGGACTATTACCTCCGATACTAGAGTGAAAACTGGTAATTTAAAAAAGGCTTTATTAAAATATGAAAATGTAATAACTGCCCATGTGTTTTAATAGTTATTTATGTATCAAGGACATAATCAATAGATTGTAGCAAGAAGGAATGTTTAAAGCGCGACACGAAACGGAAAGCTTTAAATTTTCCTAGAGCTATAATCGAGAGTATGCACGTTTTATTTTATTTTGGTTCTCAAAATGGACAAAATTCAGGGAATCGGTATTTTAGCTACAGATTACTACGTGATCATTGTGCTGGTTCTGTGAATTTTTGGAGTGCTATGGTTTCTATGCAGATTGTTGCTGTTTGTTATAGTGCTTAGCAACTTTCTGGGCCCTAGGGCCATAAAAGCCATATTACGCCCGCTATCAAAGGCTACTAAACAGTATTATGGTTCCAAAATAAAATAATAGTTATTTATGATCACTCATTTGTCTTACGTATTTCATACAAGATTTGTTTCAAATAAATATAATAGCCAATTTGAAATAATGAATTTTTGACATGCACATGACACTTCTATGTCGTCGAAAAATCAAAGAAACAGATCAGAATTATACCATTAAAGACTCTTTAATTTTTGTGTGTTACTATGTTACCGAAATAAAATTTTTTACAAAGTTTGGTTATAAGTCTTAAAATGCTACAAACTTTAGTTTCCATCAGCGTTTCTTTAATTTGTATTGATAATGAACGATTTCGAATCAAATCCATCCGATATTGAAGAGGCCCTTACATCTGCAATATCTTAGTTGTTTTCTACGAAGTCCAAAGAGAAATATGAGATCGCCTATTGTAAGGACATTTTTTGTTTTAACAACTTTAGTTCTAATTTCTTGCTTTTTCCCGCATCTAAATTTAAAATCCCGCCTGTAAAAAAGCATTTCTGTTTATGGTCGCTTAAGTAGAACACATTCCGTCACACCAATCCGTTTTTGGATGCAAATTACGTCGCTAAAAAGAGTCAGTTGTATGAACAGGAAAGGGAGGGAGCGAACATTTTTACCCCGACTTTTTTGAAGCGCAGGCCACACGCTGAAACGTGTGTATCGGATGATACTTTTGGGCTCAAAAATGCGCGTCTCTTCCTGACGGCTTCGCGTGGTTTGGGCTGCTTAAGGGATTCTAACTCGAGCTTCGAACAAGGCAACAAGTGGTTTTTGCGCTTTTCTTCCGCTCAAGCGTAAGGCTTTTGGGCTTTCGCCAGGGTGTTGCAATTATTGGTGTTGTAATTAATAGTTTCCGCGTATTGTCGTAATCAATCTACAGGTTGTTGTCGTTTACGAAGTGGTGCGTTCCCCAAGTTCTCCATAAACTGCCTGTACGCTAGCCAGCACTTTGACATTTTGCCGCAGGTAAAAAGGTGATTCTTCTCGTGTTTGTAAATGAACTGCACGTGAGTGTTAACGGTCGGACTTGTAGTCGATAAGAGACGTGTGTCGGCGCCGTGGTTAGTCAAGAGACCCTAGTACCGTGGAATTGGCAGCTTCGAATAATGCCTCGTTTGGTGGATTAATTATTTGGGAATTTCTGTTGAGGCTAATTTGGCATAATATAGTTTTGGCTATCGTCTCGAATCCTTACCATGTTGTTATGTACTTTGTGTTACCCTCTTTGGGGTGTTAACGTCGTCCCGATCTCCTTCGTCGATAGCACCCCTGGGCTGTTCCGTAGTTTCTTCAAGCGCCTTTCGACGCAATTGCTTGGAAAGGACCACTGCAGCTTCGTTGAGCATCGAGTTGCAGCAACCTGGACTTCTTAAGGTACCGCTTTTTTGTAATAGCTTTAGAGTTGCAAAATGGGGAAAAGGTTATAATTATCAGCAAAATTGTACAATCAATATTTGTGTAAAATTCGCTGTTTGGAGACTTTTTACAGGTCGACTGTATTTTTTAAGAAAATTCGGGATTTGGAAATTATGGGGCCCAGTAGGATTTGGGGGCTACAAAATTGGGAAAACGTTATAATTATCAGAAAAATAATAAAATCAATATTTGTGTGAAATTTGCTGTTTGGAGACTTTCTACTGGTCAATTTTATTTTTTAAGAGAATTCTGGATGTGGAAATTTTGCGGCCCAGGTAGATTTGGGGGTTGCAAAATGGGGAAGAAAAGGTTATAATTATCAGAAAAACCGTAAAATCAATATTCCTACTGGTCCATTGTATTTTTTAAGAGAATTCGGAATGTGGGAATTTTACGACCCATGTGGATTAAGGGGTTGCAAAGTGGATAAAACGTTATATTTATTAGAAAAACGTTAAAATTAATATTTTTGTGAAATTCACTGTTTGGAGACTTTCTACGAGTCGACTGAATTTTTAAATAAAATTCGGGGTGTTTGAATTTTCCAACATAGGTGGATTTGGGGGTTTCAAAATGGGGAAAACGTTATAATATTATCAAAAAAACCTTAAAACTCATATTTGTGTAAAATTCGCTGTTTGGAGAGTTTCTACTGTTCGATTGAATTTTTTAAGAAAATTCGGGATGTGGGAATTTTGCAGCCCAAGTGGATTTAAGGATTGCAAAATGGGGATTATTATCAAAAAAACTTTAAAATTAATATTTGTGTGATATTTGCTGGATGGAGACTTTTTAGGGGTGGATTGTATTTTTTAAGAGAATTTGGGGTGTGGGAATTTTGCGGTCCAGGTGAATTTAGGGGTTTGCAAAATGGGGAAAACGTTATAATTATTAAAAAACGTATGGAGACTTTCTATTGGTCGATTGTATTTTTTAAGGAAGTTCGGGATGCGGTTGTGAGGGGGAGATTACCTTATTTTCTTAATTTTAAAATAAGGAAAATGTTTTTTTTTATTCTGGCCCTTTGTGAAATTGTAAATTTGCAAGTAAATAGTAAATAGCGTGCCGGATTGTATTTTTCTCTAACATGAATAATATTTCGTGGGTTAAGATCATTGCCGCACTGCACTTGTTCGCAGATTGGTAGCGGCCATTGGCAGGGTTGGGATGTTAGTGTTAGCTGTTTGTAAAGAGTGTCAAATTTAGATTGACCCCATTTTAACAGGTAATAAAATTAACATGGAATTCTTTATAAAGCTTTTTATTTGTTGGAAATTATAGAATGGACATTCAAGTGTCATTCCTATTTATTTTAACTTTAAAACTTCAAAATTACATCAACCAGATCACCTCCATTGGGATCGATGCATAACTGCGTACGATGCAATAATGAGCCCATTACACCTTGACACATTTCAGCTGGAATCTCAGCGATAACTTGCCGTATGTTATTTTTTAAGTCTTCCAGAGTTTTAGGTCAGATCTTCAACTGATCGCCTATGGCGATAGTTGGTGACCCGTCTGTTACAGTGTTGAAATTATTTAGATGCAGTCAAAAATTGTTTCGAATAATTTTTTTGCTTTAATACATACGGATGCAGTTTAGAGGGTTAGAGTGACCTGCAGTTTCTAGGTGTGTATTTGGTTGCATACTCATTTGTCGTTTTTGAAAATCCTTGAATATTTAGGGGATTATAGTAAAATTTTCAAAATATATTGATAGTACGATTTCCGGCGGTCATTTTATGAGCCTGATTTCGTGAGATTAATTCCTTCTTTTCATTTGAAGTGGATAATGTAATTCCAAAATAATTGATAAATTTTGTGATCAGCTTTAGGAAATGCTGTATGTAATTGCTAGAATGAAGCCAGTTATGCTGGGATGATAATATATTTTTGCAAATTACTCACCTGAGAGCATCTACCAGCTCTGGTATGTTTTTGTAGTTCTGTGTGATCAGCGAATTCGAATATCGTGAAATTTTAGGTCTCTTCGTATTTCTGTTACGTCTCGTTCGTACGAAATTCTGCCTGTGCTACCCCTATGGCATTGATGTCGCTTGCTTGCCGAAGCACGTGGAGGACCAACCCCCACGCAGTTCTAAGCACCCTCAACTCATGTGGTAGTTTTCGAATGCACGACTTCTCCCCAGTGTGACAGCCACGACGTTTTTCCCCTAGTGCAATTGATTTAGAAAGGCCTGTCGCACATGAGATTATTTCAAGTCGTTGAACAGCATCTTCGAGTGTGGTGCCGTGTATAGCTGGTCTGTCGACGCCGCTGTGCCCTGTCATGCATCACAAGGTATCTGCTAGCGAGTTAGTTGACTGAAATATCGTTCGTGCTGTTGTTATGAGATTTTATGCGTTGTGCCTTACCTTTTATGCTGTAAAATTCTGTGTAACTGCGATGTGCACAACGTGCAATTATTTATGTGTGGAATAGATTATTTTCAATTTATAAATGTATTTAATATTTTCCTCGATTGGCAATGCTGCCTTTCAGCATTTTGGTCGCGTTCAGTAACTCAACACTTTGAAATTTAATTATCTTTTGCGAGGGTTTACCGGGAGCTTAAATATTGTAATTAACTCCTTATTAGTGCTGAAAGTACACAGTATTAAGTGTAAAAACCCCTACGCGAAATGATACCAATTCGAATAGCTCGCGTTTAGATAAATTAATTGATCGGTGAAACGATTTGATGCGAACTCCCGTTTATCGTTATCTCAGTTCTTGGTTTTTAAGTCACTACCTTACAGTTGAGATACATGTACTCGAGCGAATTGCGAGTTAAAATCGTCGAGTTTTGTTTTTCACTTCAAATTTATTAACATTAAAACCTTATACATTATATAAGTAACTAAGATTCCACCTACTATTCGAATTACAAACAAATATTCTATCACAGATTAGTTTTGCCTTCTTCGAGTATGGTGCAGAGTTTGTATGTATATATACTGTAAATAAACAATTAGATTACTTCAACTTATAGTGTTTTCTGTCTATTATATTTTTTTATGAAACAGCTAAGTGGTTTAGGAACTTACACAGACACCTGTAGGTTTTCTGGTTTGGACCGTCTCGAACCAGTGGCGCTTCCGGACAACCCCTCCATTCCTGCTCAGGAACTAGCTGGCGAAAATTTACTACACTACTAGACAATTCCTGAACCACCGTGTTGTGAATTGTATATTATTTTCTTTTTCTTTTGTGTACAAATAAAATTCCCCGTGTAGCAAATAACAAATAAATTATAATTGTCTTGCGAGATAAAGTCACTGCAACATTAAATTTTTTCCGGAACTGTTGCTGTGTTTGAATACGAGGGTGATTCAAATTTGACCTGCATTTTATTTTTTTATGAACATAATTGTAGAGATACTGTAAAGCGGTTTTACATTCATCGAAGTAGGCATGTTAGCTAACGCCATAAACCACTACACCTTGATTGTGTCAATACTGTCATTTGTATTAAGAATGTCGTGCAACAATGTGTCAAATTCTGTTGCACAACGTCTAATTATTAAGGTTCCTTTCAATGAAGGTATAAAAGCGACTGATATTCATCAGAGATTTCATAAACAGTTTGAAGAAGGGTGTTTATCACTCAAAACAGTCTTTGAATGGTGTAAATCCTTCCACGATGGTCGTGAACGCGTGTCGTACTTGCTGCATGCTGCCCGTCAAACGTCTGCTGTGAATCTTGGGAATATTCAAAAAGTTGACCAACTGACCCGGAGCAATAGGCGAATATCTGTGAAGGGAATTGCTGGGATTGTAAACACCAATGTTGGTAGTGTTCACACTATTGTCCACGACAAGCTTAAATGTAGTAAAGTTAGTGCCAGGTGGGTTCCAAAACAATTTTCCGCGGAACAACAGCACAAACGACTACAGGTTTGCAGAGAACTCGGGCTTCGCTACGAGTATGAAAGCGATGACTTTTTGTCACGTTAAATTGAACTGGGAAGTGCTGCCTCACCCCCCACATAGTCTGGACTTGGCCCCAAGTGACTATCATCTCCTTAACCCCCTTAAAAAATTCTTGGGAGGCAAGCGCTTTGCCTCTAATGAGGAAGTGAAGAATCCGGTGCAAAATTGGCTACGTCGTCAACCAAAATATTTTTTTTAGATGGGAATACAGAAGCCACCGGAGCGATGGGACAAGTGTATTTTAAAGGGGTGTTGTTACTTAGAAAAATGGTGTAGCTATAATATTAATTTGTAGTTTGTATCGACCAGAAAAAAATAAAATGCAGGTCAAATTTGAATCGCCCTCGTAATTGAAGCAGTTCTTAAAACATGTTCTACACAGAATATTTTTGTAGTAAACGATTCAAATGGGATGACTCTATATTTGACACCCTTTACTAAAACTTAATGCGGGATTGCAATAGAAAAAAATTGATTGGGACTTTAAAATTATAAATACACATACATATGTATATGCACGTAACATGCAAAGTTACTTAGTTTAGACAATGTAAAAGCTTCCCAAACAACAAATACTTTTAAAACATATTTATTGAACAATTAGCACAAAACTAAAGATACATATCGACCAAAGAACTCAAAGTTATATTCACATCTAATCTCCTTTTCATATTGCTCCGTTCCTCTTAATAAAAGCATCTTCGCTCCAGTTCTTATATTTGCTATTAAAGCACGTTTCATGAGTAAACCAAATAAACTATGAACAATAATATGTGGAGCCGCCGATTGGATGGCTTGTAATTCGCAAAACTCCTTGAAAAGAGCTACCAATATAATAATAAGAATGACTCAAGCAATACATCTTCTCAAGTTATATAAAAAAACTTGAATGTAATATCGAATTCAACATCTTTATCTAATTGCAAATTAACATTAAAGTGTACAACATGCTGAAAGGGTTCAAAATTGTAGTACTTACTATTTATTAATTATCTGCTATGCAGTAGAACTTCGAAGTAACGTTGCGCGTAGCGTATAATAAACTAACAATAATAATACAAATGTAACCAATTTTAAAACTTTTTTCTATTTCTACTCCTTGTAAATTTTTCAGATTTTGCAAATTTTATGCCATACTAGAAAATTAACAAAATTCATTTTCAATGCATTAACGAAAGTTGGTAAATTGCAACTTCTGTAAATTTAGTAAATAATAACGGTGATGACACACAACCTTCATCATTCTAGCAACTAACTAAGCTTCCCGAGCAGTCTTGGTGCCATATTGATGAGTGCGCCTGTATTTCGAATTTAACTCAGACAATAGTACATAGCATAAGATCGCAATATTGATTTCGAACACCCTTCAGCGTCATTATCCCTAATTGGTAACATTTTGGGGTCACCCTTTGGATGCTCTTTCATGCAAGTGTCCGTTTGAATTTCGTTTCGTAGCGTTAGTTTTCCGGCTAGTTAAAAATTCAGTCTGTAGAGCAACTGAAACGGCATCTATTTATCCTTGTCGCTTCGAGTTGCGTTTGTTGCTATCCGGCGGGTTTACTGCCTTGCGATTGGCAACTCTGATGACGCTCTGGCTGGCCCACTTTTCTTTTGGCGTGAGGCAGTCACGAGAGGGACGTTATGGCATAAGGAGCGTGAGGGGTTGTTCTGCTTTTTCGCCGTTGGTGTATGGGGGTGCTCGCGTACCATGATGGCCGTCAGCTTTGCTTCAGTTGCCGCTAACTTAATGTGTTTTGAACGCAATCATTTATAATTAATCACCTGTTATTTGTATGGCCTAAATTTAAACGCTGTGGCCGCTAACTTAATGTATTTTGACCGCAGTCACTTATAACTAATCACCTGCTGTCTGCATGGCCTAATTTTGATACTGTTGCCGCTAGCTTGATGTACTTTGGTAGTTATCATTTTTATTTAATCATCTGTGATTTACGCTGGCCCAATTTGAATATCGATCTTGGGTCACACAGGTTGGTAGCTTAGCCGCTGTCACTTTAAGATTTACGTACTGGCTGACCAAGGCCTGTTGTATATTTAACGAGTATTATGACCGCCTATGTATGACCACTTTTGTACTAGAGATAAAGCGCCTCTCCAGCTGGGGCCCTAGATTTAGGTGTAGTTTAGTCCCTGTAATCTTGTAAATCACCTACTTACACACGTCAGACCAGTAGACGAGTATTTGAACGGAGGCTTTATCATTACGACGAATATGTGCATTCCCTTTTCCGGTTGAGGTTATTGTGTGAAGATTTATGTACATCGAAGCCTGAGCGTTGGAGCGACACAGGTAGGTTTGACGACGCTTGCCGCAGTGACGACGAGGCTCATGAGGCCGAGATCCCGTATCACACCCCGTTTGACCCTCAAGGTCCGGTTAAGCAGGAGTCTTCTTGGACCTTGTAGCGCCCATTTATTTAGGAACACCCTATGTATACTTCAACACGCTTGCCCGGTGACGTACCGTTTGAACCACGCCCATCTCCCTGAGCGTACCAGCCGAGGCCTTTAGCCTGTCTTTGACCATTTTCAGGGCGAGCGTGCCCCCTTTTCCCGGACTTGACTAGTCTTTTGATACTCACATCATGTGAGTGTCGTTAAGTCATTTTGATACCGTAACAAAGATATCTTTGTTAACATTACTCGCTCTTTCTAACAGTATTCGCATAAAAAGTAGTGGTTAACGAGTTTCTAATCCTCCTCGAAAGGCAAATTGTTGCTCAGATAGTGATTCTTCTCATTTTCGGTATGTTCTTATATGTATGATTTAAAAGAAAACTCTTTAATGTGTGACTCATGAGACTTATAGTGCGGTAGTGCACATTCTTGGTTTTCTGATTTTTGGAAAAGTTATAAATGTTGAATGTCCTTTCTTTTGGGATTATTCTTGTTTTATAGATGTTTTTAAAGAGATATACTAGGATTAAGATATTTTCTTCCCGGGTTAGTTTTATAGGTTCAATTGGTATCTACTTTATCTGATCCTAATGTTTTTTCCGAAATTTGAAGATCGTATGGAATTCCGTACCTAAGCCTTTTTTATTTACAGGATTTCGTCGTTTATCATCTTTACTGTCGGCAGTGCTCCCCTATTGTCTTTGAAATTCAAAATGTTAGGTTTTTTAAAATTGTATCAGAAACTAATGGCGACCGGTTAAAATTGTTTTCAGATTATAAGGCAATTTAACAAGTTTACCCCAATTTAACCTTTCCTGTATTCCTCCAAATAGGCCAGATCTCAATGGTGAACCCGAAAAATTCGGCAACTTGTATATTTCGAGCATAAATAACAGTCAATGTTTCCACGAAATGCCAATTCGGCAATAAAGATCTTTCCTATGTAAACTATAATGTAAACTAACATTTTTAACATACTTACGTTATTTTGTTTGCCGGTTTCTGTAACCACTTTTATGGATCAGATTCTGCCTAAATTTGTTATCTTTTTGTCCTATTCTCTCATTCAAGCGTTTTATCAATATCTGCTTGATCGATAGGTCAGTTGGTTTTCTTCTTCGAGTTTAGCGAGGTCTTCTGGACAAATGCTTTTTCCAGCACGATATAGGGAGTGGCGAATTTACAGTGGAAGCCTAATTATCCGACGGTAAATCGAAGAATAGAGCCCTATCCATTCACTGGTATGGAATATCAGGGCTCTCAAAATTGTGTATTATAAATTCTGGATGTCACATCTGACGACAGTCCAAGTGCTATAGAATCGGCCGTTATTGCCTAGGACTACACACACCAAGACTGACAAAAATGCTCGGAGACTACAGGCTTCCTACTTATATACATATGTACTCAACTGCCTAGAAAGTAGTTACCACGTCTGCTTAGTATTTGGGAGGTAGTGGGTTCGATTCCAGTGGTTGTCTGCTCTGATTCGGGTTTTTACGTAGTTTTCCTGAGTCAATAGAGTACGTTTGCTGAAGAAAATTCAGGGGCAGTACTTTTCCACCTTTCTTGGCCTTGCGTTCATTCAGCACCTCTCCTTTCTCTCGCCCATCCTGAAATTTCCGTTATTGGCTGAAGAGGGATGCCAGGTCGTTTTGGGAACTGAAATGAGTAAAATTATCCTAAACATTTACCTTTTTACCTGGTTAAAACTACTTGCATCTGAAAATACGCACACGGTACCGACCCAAGCTTGCTATACCAAGAACACTAACTACGAAAAGCGTGCTGCAATTACTTAGAAGCGCGGACAATTTAAAACGGCATAACAAAATAATAGAAACGCTCTTTAGTCTCGACAGAGTATATGACTTCTTAAATTAGACAAACCATGGATTTGTTCATTTATGCACGTGTAATCCTGTAACTGCGACAGTTAGTTGAAGAAAGACGTTTAACTTCGGTTGTTATCAAACTTGCACCTCACCAATTTTTGCAATTTTCTCCAATTCTAGCTGAAACTTGGGTGTAGCTTGAACTTAGAGGCTATAAGTGCCAAGCATTTTAGGGAAAGGATATTTACAATTTCATACTCATTCAGTAGCCGTATAGTCAATCAGGTTGATTTTTTGCATTTGGAAAAGCCAATCGTTTACAATCGCAGTGAAGGTGTTTCTGTGAGAGTAAAGTTTATTAGATTACTAAGGTAATGTGGCGATTATGAGGTACACGAACTTTCTGTGTTGCAGTGTTTTACGACATCAAAATGTGTCAAGTTTTGCTGAATTCGTCCGTACGATTTGCTAGTCGTTTATCTCCATTCTATTGGAAACACTTCTCACTTCTCTTACTTTGTTTGTCTTGGTTCTCTTAATTTACAGTCTACATATCAACAACTACCTAAGCATCTTTACGCCTTTTTCTGATTTTCAACAAGATTCGACAGCAACTCTTATAGGTATCAGCTCATGCACGAACTAACGTACTCAAAGTACGTCGCAAATTAAGAGAAGTGTCCCTCTACTATGGGAGACGTAATGATGATCAGACATTATATCTGCATATTTATCACTATGCAGTAGTTTCATGGGAGGTGAGGTATACGAGAAAATAAGATTTAAATATATTTGAAGTATGAAGTCATGCAGGAATCGACGATTGCTCTATACTAACCTTGAACCATTATCAGCGATTGTTTGTTCGGAGTGTTGATTGCTTACGGCGCTATTTGCATTAGTAGCAAAGCTTTTGCCGTTAATAAAGCGGCAACCTTTTTTGCAGTTAGCACCCACTTTGAAGTGTTATTATAAAACTGATCGATATTTGCCATGACGAGTTAGTATTTGTTTGAGATCACTTGTGTAAACCTGAAATTAGCACCAACATATTAAAAATACGGACTTAAATATGTGTATCTGCTTTTAAAATTTGTTATCTAAACAAATCATTTGAATGCTAACTGTAGCAACTAAATAATTTACAACAGATTGCTCAATATTGCAAATGTTTAACATTTCCTGCAAGTAATTTATGTTTCTGACTGTGGCGTATTTTTAATTTGTAGAAAAACGATCACCTAAATCCATAATGTTACACCGAACTAATTCTGGCAGTTTGTTGTACGAGTAGATACTGTCAGTAAAACTCCGAGCCGCTAGTTGCCCCAATCTATTCATTATATAGTCTTGTGTGGACATGCAAATTGGGAATCGGAAAAATTGTAACTTCTAGGACCTATCACATACATCCAATTCTATTTTAGAATTTTGTTAGTTTCGAACGATTCGTCGGCTAAATCTCCCAAATTATAGCATCAATGACTACGTGGATACAATTGACGGACGAACTAACTCAGGGAGACGGCGTGCAGTTTTTTAAGTACTAACAGTTAAATGAAAAAAGAATAAAATGAGAGCCAACAAATATTTTAATTAACGGCAACTGTATACAGGTATCACAGAGAATTCGTAAACTCCAGTAGCATAAATATTCTGAAAGAAAAGCTCAGACAATCACAGGTAGCAGTAACAACCACAAAACCACAATGCTAGTAACACAGTATAATAATGACGAATTCAGTATCATATCATACAAAGTACAGATGATTATTTGCTAAACATATGTTAAAATAGAGTAATACGTACACCCCAGAACGCATAAATCTAATGGCAAATAAGTTAACATAGACAACAATTTAAAAAGTACTCAAATAAATTACCCTCAACACTATCAGGTTAGGTTTTCCGTCAGTTTTGACACAAACTGACGCAAAACCTAACCTTCTAACCTCGAATTTGACATAGACTTGCAGTGCCACCAACATATTATTCATACGTTTGAATTTCCACAGTCCGCTAAAAATCATTTTTTTCTGGATCTCTCGATATGACTTAAGTATTGCATGTTCTTGCTGTGTTTATTTAAGACGTCTTCCTCGCACTTTTGGGTCTGTTTCAAGATCGTCAAAACTTTCCGACGTAAATTTCACTTTAAATAGTAATTAAAAAAGTCACTGCTTAGGTAGCTTTAAGGGTTCCTGTAATCTACATAATGTAAACGCTTTCTGATCAATATGATTAAGAGTTTACTTTAATGCATTGTACTTTGATTGTAAAACGGAGTGCAGAATCCGAAGCTAGACATGTCAGCAAACAGGTAAGTTTTCTTTTGAGTCTGATCACCTCTCCGTAGCCGAAAGGAAATGGTTTTCCTGTTGGAAGGCATGGGACATCTCCAGGCTTGGATAACAGGTGGCGCCTAACAGTTTGTTCCGAATTTGTCAGAAATCTTTATGGTATAACGTATTTTGAAGTGCGGCAAGCAAGCAAACCTACGGTAGTACCCCGCTCTTCTTCACTGAGCTTTCGATGCACTTTTATATCTTGTTACTGTGTCCCAATTCAGCTTCAAAGCTTGTGTAGATGAAAATAACCACAAAAAAATTCCCCCTTTAACTATTTCTACCGTTTCACATAGGGCTTCTTGTTACCATCCACAACGTTAGTGAGGACATACTTCAGTAATAATGAGGAATATGAAATATTGCAACGATAATACTGTTGAGGTCTCTATTGTATAATATTATATGTGATTATTTAATTCAATATCAAGTTTTTGATTTATTACAAATTACTGTTAAATATTATTGCAATTGTATGAGTGCTCTTACTCAGGGTTGGTTCGCCAAAATCTAGTAAGTTTGTAGTTGCTATTTTCTTTATTTGAATTGAATTTCATAAAAGTCGCTTGCTGTCAAACTATTAATTAAATACCGTGTTCATTGACACTTTCAAACCAATATGACAAAATAAAATTTCTTTACAATGATATATGTGCCAATAATGTTATAAGTATTTACTAATATTGTAATAAACTCTTCTAATTGTCTTTTATTTTAGATAACTTCAACAGATCTTTGTATTCACCTACCTGAGTTCCTTGTACTGTAGAACAGCTCCAACTCACCTTGGTATGCTTCTCTCTACTATCCAAACTCCTGTACACCTCAGCTAACACACACTGGTCACCAAAAAACTACCACCAACTCGTTGCAACCCAAGAAGCTGGCAGACATCCGTTCCTTCTCGAACCCCAACACAGCTGTCACTCCTGCAACCTTCTGCGTCCAATTCCTCATTGGTAAGTATACTTCCAATTTAGATGGTAAATTAACTGTGTCCTTCCTTAGCTCCTTGTATCTCCATACACTTCGCCAGCATCCAGCACAATCTGCAATCTCCAACGGCTCCTCCCTTCGATGCAAGCAAGTCGGTCCCTGTCAACTGATCCTTGGTATTTTGTCTCAGCCTCCAACAGCTCCCTCTTTTAATGCAAGCACACTGGTCCTCGTCAAACTGGTCCTTGGTTCCTCAGGCGTAGTCCTCGAAAACTCCAAACAACAATAATACTCCAATTAATGTAACTCCTGATGACTTGTAATATAACACCAATTCAATTATATCCAAATCCATTCTTCTTGCTTCTATGCCTTGTTCATATGTAGATCCACCATTTCATATTTTCATTTTAATTAAATATTATTACCTTCTTTTAATTCACTTGCTTATACCTTGTGCATATTGTTAGTAACCCTTTTGAATCAATTGTAGTTTAATTAAATAGATAAGGGCAAACTTATGATTTATTTTTCACCAAACTTAATTTTTACAGACTGTTTGTCAACTTGTTATTTACAATAATTACACCAATTTTTATTGCTATCCTAGACTACAATTATTCCTGCCTGCTACATGTTATATAAATTTGAATGGTACCCACTTTATAAATTGTTACAATAGAATTTTATTCTGTCATATGCAACATTAAACTTTGTATTTATTATTAACTCTTGTTACCACCATCAAATAGTACTCAAATGCAATACCTTTCTTTTAAAATTTGCTTTGCATCTTTAATTCCAATTATATCATTCAATTAAATAAGCAGTCATTAATACAATTTTCGACATTTAATCATTTCAATATAATTACTGTATTTAACTTTCTATTTTGTATTCATCTAAATAAATAGACATATTTAATGTAGTACCTAGCCTCTATATACCATAGCAATACATGGATTATAAATTCCTTTTAAGGCAAAATCCATTTTTTTTTTCTAGAAAATCTATTTCAGTAACTGTAATTCCAAAACCACTTATGTGTCATAATGATATATGGCAAAGGCATAGGCACTCTTAATAGATAGTTAGTAAACCAAATTTAATTAAAGTTAATACAATAAAAAATGTGGAGACGCAGGCACAAATTCACCATACACACACGCACCGTTAGAAATACCCATAGAGAGATCATTTTTATTCCAATTATATAAAAAAATATAATTTTACGAACCAGTGATGCTGACTAGAAGTTATTAGTTGTCTGGTGTTTGGTGATTCACGTTTGAATAGTTGCACAATTAGCAGAAACTGGAAACTTTCGAGAGGTGCGTTCCATTCAGCAATTTTTCTTGACATTTCAGTTTGGATCGCCCATGTTGATGTCCCCGGATGAACACACCCATGTAACATTTTTTTTATTTATCGGTTGTTCAATTACAAACTTAAACATCAGAGATTCAAATATTGATTGCATTTCTATAATATCCCCGGTATTTTAATTAAAAGACTGAGCTGCAACACCGAATTAAACTATTTTATAATTTATTTTTTGATCTCTTCCAAAAGTTGGCATTCTGTAAAAGTTTTTATTTTATACGGATTCATTTTATTATAAATCTTTACCGGAACCGGGGATCGAACTCGCGATTCTTGGGCAGTGGTCAGGATGCTTAACCATTGGTCCACCAAGCGCGACAAAAGTATGTGTACGTATCCTCAGAGAAATTTCAATCAAGCAACCTTATATATTAATGTGTTTCAAGGCATTTGAGATAGTGGTATTGAGAACAGCTCGTGTTTTCGTTGATATGAAGTTCACAATACTAACTTTAGTAAACAACGGTGTTATGCCCATAAATGGATTTTTCGATAACAGACCATGTTCGTTCAAGCAATTCAATTTTAAATTTTAATTGTGTTAGTAGAAATATCTTTGCCTGCGTATCTGGCTTTTTACAAAAACAATAAACATGCCCAAAGTGCATTAAGTTATTCCACATTAAATATTTCAACACGCATACTGCATAGTTGACAAACAATAAAGTTTTAATAAACGCAGTATAGGGTAACAAAGGGCCACGCTTGTGGTAAAACAATATGTATACCAGCATTTATTTAGGTTTCAATATTTTTTATGAAATTCTGGAAAGTCGGATCATAGTACTAACTAACCAATAAACAACCTCTGAATGCACAGAATCTTCGATGTCGTAACTATTGCATAAACATTCAGCAATTGGTTATAAGATTACGGAATATGTATATCAATCAAACGTCAATATTCTTCGTATTTATATAAATCTCCGTCGCTCACAAGACATTAGGCGAAAGGTTTGTGTTGCATACGATAAGTGGTGCTATTATTTATGAAAGCGTTACATTCAAGGATTGCGCTCACGAGTTACTTTAAATTGTAATTATTTGACTAGTAATTAATGCTTTTTTATTTAGGTTCGTTTTACTACTTCGCCTAATCGATTCCGTGCGCTCTTATTAAATTAGACTTTATTTGCCTATTTTATATCCTTTGTGTATTGAATCTGTACAAATAATGTATATGTTAAGAATTTCTAAGCTGGATTCATTTTGCATACATTATCTTAGTTTTATTAATGAAACAACACTTTCGAATAGTATTGTTTGCTCGAACATCAATTCGTCTTAGATCTCTTTCTTCAGTGGCCTAAAATGTATTGTTACCGCTTCAATTAGGTTTAGTGTTGTCAATTTCATACTTTTCGATTTGGTATTAATCTGTACCCTATTAAGGTGCCCGTTTTTTTATGTTTATGTGTATTCAAGCTGTTACTGTGAACAATATAAATTTTGTATGTTTAATACTAGCACTTGTTGTTTTCCTGTGTACTAGGGATCGAGTTTAATTATTTAGTAATGGTTTACCCAAGTTTTCACATTGCTTCATTCTTCCAAATTCGCTAAACGAAGTAACTACCGCGTATACAGAATGTGCAACTCGGCACTATGTTAACTTTCTATCATTACATAATTGCTATGATATTGTACCCGCAAGCGGTTCTGTTCAACTCATGAATTGTGCTTTAAAAATAATTAAATTAAATTAATAACAGAACTGATTCTGGTTTAATCATTACCTATGTTAATAGTGAATGAAATACAAAAGTTATTTGACAAAACGGTGTCATATGTCAAAATAAGAGTTAAATATGGAGGAGATAGCATTTGAAGAACTAGTAACTGAACAGAAACGTTAACAGATTGCTTTTACATCAATACAAAGCGGTTTTATATTTAATAAGGATAATTATGTAAGTGTGATCTAATTAAGTAGAAGTTTACTACAAAATTATTATAAAAGTGGTGCTAAATAACATCAATAGAGACTAAACTTAATATTGAATTACAAGTTGCTTAACCCTTAACTGGTAACGTGCCGTCTGTCAGACTGCAAGCAAATTTTAATCTGAAATTTTCAGCAAAAGAGTACCGCTTTTCGGCGAATGATCTCACCTAATCTTTCTCCTCTTGGTGCCCCACCTATCGCACAATTATTGGTAAATTTGGGTAACTGACGCTGGAGATATGTTTTATTTTTAGTTTAGTGCAGTCTGTGTAACGGAACGTTACGGTTTACGTGAGAATTTTTTGCCATTGATAGGCATGGCAGGCCCTGTGAATTAAAATATTTCTTTAAGTTTTTTTTACAAATGCATTGTATTACTTATTATTAATCGTAAAATAAATAAAATTACTTTTGATCAAAAGTTTTAATTTTTTTATCTTGGTCTGGTAAAATGTACATTGCCAATTTGTGTTCAAGTTGAAAAGTATCTTATAATGTTTTCTTTGCATTAAGTTTTCGGTTATTATTACTAAAAAATATATGCCTAACAAACCTCTATATATATATTTAAAAAAATAATTAAAACAGTTTAATTTTTTTCGCTTCAAAGGTGTGCCGGTCTCACAGACTGCACGTTACCAGTTGTGCTCCAAATTTACACGTTACCAGTTAAGAGTTAAACAAAAGATAGGGTTGGTCACAGCATGTCGGTTATTACATGAATGTAGCAATACACAATTTAACGAAATTTACACATGAATCACATAAATAATTGTAATGGTAAATAAGAAATAAGGTGGAAGGTACCTGCAAGTAAGATTCAAAGCGTGAACTAAAAAGAGTAGTTAAAATGTGTTTAAGCGAACAGCTGTCAAATTCTTGTCACTTACAAAAATTAAATAGAATCTAGTATTAAATGAATGTAAAAACAAATGAGATGTCAATTACTAGGTGATAATTATTTTTTAAATTAAGTCAAAACTAATAGCTCCAGCGAGTAAAATGATTATTGTTGGGCTGGTTTTCATATATAAACCGAATGAAAACCGGTACTCAAGTTGAATGGTCTTTTATTTATGCAGATTATATCAAGAAATGTAAATTAACGCACTAACCATACGTAATTAAGTTAGTGATGGGATTATTCGAATGCAAATTACTACAGTATTCGATTATTGCAAGATCTCGAATGCATTCGATTCTTTGAGTGTATTCGAATGATTCGAATCGAATACTTAGTCGGTGTTTGTAAATCTCGCAGGGCGTGATCTCTCTCTTCTGGCTTACCGATACCGACCCGAATGGCGAATTCGAATGCGTCGGCGCTTGGCAACAGTTATTATTCAACTCGAACTCGAATAGTTTCAGTTTTAGATTAGCACAGCCTAGCGTATCGTATGAGCTTAGAGAATGCCCGACACGCCAAATCCATCCCGAAGGCAAATATATGAATGAACGCAGAACTGCCGTTGCGTTCCGAAATTTTCGACTTTTTATTTCTTCTGTGGTCTCGTTATCTGTGGTGTTGCATGTTGCCCAGCCAAGGTCACCAGTTAACTACTCCCCAATACGAGCGTGAGAGCACAACTTGAATCTGAATTCTGAAATGTGGTTTTGTATTCGAAATGATTGCATTCGAATGATCATTCGATTCTGAAAAGTTTTTGATACTGTCCGCCAATAAATTAAGTGGTTCCTGGTTGAATGCAACCGGGTGCTATTGGTGGAGTTCGTCTGCGAAGGTATGGTGTCGCTGACAGAAGAACTGGACTGAGAAGGAGTTCGTTGCGGTGGTGCTTGCTGCCAACTAGGGACGGTAGAAAATGCTTCAGGTTGGACCACTGCAGCATTTGGTTTACATCTGCATAACTCAGCGGTACAATTGTAAGTAATCTCACCATAATAAAAAAGGGCATCTACTATTGGTATGACGAACACGAGCACATGTATACTTCTGTGCAATAAAATTAAGCACACGTCTTATGACTATTTTTCACAATATTCTAGTTTGCTTAATTCGGGTCTATTTTAATTGCGTAGCAGCAGTTTCAATAAATGATAAAACACCATAACTTGAAAATAACACCTTTATTAAAAGACCAAAACTACGACCATTCCAAAAAAACACCCTATTAATAAATGCAAAAAGGCTGTGTGTGCTTAATTTTATTGCACAGAAGTGTACATACCTAAAATCGGCATTCCTTTATCACATTCAAAAAAATAAAGATTTAACGATTAAATTGAAGGGCAGAATACCTGGCCATTTAATTACATTTAAACCTAATATTTATATGTGCAGTTTTTGAGTAGCTACCCCGTATACGAAAGGAGATATTTAAATTTTGGTAAGTGCATTTTTAGTTTAAGAAGATGCAAGAAACTCTTATCAAAATATATGACACTGTATGTTGTGTAATATATTCTGATATACTATACAACTGTAATGAAAAGAAAATCCTCTTTCTCATGATTCTATAGCCAACTATGAATTCCATATAAAAAATACAGCTTTATGGTAGAACTCAAAATTCGTAACTATTTTTGAGAAGCTGACTAAGCTACCACATAAAGTGCCTAAAAACGTAGAAATTGCTATTCTCTATTTTTATAAGTAGGCGAGATATTGCCGCAAAATGAAAAGTCGAAAAATCGAACCTTTGCTTATAACTTGAAAACAAAAGACGATAACCCGTTTGTATTTTCACCATTAAGCTTTTCTCGAAGAAAAAGATTAAGGATGGGGGGTTTATGTTTTCATATCTTCGATAGTTATCAAGATTCCCTATAAAAACATTGAAATTTGTCCGCCCTGTACATATAGAACAGTCACCTAAAATTCATCTTCCATATCAGAGCTGGGCAAATTACTTTTAAAAAGTAATTAATTACTAATTACCAATTACCTCCCAATGCAGTAATTTAATTACCAGAGATTCAATTACTCACAGGAAATAGTAATTCAATTACCAATTACTTAGTAATTGTAATTGTACGACATCAATTACTTTTTCAATTACTTTCAATAAAAATTATTGTCATATACGTAGTTTTGTTTAGTAGAACATTCTTGCAAGTTGCAACTATCATTAGTGTTGTGTCGATTCGTAATCGTAATCTAAAAATGCTTAATTTTTGTTTTCTTAGCTATAGTAACCTACATACTCTTTTGAAGGTTTTTTGATAATTAATTCTTGTAGCTACATGCACCGTTCACCAAAACCAAAAGTTTTTAGTTTGTTTGAAGTAAGATGTAAGTAAATAAATAAATTCAAGGATAACAATTATACAGGGTGTCCCAAAAAAAATGCGACACCGATTTGGAATAGATTCCTTAGGTTATAATAAACCGATTAAACCTAATATACCTTAGTACAAAGCCCTTCAGTAAGAAGGTATAGGGACTTGAGAGTTCAAATGTATATATTTTTTTATATTAGTTTCCACATAGGTTATCACTGAAGTTGAGCTTTTTATCACGATTGCGTGGGGTACATTGTTTTTTAAATCGCGAAATTACAACATTTTAACCAACTTTTGTAGGTTATGTTGACGTCGGTTGACGTTTACCTATCGTCCAGCCGCCTACAAGAAGTCGTAAAACAATGGATTACTTCACTGCCCATTTTTCGTATTTTATTTGACGATTTCGACGTTCTTCACTGCCGATTAAAAAAAATAATTTATTTGAATATGAAGAAATGTCGAATTTTATTTTGGCTACATTTTGTAATTATATTAGAAAAATAGCACACTGAATATGTTATAAAAGTAATTTTTCCATGTTCGTAATAAATTAATCCACTCGTTTTGCATCGCTCGCTCGTAAATTAAACGTTGAAAAACTCTCACTTTTCTTAACTTGTAGAACAATGTACTATTAAATACGCCTAACATGAGGCTGCATGACGAAAATATGTAACTTACCTAAGTATACAGGGTGGAACATATTTAATAAATGCAATTTGTTTAATCTAAAAAATAACGGTTTAATCTAAGTCTACAGATCTTTATGAAATTTTATACTGGGACATAATTTCTCATTATGAACAACTTTTCTTAATAACATTTTGCCGTATCATGAACAAAAAAAGTAGTTTACCTGAAAATAAAATAGTTTTCAGGCTTGTAGAAATTTAGAAAATATTTTTTTTTGTGGCTAAACCGTTTACCCAACTAACATTTTGTAAGAGAGAAAATAGCTTCTAAATTAAAGTAACTAGTCAGAAAAAAAATTGGTAGTTATTATACATGGGGTTAAAAAAATATGGATGGGTAATTTATTGTGACGAAGTTTTTATACACCCTGTAATTTTAGAAATTAGGATTTATTCTTCAGAAAGCTGTGGTTGACTGGTACAAACGGTTGGCCAAAAAATGAATAAAATCTATCAAAGATTTTTCGACTTATTTGAAAAAATGTAAAAAAGTTAATCGTTTTTAAAGCCCTCTAGCGGCTAAACTAAGCAACTTATATAGATAAGTTGAGTTAAATCGTCATATTTTGCTCAAGGAATATGTGGTTAACGGATTGACTTCCTTTTCAGGGACACCCTGTATAACTCTGGACTAAAACGTAATTTCCTCCCTTGCATGATTACAATTGATTAGGTACTGTTCTCGCTAACGCTGAAGAATTAAGCTACATCCGCGGGAGGGAATGGTACATTTTCTTCCCTGGTAATACAAATAGCTATAAAAAATTTATTAGGTAACTTGAAATTTAAAAAAAATATATCAATTTGGTGTTGATCAGAGACTGTTGAAAGTTGACAGGTGACTGATAAACCTAGTAGAAAACCGCTGATTGCAATAAGAATTTGTACATCAGATACAAAAACAGCTACAAACTATGAAAACTAAGAATGTTTTATCTAACGAGATCGTATCAACAATAAAAGATGTTACCATTCCAACTACTAAAACTTTTTGAAAACAAAAGACAGGTAAATTGACATAATTGAGGATACTTATTCTTTCACAAGTCCAAACACTAACATGTACTATTGCTACAAAAAAAAACTAGGACAACGTTTTTTTAGCTGTGTGAATCTGAATTTTTAATTGGCAACTGAGATGTGATTAACTTTCAAATTATTTCAAAATGTCACTGTCAATCACGCCTACAGTAAGTTCAGTTTCAAAAGCTAGGATTAATGCTTGCTTAGAAAACGGTGTAACTATTCAGCAAATTGCAGGTTGATTTGGTTTTATAACTATTTGATATAACTTTTGATATTAAAATTTTATGACATGTAAATAACCTATCATATGACAGTTTCTTAAGGTCATCTAATCAACTAAAACAATAAAAATGCATGGCTAATGGATTTAGAAGTTGTCCTAGTTTTTTGTGGTACCAATAGTACCTATATTTTACAGATTGTTAGAGTAAATGTCGCTTTGTCCTATATTTTAAACCAATGTTTCTGATGAAGCTAACAATGAATTAGCGAAACATAAAAGATATTTTTAAATAAAGATAATTTTAATTATGTGTAACGTCAAAAACGACAAAATTTTTTACTTACGTTGTTAAACAAAAATGTAATTACCTGATTTTATCTCTAAACCTATAAAATAGATGTTTTTTGTGAGGAAAGTAGAACCCTTTTGGGTAGTCTTATTTCCGATCCAGCGAACGTCTGTTTCATAATTTCGCTTAAAAAAATAACCAAACACGAACAAAATTTTCAAACGAGCCGGTACTTCACACCATAAAAAAGTAAATTAAGCGACTTTATTTGTCGACTTTGCGAAGTATTGCAAAGCAGTGTTGCCAACTCTCTTTCGTAAAAAAACACTAAACGCAGAAAAAAACCGCTAAAAGTGGTACATAAAAAGCTAAACCCAGTAACATCAAAAAACCAGAAAACACAATTTCAAAATTTTAACTTTAGTTTTAGGTTATATACTTAATACGCAGTTCCCTGGTTTAAGCAATTAAAACATATGTAACTTACCATTAGGTAATAAATAAGAATCCAATTTTTACCGTACTGCACTGTCTTTAAAAAAATTATATAAGTCAGTTTTGAAAGAATTACACTATGTACACTATGTTCAACAAAATGTAATTTTAATCATTCAGTTCTGAAAGAATTTTGTCAACGTCTTCTATACTCAACGATTCTGAACTACTGGCCTGACTTCTACTTGGTTGTTCATAGTTCATACGTCTCTTTTGTGCCGAGTTTCATCAAGATATGCGGCAAATTATATTCATGGCAACATTTTTTAGATCGCTTTAAACCGTAACGCACATTAAGGATTGAATTTAACGTCGATAATCCCATTCTATTTCATTGTTTATTAATTTTTTTTAATGGAAAAATCAGATATTTCTTTGAAGGGATTAATCTCACTTGCATTCCTATAATTCAACACTTGCTGAACAACCGACAACAAACAACACGTAACACGATGGACTTTAAAACTGCCTGCACCAAATTGACACCTAGTAATGATCGTATCCGCAAAAACCGATAAGGAGGAAACTAAATATCAAATTACTGTGTTGATCTTTGGTTCGTGGCCTTTCAATTTTTAGAGTAAGTTACGATGTGTGTAGTGTGCTTTTAGATACACCGCTAAGCTAAATACGGTCAGCATGTTCTCGTTAAAAAGCTAGATTTTCCGTTATCCACTGTTGGTCAAATTTACCCGCCGAAGCAAACTACAAAAAAGCTAGAGTTAGCGGTAAAACCGCTAAGATGGCAACACAGTTGCAAAGACTGCGGTTTGGATTCGCAGCAATTAATAATGGCAAATACGTGACATAAACATCATTTCTTCTGAAGCGATGATAAGGGAATTTTCAGGCGCAAATCTGACGCATGTTTCCGCGATCAGATTACCGAGTTAAAAACAAACAATAAACCACTATTAAAGTTCGATGCCTTCAACAGAATTAAATTGATTCAATAATATTCCCTCGAAATGGTACGTAAAAACCCTAGAAAAGTAGCTAATCACATTTTACTAAAGTTTGTCGTTAACAGCCTTTTCAGATCCCCTAGAATTAGGAACTTGTTCCCAAATCTGGCAACACTGCTCGTGACGCGTCGTAGAAAATGCGATAGTTGCTGTTTTCGACTCGCCAGATAAATTAGGCTTCTATTGCCGGGGAATACCCTATTGGGTTTGCTTAATATGTAACTTCTCTTATTTTTTTACGTTGTGGAGATTTGGCACCCAATCGAGGTCAGTAATTCAGTAATTGAAATACCACAAAGTAATTCAATTACCTCGACTAATTTCAATTACCACAGGTAATTCAAATACTTGTAAAGTAATTTAAATACTTTAGAATAATTTCATTACACAAAAGTAATTGAGTAATTGAATGTAGTAATTAATTACTTTCAAAAAGTAATTTTCAAGTACTTTTTAACAAAAATGGCAATTCCCAATTACAATTACCGCATTTTGAAAAGTAATTCAATTTCAAGGCAAATACACAAAAAGGAATTTAAGTAGTAATTTAATTAAAAAGTAATTAATTACTGCCCAGCTCTGTTCCATTTCTATTCAAATAAAGAGTTTCTTTCAACAAATTACTACAGCACATTGCGCAAAGCTCATACAACAGCATATTACGATTCAAGATCGATAAGTGCACTTTAACAGGTTGAGAATGGACCTCGGTAGGCGAGCGGCGATTGCCGTTGCAGCCGAGGTCACAGTGAAAACCATGGAGCGCTCGAGCCGGAGCGGTTGAGAGTTCAATTCTCGGCACGAGTGGCCTATATTTTCACTTAATTAAGAAGGTTTAGGTTTATGTGACGCCTACACCCCCTGAAGTAATACCTGAGCGGTTCCGGGGGGGGGGGGGGGGGGCAACGATAGTCATTAAGAAAAAATTTAAAAAAAACAAGCTGAGAAAAGTTAGAGAAACAAGACCCAAAGGGTCGACTTTTTTATTTTCGAAACCTGTAACAAGCACTTAACGATTGAGTATCGTACATTATTTTTCGCACAATCGAAGACCAACAATATTCTCCAAATTTTGAATTATTTTAATATGCATCTTTTTACTCACCGCACTTGTGTTATAGAATTTACTGCTCGTGTTTCTAATTTCTAGGAAAACCAATCACGTGTATTAAGATCAACTTAATATACCTGTAAACAAAGCTGGTAAGTATATGAAAAAAAGGATCGTGCCAAAAGTTACTTTTAAGAACACAACTAAGATTGAATTTCCATTTAAATTTGTTATTGTTGCGCACAATTTGGTTAATTTATGAAAAGAAGCAGATGAGAAAGTGTGAACACTTCCAGTCAGATGGAACCACCATTAAGTTTTGCCATGATCAGGTTGTGATAGTACAGAATGAGAAGATCTGGGATTCACGTTGCTGTAGTTAATAGAAAAATAATCACAATCAAAAACTGGAAAATAATTTTAGCAAAGTAGTGTATCTAGAAACAGAACAAAATTAAGAAATTGACAAGGGAAATAAAATAAAGAGAGAAGTTAAAGCACGTGGTATGCATCATAGTAAAAGAGACAACAAAAGAAGGAATATAAAGGAGAATGGGGCAAAGAAGAACATGTATAACATATCTAAATCTAATTTTCAGTGATATGCATATAACAAAAGAAGAAAAATAAAAATATTTATAGTATAAAGAATAACTGACTGTGGAGCTCAAACCTGAGCAGTATAAATAACAAAAATAAGAATAAAATTACAGCAGTAGGTACCAAACACTAAAAAAGTTGCTGTGACGCAACATAAAAGAGTTTACAGAGTATTTTTCAACAAGTTTGCTTGGATTTTTAAATATAATAATCCTGGTAGTAAGCTATGCTAATAATATTGAAATATTAAATAAGCAATACACTGAATATATTAAGTAGTCTTTATCACAATTCATTAAAACCCCTCACCACACAAATATTTAACAACTGTTAAATACGTATTTCGACATCCAAGCTGTCATGATCAGAAGCTACGAAACTTAAACAGCAAAATGGCAACGATATGCTCGTGACCAAATCACAAATGGAAATAGGCTATTCTCGTGCAATTTATAGCTATTTATACTGTCTGACCCGGAGAGCGTAGCCGGGGGCCAATTAACATGACCGACGGTCAATTTAACTTCAATAAATCATACAAGATGGAGGACGGTATAGGTCCACCATCTTTGTTCAATAGTTTATCTCGGTTGTTAAAAATGGCCAAGCTTTCAAACGAATTTAGTTGCTTTGTTAAAGTTAACGCCGTTACAAGTTTTAAGTCATCCTCTTTTATACTATTACCCATTTCGTAAATATGTTAGGCAATACTCGATTTTTCGAATATGTTGAATCTAAAATGAGCTAAATGCTCTTTAAACCTAGTAGCAAAATTACGACGTGTTTGCCCAATATATTTAGTATCCCAATGGGAACATTACATTTCTTAAATTCCAGATCTCTCTAAAGTCCTCAGTTTGTGTTTTGGATTTCCCAACAAATTTCTAGTATTGTTGTTTGAACCATACACATCTTTATGGCTGTGTGGTGAGGGGTTTTAACAAATTGTAATATTTTCAAACCATCGGCTCCATCAGTATTTTATAGTCTTTATCAGGAACAGTCTTCCTCTTTTCCGTCTACTTCATCTTATCCTCGTTGTAGGTCTGGAACCTGTTAATTCCAATCACTTTCACCTCAGGGACGCCGATTTTCAACTGTTCTTCCATTTTCCGTTTTTTCCAGGGATGCTATTTTGAATAAACTAATGTCCACCTTTTTCTTTATATATTACCTCTATTTTCTTCTATCTAAAAGGATTTTGCACATTGAACGTTTGCCTAACATCTTTGTTCCATCTGCTTGTGTTTGTCCTGGATAGGTCGCCACGTGCTGAACACATGTTTTATAGATCTCAACCTTCGATTCTGTCGTCATTGCTTTATTTTCATATTATGCTTTTAAGACACCCAGATTCCCAGCTGCCTTGTTGGCTTGTCATCTCGTTTATGCTCTAGCTACATCGACTTCCAGGCACTTGAAGTTCAAAACCTGTTTATCTTCGATCTGGCAATAAACAACACTCGGTCGAGAGGACAAGATCGACAATCGCCTCAAACCTGCATCTACACTGCAATTAAGACGTAAAAATTCAAGCATTTTACTCATTGTCTAATTTTGTAGAATACAAATCAAATTAAGATCTATGATTTATTTTGTAATGTACAGACCCAAATACATAAATAAACAAAGTGTGTGCAACGATAGCGTAAAATCGAGGCAATATGGTAGTTATGATTCTGACGCATTATCTAAAATTACCAATTTATTTACAAAGTGCCGCACGTAAAATGGGACTGTTTCATAATATGTATGTTAAGTATCTGTAAGTGCAAGGCTTGTGCGTAATCAGAATTTTAAACTGGGCCAACCACCACTCCATTGTGCAGAGGTCGGGGGCCTTGGCATTTTCCAAAATTTCAGTTTCCGATTTGCTTTTTTAAACCTTGTTTCGGGAAAACGGCGATTGCATGTCAATTACGTTCTAATTAGTCATGTGTTGACAATGGCAGTCTGATTTTGATTACTGAAATTATTAAAAATCTTTTAGATAAAGATTACTAAGCAAGCGTTGAAGTTGCATATATTCTCGATTACTTTCTATAATGAAATAAAAATAGTTCACAACTATTGAGTTTTCACCAATTTCTTTAGTTGCTTCAATTGGAGTAGTATTACTGAGTAACTTCAGCTTCATGTGCTTCAGATAATCAGCTCTAAATTGTAAATTACTGAACCCGGCGCCAAAGTAAGAATCAGAATTAAGTGACACGTTTAATCGTTTTCTATCACTCTGTACCTATCTTCGACGTAAGTAAATCCAAATTTGACATCGAAATTTTTTTTACATTTTTTTACTTTAATTTACGAATCCTGTGTAGCTATCTGTCTTTTCTATTATGATTGATTTTATAGTGTATTCGTCATGAACCAGCTAACTACTGAAAGAGAAGTTTTAAGTGTCTATAATGTCAATATAAATGAAAAGATAATCATCGCCCCACTGCGTGAGCAAAAATTCTTATTCTTCTCCAGGAATACGGACTTTGGCAGGCCGATATAGAAGACGAAGCCACGAAATAGGTAGATTTTCTGACGCTTAAACAAAGAACGCTAGATTGTGCCACCAGAAAATTGATTTCCTGTGTCCTTAAGAACAAAATCGCTAGGACGAGCAAGCAAGCAGGTACAATCTCTTCTTCTTCGAAAGTGGTACCCTTACTAGCAAAAGAGATCAGTCAGACGGCATTACACCCCAGACGGAGACCAAACAACCGAGGAAAGCTGAAGATCGGTATTATCCATTCCCAGTTGTGTGTTGTGCTCAAGTTCGAACTTGGCCGTGGAAAGAAATTTTCAAAAACCCATCCATTTCCTGATGTCAGTTTTTTTTTAATTTAGTACTCAGCCAACAGCCGTTAGGCCAATTATAGGCGTCGCTGACCAAGTAAAACCATTATTCGTCTGGCTGCAACAAAAGACTCTACGCAATGATCGGTTACAAAATAGTAACAAGACACATTTAAAAGACCGTTGTTTTAACCCCAAGCCAATGAAAAATAATGAATAATGACACCAAGGAAAAGACTTTCCAAATCACATTATTCATGAAGCACATCTCGCGATTCTCCAAAAATCTATTTTGGAAATGGGTAAATTCATTCCTAATGATGGTCCACAAGTTTGACTTAATTAACCTGAACAGTTTTTCATCCTCTACGATGACGAAACAAGGCGCTGCTCGGTAATGAATACTGTTAATCGACTTTAAGAACGAACTATATTGCCGATTACGCCAGAGGCATTAAACTGTTTTTTGACACGTGTGAAAGGGACTACGCTTTGAAGAAGCTGGACCTGGAGCTGAACATTCTCTATTGATGAGAAGTTAATTAAAGCTATTGATAACGGTGAGCCAACAACCTCTCTAGTGGGGCAATCCAAAAGATCACTGATGCAAGGTCTGTAGATCGAGATAGAAGGAAGAGCTGTAAGGACGATTTTTTAATTAAGCGCTTTCTCGCATTTTCTGCTTTTGTATTTTGTACTAGTGCTTTTCCTGTTTCATTTACGCCCAAATTGATAGGTTAATTATGCGTTAAAACCCAATTTCGTTCATTTTAAATATTTTGAGAGCAACGTCGATTTAAATTTAGATATGCTTACTTGGCGGATTAATGACGTTTTATTCTGAATTTCCTTTTGGTTCCAAAGCGGCGGCCGTTTCATACAGGCATGGTCGTTTTTCCCGGGGTTCCCCGTTCTGGGTGCGGATGTGATTGCTTCATCTGGTGCAATAATTACGTTTTCGTGAAAGTCAGAGAGAGAGCCAGATAAGTAACGCAAGCGCGCGTTCCTTTGGTTTCAGCATTTTACTGCCAGACTTGAAGAACGCAACAAATGTTATCGTCGGCGGAGGCCTCAAGCCTTCGCCGAGCATGTCGAAATCAAGCAAACTGTGTGTGGGTGTGAGCGTTCGAGTTTTAGTTTTTAAGTGACGTTTTGGGTAGTTATTAGCTGAGGTATTCCCGTAACGCGGAATTGGCAAGCGTCGATTGACGCCTTTTGTGCTAACCGTTTGTGATTAAGGTACGTGTACCGTACCGCACCCTTGCCTGTTGATAACGTTCTTCGTCCTACCCTCCTTGGAAATTTAACTTCGTCCAGACCCACTCGATAAATAGCAACCCAAGGTCGTTTCTTTCAACCCTTCAAGAATTTTGATGCAGTCGCTTGGGCAGGGCTTGCAGCTTCGTTGGACATCATCACCATAGCCAGCTGAACCCCCCAAAGGTAGTCTGTCTTTCGCAGCAATTTTAAAATGCACATTGTGCAGTGAAATGAGTAGTGAAGTGTCGCATGTTACGCAGCGCCGCTAATAATTTAAAATTAAGCGTTTAAACTGTCTTTAAGTAAGTTTAAGTATTTACCGCCTTGTTTTAATGTGTGTACTTAGTTTAACGTTGTGACATTAAAGTAATTACAGCCGTTGAGTAAGTTTTTATTGTTTACCGTCAAGATTTTTTTGTTTATAAAAGTTGTTACCATGTTTGAGTCAGTTAGATTGTTTTCTGTGAACATTAGCGCCTGTGTTTAGCTTAAACGTTGCGCAATTAGTAACGCTAACATTTGCTAAGTATTGCATTTGATCTTCATTGTTCACATACATATTTCTACGTTAATATAGTTCATTTTCAATTAGTTTGCTTTTCTTTAATAAATTTAGAACGTTTGTATGTGTTTTTCCTGAAATTTTCCTGTATAAAGAGATTCAATGCAAGTAAGGTAAGTCCGACGCAGCTATATGTGGATTATCGCTCAAGCACTGCCAAGGTTGGATCAGACAGATTTAAGCCATCGCTGCCTCTTTCTCGATAAGCCCACCTCTGTTTTTCTCGATTTAGTAAAGTGGTGGCGTCTGGCAATTAACATCTTTATTTCGTTTACCGAATCGTTGCCCTAATTAAGGTTAAGGAACCCCCCCTCTTCTCCTTCTGAGTGTTAGTCGGAAAATTTTTGTTTTAGCCAATCGTAATGGAATTGGGGCAACGGATCCGAGAATTTTCGATTTGTGTCATTTTATCGGGTAACTGACGCTTGAGTATTGTGGATGTCAAATTCATGTTGTAACGACGTTTTCGTAGCGTAACAGAGTGGAATGTGTGGATAAACATAAATGGTATTCTGGAATTCAAAGTAGAAGAAAGAAGAAAAGAAGAAAAAAAACAAAAAAGAAAGCTTTATCGATCAAGCAACATAAATACTCTGCTAAACTGGTATCAGATCGCGTTGCTGTTAATTCACGTTAGCCTCAATCCTATAAGGCTTATACCTTATATAAGAAAAAAAGTATGTATTATCTGAAATTACTAAACAAGAAATGTCTCTTCATACATGGTGGTCAATTATCATTTGTAAGGCAGGTTCAATATTTAGCTAAATGCTTAATGAAGGACTTCCCTGCATGGAAGTCCCGTCTGAACAAATTAATTACCAAAACAATTTCTCTTATTCTCTTACTTGATGAAGGATTTCAGAATTTATAGTAAATCCTGGGGTATCAACCCCAGTAACATGTATAAGTTATACCAGGTAAATACAAAGCCCCTCATAATAGGTAGCCCTATCGTCTGGGAGCAGAAGGGCCAATACCGCACGACCTAAGACGAAACTTAACCTAACTTTCCTAACCGTTATATTTGATGTCACCTCAGCTGCTGGTAAGGGTGTCCTCTTAGAACTTCTGAGCCTTCTCTTATTAGCAATTTTTCAGTCTTTGGATGTAAGCCTTCTGGAACTTGATCTCCAGTTTTCTTGGTGCCATGAAGCATGATCAGCCCAAACTCATTTTAACGAGGCGATTTCTTGATTGATTTCCTGACCATGGATTTTATCTCCAATCCACTCGTTCGTTTTGCGATCTCTTTTTGAGATTCCTAATAATTTGACCATAGATGGTATTAGGGAAAATACACGACTTGTCTAGTATACTTTTGAAATGGTGCAGTCATCTCATACACACCTTTTAGCATATTCTGTGCAAGTGAGTTTCACTTTATTCTCTTGGTTGTGTTCCAATGGTCATTTCGCAACCTACGTAACTATAATGGTACTTTCTCGATAATGTCATCCTATATTCGAATGCTTCTTAACTTTTATTCTGTATGGTCATATACTTGGTTTTATTACTAAGTCCGTTCGAATCCAACTTTTTTTTAAGATGATTGTATATGCTTTACTATTTAAACTAGTTCTTCTAAATTGATGTAGTCGTTGTTCAGACATATTAATTTTTTCTATCTCTTCAATCTATACGTCTATACTAAGCATCTTCAAAAGCTAACTTAAATAGTTTATGTGACATATTATTCTCCTGTCGCACTTACAGCTATTCGAGCTGCTATCAATGCGCACACTTTGATAGGGACGAAAGCTTTAAAATCTCCAAGAATACAATCCAGCGGAAAAATTATACTCTGCTACCTTTTAAATTAGGGGCTTTGTAGTAAATTTTCTCCACTAAAGCTTACTGCATCTTCCCACCAGTTTACGCTCGCCATAAAAGCAAATTTTGCAAGCTGAATGAGCAGTCTTTCGTTTCTCTTCTTCCAGAACAGTTCAGCCCAGCTAAAGCGTCAGGTAGTGTAAGCCTTTCAGCTCCACGATCCCATTTTCCTGAAGTGCAAACCTCTTCGAGAAACTATCCGCTGCAGTTCCCGGCTTTGTGTTTTTACGAAGCCGGCACCTCACTGTAGCGAAAGCCCGTCCGCTAAGGTAACTTCGAGTTTGTGCCTTCACAAAGCCGTCGTTGCTAGTTTGGTGTCGATATCAAGGGTTCTGTGTACTCACGTAACCCGTATCAAAGCAATAAAGTCTTATTTTTCTTAGTTACTGCAGCTGTTGGCCTAAGTTTTGTGTGCTTGCAAAACGTGGTCTGCAATAAAGATATTTTTTGTCCAGGTCCGAATCTTGTGCTCTCACGAGGTTTGTACTTTGGCTGTAATACTTTTCCTTTTATTTTCCGACCTTACTAAATCGTGCACGGAGTACCATTATTGTCCTGAGACTCGAACCTATCATCCGACGTCTGTTCATGTTCCGGTGTGTTATATTCCTACCTAGAGAGGAAACAGAACCAAGGTGATTTCAAAAGAGATGTAGTACCTATTCCTAGAACTACCACCCTTGAGTGTCTGCTTGGAGAGGGAATATCTCTTCGGCAGACAATAGCTCTCGCTTAATTATTCAAATATTTCATTATGAAACATTTCTTCCTGCACGGAAACGGTAGAGCTGGTTTTTGCTTAAATAATAATTACTGAGAACTCATTCCTTTCACATTTGATCAACTTTATGACTTTCTTAACATACTGTCACGAAATGCATTGACATTGAATTTAAAAGGTATTACTAATCGACTGTCTGTGATTGCATAACACTTCTACAGGTGTGAAAACCGCTAATTTCGTAAGCTGCTGCTCCTGACAAATTTGGAACATTTCGTTCTACATCTTTTCATTTTGTTTAAAACACCAGAACTATTTTTGGTTTGTCCTACTTCAAATGTTTTTACAAATTACTTAGGCAGTTGCTGTTGCAAGCGATACAAAATTGAATATTGGAACCCCCATGGCGCTAGGTTGCAATTTCTCTGTAGTTACAATTACGATCTGCAGCAGTAATCGCATTGGCGAAAAACCCAACGCATTGCGTCACTGAACGCCCCAATCAAGAGTAATTACAGGTTTACCGAAGAGTGACTGATGTAGGTCGTTTTCAGTGTGATTTCGGCAGTAATTACAGCTTCCAAGCCTTAGCAGGCCAGTTTTTGCCGAGCCAATGTCCCTGCTTAACCTCAGGGTTAACCTGGCTAATTAACCCGTATTAATAAAGACATAGAGCTCGCATGCAAATTAATCGCTGGAACAGCAGTAAAACAAACAACTTTCATTTGCTGGATGTTTTGTCGCAATCAGCGCTTGGTATGAATGCAATTGGAATTCTCCAACTGAGAATTGAAATATTTTGAATTGTTAAATAATGTTGAAGCATTTTATCCATTCAGGTAGTTTTAGCTTCCGAAACCCTCTCTTTCAATGCAGTGGAGACCTACAACTGGAAATGCCCGATCTAATCAAGTCGCCTTCGGGTAATTTGCGTCATTAGCTCGGAATTAATTTGAATCAATTAATAACAGCGATTAATCGCCCACTAAATTATCGCTAATCAGGCCTGCTGCCCGATTTGGCAGTTTTAAATCTCCGCTTGTACTTTTACAAGAAAAGTCTTCGGTCGACGTTTGCAAAAAACGCACTTCAAGGCGATTCCGGTCGCTTTGAGGTGCGTCATGCTCCGTAAATCCCGCACTGCACTATGCCATTTCGGTAAAACCCCGATCTGTCCCATCTTCCTGTGACCGCCAGGTATTTACGTCTGCGACAACTTACTGCAAGCCTGCTGCGATTTGAACGCGAAAATTGGCTAACAGTCAATTAGCAAGTTGTTGAACCCATTGTGTTTATATAAATAAAATGTCGCCATTAAAATAATTACGATTGTTGAACTCACTGGAAATTACCTGATTTACATAGCCAAGGTGCCATTCATTAAAGCAAGTTTACAAACAAAGAAATCGCTTGGGGCGATCGGTTGTTAGTTCTGGAAAGCTTTACATTTTGTATCATTTATTTATAACTTGCAATTTGATATCCTGCAAAAGCTGTCCTGTACCACATTCAAAACACATCTACAATGTATTTGTCACTAAATTAATATTTCCAAATTTTTTCATATTTGTGATTCCCACATATAAAAATTTGCAAAATTCGTCATTACTATTTTTTACTAAACGTAACAGAATTATTTCTCAAAAATAAATCTAAACTCAAGGCCGGCACACTTATCAACAATTTAAAATTTTAAATGTGAACCTTGAATAAAGAAAATGTTTCAGGTAAGCGTAAATAATAAATGTGTAAGCTGAACACCAGAATTTCCAGTTTAAATTGCAAATTGTAATTTGGAAGTTAATCGCGACCTTTGTTCTTTTAAATTAATCAGTTCCAAATTGCAGGCCCATTTTCTTTTGGTAATACGATAGCTTTCATAGATTATACCACTCACAATGCTAAGATCCCTATGAGTTAGTATCGTTTTGATGTTTTCAATTTTGAGCTGTCAATGTCATGCCCTTTTCACACGTTTTTTAGAAAACGCAATAATTACATTTTAGTGTAATTTCTTTATTGATGTTCAAGGTATAATCTAATCGAATACTCACTCGACGACTAAGAATTGTCAAATAATTTTGCTTACAAGCTCAACGGGTTGCTTCTTAAGCTAAGCAACCCATTTCGTGAGAAAGCAAAAGCATTTTTGGTAATATACAATCATCTGGTGGTATTATTACTGATAATAACCCTCAGTAAGCAACTGCATGTAAGCGCCAGGACACAACGTGTAGATTAAACTACTGGCGATGGATAACAGAAATGTTTGTTTACACTTAGATTACTGATGGAAATAAAGCGCTTCCTCCAAGATGCAAAAAAGAATTTCCCACGATTCAGCCAACTATATTGCGCCTCGTGAATGTCAAATTATTGCGTTCCTGAAATTTGCCGACAAACGAAGTTAACTAAAAGCTGCTCACAAATTAACCGAGCAGATTAAACATCTGTCGTTACAATTAACTAAACAATGTCTACAATTTAACGTACTTCACATAAAAACACAAATTACAGACACTATGTAAGTACTGCCGATGTTCGAATATCAAAATTCTAATTTTAAAATCATAGAAATTTAGACATCTAAAACTGAAAATGTAGTGTTAAAAAGTGGAAATTAGTGAAGTTCCATGTGGATGTGAAAAACTAAATGCAATTTCATTGTGTACGAAACATGCAATCATGAAAATATGACATTAAAACTTTGTGGTTCGTTTCTCAACAGATTTATCAGTCAACTTGAGATGACAGGTTTCAGGCTCGCCTCTGGGCAGTTTTTAAACATTCAAAAATTATCTAGCTCTACAATCTAAATAAATGCAACAGATCATACTCTAATCGACATTCAAGCACGTAGTCAAAGACAATAGCATATTGTAAAACTAGTTTAGAAAGGGTTTTGTAGCAAAATGGGTATAAACGTTTCAGCGCGACCGGCTGCGAGTGCTTCAATTATATAAATTTTACAATGGCCCTTTCCATGTTACATACTTTTTCCCACGAGTCTCGCATTCTGCAAAAAAATATTTTTTTCAATTTGACATTTGTCAAAAGAATTGACATTTGTCAGTCTTAAAACCAGAGTTTGATTATGACGATGAATCCGTAAAGTGAGTACTTTCTGCACCGTAGCACTAGAAGAATATATTGCTACGGTCATTGTGACTTAACTATTATTTAATTATTGATCTCAGAGTTTTACGTATCACTTAATTCTATTTCTTACCTGGATTGTCCACAGCTTCAGCATGCAAATAGAACAAATTAATTGTTGGACGCTCTCTCTCTCTCTCTCTCTCAATAATAAGACCTTTGTAAAGGGTATTGTCATTTATTAACAGCGATCTGTTTTTAATATCTATTCACTTTCTTTATATCATTATAATTACTGTTTGCTTACGTAATTAATATCTTTAACTAGGCGATACACAACTTGTATTTCTATTTATATTATTAAACTAGCGTTCTGCACCCAAATTGGGCGCAAAATAATTAATTTAATGCAATTTGTACAAGAGTGATCCATTTTGTGTGTCGAGTTAATTTTGAGGTTAGCTATCAACAAAAAAAAATCCACATAAAAAAAAGTTATTTACAAAAATTTGAAAACCCTACTACTGGCTTACTTGCGTCGCCCTGAGTCGATTGACACCAAAATCAGCCAATTCGGCCCACGGGTTCGCTCTCAAAGTGGCGTCAAGCAAGCAAGCAAGCTGTTCGAATAAAAAGTGGACTGTATATTAAAAAAACTGTTTATTTGCTTTATTACACTGAATACTGCACCTCCGTAATTTGGGGTGGTTGCTGCGTTAATTTCGCAGCCGTACCTTATTCTTACTCAACTGTTTGCTTACTTAAAACCCAGCTACGCATGGGGTGCGCAAGCACCCTCACCCCACTTCTTGCGCAGATTTGAGAGGCGCGCTTAACATTCCGCCCGCCTTGAAAGAATTGACTTTCAATACAAACATGCACAACATATTTACATATAAATCTTACATGGGATATAGTAAATACAATTTAGATATATAATTACATAGTATCACACAAAAGAAAAACAATTAAAAATAATAAATGTATCTGCCCTTTATTGTTTTTACTTGATTGGAAGCGCACACACACGGTTAACTGCGCGTTGTATAACACCATTATGCACCTTTACGTCAACTACGCGCACAATGCCATCCTTGCCAGGATGAAGTTGGGATATTCTTCCTAGCTTCCAGCTTAACGGAGGAGCACTGTCATTCTTTATTAGCACTAAGGAGTAAATTTTTAGTAATTGTTGGGATTGTTGCTGCCATTTTGTCCTCCCTTGCAGCTCGGTCAAGTACTCCTTTTGCCAATGAGACCAGTAATGCTGTACCATAGCCTGCAGCTGTTGGTACTTGCCTAACCTTCCTTCAGGAACTGCTGTTAGATTGTCCTCAGCAAGGGCAGTCAACAATTTTCCAATTAAAAAATGCCCAGGTGTCAGGGCAGACATATCTTGGGGGTCGGATGATAGAGGACAGAGTGGGCGAGAATTTAGGATAGATTCGATTTGAGTTAATACTGTATTGAATTGCTCGAAGGTTAATGAATTGTTCTCTATTACACGTTTTATATGGTATTTAGTACTCTTAATCCCCGCCTCCCAAATTCCCCCAAAACTAAGAGACCTAGCGGGAATGAAATGCCAAACTATTTTTTCATTTGCAAGATTATTAGCTATATTGTCTGATTCAGCCTCAAATAATTCATAAATCTTACGGAGTTCATTGTGAGTGCCGACAAAATTCAATGCATTATCTGAATAAATATTCTTTGGTTTCCCACGTCTACTAGTAAATCTTTGCAGAGTTGCCATGAATGCCGTTGCAGTCAATTTCGAAACTAATTCTATATGTACTGCCTTGGTACACATACACACAAATAGACATATATACGCCTTTATTAGTTTTGTTCCCCTGGTCAACCGGTCTTTTATTAGAAACGGACCACCGAAATCGACTCCTACATTTTCGAATGGTGTATTCTTGTTTACTCTTACTTCCGGTAAGTTTTCCATTAAATATTCTAGAGCCCTCGGTCGTGCCCTAAAGCAGATAACGCACTTTCTGCTTATATTTTTACATGAGTTACGTCCAGAAATAGGCCAGTATTTTTCACGAATAGAATATAGCAGATTTTGAGCGCCACAGTGAAGAAGGCGTTTATGTTCATCCTTTAAAATTAGTTCTGTTAGTCCGCTGCTTCTAGGCAAAAGAATAGGATGTTTTTTGTCATAAGTTTCATTTGAATTCGTTAGTCTACCGCCTAAGAGTATTAAATCATCCTTCATAAATGGGTTTAAGAATAAAATTTTACTTTTGTTACTTAGGATGCGCTTATTTACTAAATTATTATAATCACCTGGAAACCCTTCGATTTGATCAATTTTAATTAGATATTTTAATGCTGCTTGTAATTCATTGGGAGTTAAAACCCCTAGCTGCCTTTCCTTTCGAGTTAATCGTGAATTGTTTGCGAATCGTAATATATACGCTAATACCCGTTTAATTTTTGTTAATGATGAGTATTTATTAATTAAACTTAATTGTCTATCTGATGTTGTAATAGTACATGAAATAGATCGTTCTTCGGAAATATCAGTTAGAATTGGTTCCCCTTCACTTGCTGCTGGCCACATTATGTTCTCTTTATTCAGTCAATCTGGTCCATGCCACCACAGGTTGGAATTTTGAAGATTTATTAGATTGACACCTCTGGAAAGCAAGTCCGCAGGATTGTCTTTAGATTTTACATGAGCCCAATCATTTATATCTGTTAATAACTGAATCTCACTAACGCGATTAGCTACAAACGTTTTCCATCGGTTTGGGGCCCTTCTAACCCAAGCAAGTATAATTAATGAATCCGTCCAAAAGAAATTTTTATTATAATTTAGCTCCAGCGAATCTGTTGCCCTTTTTGCTAAAATTGCCAATTGACTTAGCGTATCCTTAAAAGAATTTTAACAATAAATTTACCTGTGCAATCGCGTATTGTCGTCTTACTAAAGTGTGATTCACAGTATCTTTGGATATTGATAACGGCAAACTGTTTTTCACGACCTCTTCTAATTGCCAAAACTTCGAAATTTTCCTTTCAACGTCATCCGTAATACTTAAACAATTGATTGATGTATTAGTACTCGTACTCGTATTTACATTAAAATTTAAATCACCCGCTATAACCCATCCAAGCTGTGTATTCTGCAGAATGGGCATGTTTTTTCCAAGTTGTTTTTGACCATTTATTATTGTTAGCCAAAATATATTTGATCCCAACAAAATATCAATCAAATTATTATGTCGGATAGGCCTTGGTTTATTAAACAACTTTTATTCTAGTTTATTTGTCATTTTTCATAATTCGATTAAAATCAATTATGTACTTTTATTTTATAAATAGCAGTTTGTTTCATTTTTATTTACAACCTTTAAATTCCCAGATCTGGTGACTACCCACTGATTTCTGTGTACACTTACATTATGACTTCTTCCCTCTTCGAGCTCATATTCCACTGCCAGCAACTGGTAAATGGACTTTGTCCCAAACAATAGCGTCCTTCCTCTCGTACCGTACAGCACTTCCTCTCGTATTGCTCAGTTATAATAATTTAATTGGCCTCACATTCAATTGCAGTGCATACCAATACCCAACCTAGACAAAATTTTATTTTTACCTCATCAACCCAGATTTGTCCACTGTTGAACATAGGTCTCTCTCATTTGTCTCCATGTATTCCTATCCTGTGCCTTCTGTATCCAGTTTCCACGGGCGACTATCGCTATCGCTCGCGCTCCAACTTTCGTACTGGTTTTGCAATGATCTCTTTTCCGCACTTGTATTACAATATACTATTCCCGCTGCTGATCATGTAAGTCAGTCATACTGCCTTAGTAACAAAACGTGTAAGTCGGTGATTATATTTGTTTGCTGCTTTTTCTTGACGACGGAACTTAATATTATTATTAAGTTCCTAGGATAATAAAATTAGCAAAGCAAGATGCAGATTTAGACGTTTTGTTTATAAATTGCATGTGTTTATGTGACATGTGGCAATCACAGGTAACACGACTCACGAAAACTAATGCTGGTGACAGGTGACAAACCAAACGATTTTTTTCAAAAATCTAGGAAAATTTCGATAAGCAGCGGGAAAAATATAATAAGATAACTCGAAATGTATCGCCTTTTAACATTTTCGGCAGGCAACAAACCGCGACTTCGTCTTGGCTTGTACTTGCCTACCTCAAATGTTAATAAGTTCTTAGATTCCTTGTTACTTAAATAGCTATTAATCAAATAAGCACTTTAATCATAACACGCGCTTATTGTAATGCTATCACTGTTGTGCGCATGGAGTTTGTGAACAAATATACACGCATGTTTGTCGTTACTACATTCAGCGTGTGATGACGCAGAGCTAATCTTTGGTGATTTCTATAATATCTTTAATCCTTCCCAGGTACAGGTACTTATAGATATCGGAGGCAAGTAGTTTCGTAACGCTGAATGGGAGGTTCGAACACCCAATACAAGATACACGCGTAGGTCACGATTAAAAAACGAAGTATGTGCACAAATTAAATTAAGCGGCGACAACAAGCAAGAGCAATTCACTCTTCGACGGATGGAGTGACACAATTCGAAGAATACAGTCCACTACCAAAAATAAATTTAAAGTAAAACGCGAATCCGAAACTCTAAATATATGCTACAAACAAACAAAAAATATTAATTAAAAACTACAACTAACAATACAGATTCCTGGCTTATTGTTTAGGAACCAAAACATAATTTTAACTTTAAAAATTAAATATGCATACATTTCGTAAGCAAACTGTTGCATGCGGAAATTACAAACAAAGCATCAGCGTTTATTATCAGCACTGGTCGAATGACCCCGGTCAACAAACTGCAATCCTGCAAACTGGCTGTTTGTTTGTTATGAAATTGAATACGCAAGTGCATATGCGAGCTGAAACTAGGGCAAATATTAAACTTTGTAAGCTAAGTCAGTATTTTTATATGTATAAATAGAAAAATATTCTAGTCAATAAACATACAGTTTGAAGTTTTGTTTCACTGTGTCACGCTGACCAACGGCCCCAGGTCTTTTTTGGTACATCATCTCGTGTGAGACCGTACGAGACCGTTGGTTTGCACCCCTTTTTAATTCCTGCAACTGTCCAAATTAAATTCATACAGTCCATTACAAGCTCCACCCTGAACACTTATAGAACTTAAAACATTTAATGACAGTCAGATTTTTAGGTTAAACCAGTTGTTAGCTGGGTGTGCTGCCAACTATTTCGCATCAACAGCCCTTTACACAACAAGTATATAAGATTTAATTTTATGTTTTATTTTTTCTGGTAACACTTACTTTTTCAGATAACGCCTGACTGACCGAACAAGTAAATTCGAAAGCAACGTCGGCTAATGTGAATTCTAATTTTGGGTACCTATTACAGTACAGATCATTCACCTTTTTGGGTTATATTTGGACTAATATAACGTTACTATTTTCACTTACGAATGGATAAATAACTGGTATCCTTTATAAACTCAAATGTAAATCTAATTAAATTGATTATTACACACAACTGTCATATGACTGACATCAGCCAATGAAAACCATGCATTTTTTTAAAATCGACCAATCCCGAACTGCTTACCTGATAAGCGCCCGTGGGATGCTTACCAAGCGATAAGCTCCCTAGGGACGATTATCGACCCCGTAGATGGTCTCATAATTAGAAATAGAAATGCAAGAAACAAGCAATTTGAGTTTTTTTTTGCATTATTAGATCATTTTAAATCATAATTCGTATGCGGGTTTTGTGTAATAATCTTCAAAATATAAACGCGGGCGACACACTTAGGGTAAGGCCATGCTTGCGTTTTAGTCGCTGAGACACGATCGCCGCGACCAGGGCGCAATGGTGTGTTCTATGGATTCTAATGTAGGTGGCCACGTTTGCGACCCGCGACAGCGACCAATGTTGAAAACGCTGTGAAGAGCGTTTTGCCAGCGTCACGACAGATTGTTTCTTATGCAGTATTATAATATGGCCTGGGCAGAAAATTTGATATGTCTGCGACCTAGTTGCGGCGATCATGTCGCAGCGACTAAAACGCAAGCATGGCCTTACCCTTACATATAATTTTGCCCGTGCCAAGAGTCATCGTGCTGGTTGCCCTTAGAAAACTGCCCTCGGGCAAGCCCTCGGAGCAGTTTTCATTGCAACCAGCACTCGACCCTTGACGTGTGCAAAATTATCGGTAAGTATGTCTCGCCCTTGTTATATTACTATTGATAACTATGATTCTGTCTGCATTATATTTGTTTTAGCTACTGAAACATCTATTTTATGATAGCATACCAATAAAATTCTATTAAATAGAATTTTTTACTGATAAAACTGTGTTGCTTGAATCAATATCCTTTTTGATTGCGTTTTAATTAAGCTGCGCCTTAATTATGTTTTATTTTAAATACTTTACCATATTATATGTTTTATCGGACTTTTTCCACTGTCTCAGGTGTTTATCACACGACGTTTCAGGAATTTTTGAACTACTTGAACATATTTAAGACCATAGCAATATTTTACAGTCAATATCGTTACCACAATTCAAACAACACATTTTATTTTTCGGTGATCATTTATTTATGGGTTTCATTAATGTATAGAAAATCGTCTATTAATGAACCCTATTAATATCCCCTATTAATGAACGATTTTTTATTAATAGACGATTTTGGTATCGGTATTCAAAGATACCATTAATGTCAAAACTTTAAGTGTAAAATTATTTTCATGGATTAAAATTAGATTTTCTTCAAATTAATAAGATAAGAATTAACTCGTGTGTTAATCGGCGATTAATAATCCCAAAAATTAACGTGTGAGCGCCAGCGAACACGTTAAAATATCTGAGTTATTAATCACTCTCATTAACACACTTGTTTGTTAAATAACTATTAATACGCAGGTAGAAGATTTGTCTCTATCTGTGGCGTTCAATGGGTGGTCTGTGGCATTCAATGGGTGCTCTCAGCAGCCTGTTAGATATCGTTACCGGCCTCAAGCCCGGGTAAAGGAGAATGGTTGACGGAACGGGTTAGCAGCATACCCGTCATAAAAACTTATTAATGCTCAAACAACAATATGCAGCCTCGGAACAAAGATGAATCTACATTGACGATCAGGGAATTAAACAGAAACAAGCGATTGAAAGAGAGTATACTAAGAATTGAAAAGTGAAACGTTAAATTTCGGAATTACAAGAATTAAATTACATTGATGAAAATGACGGTAAAGAGAATTGATGTATGTGGCATCTCAAAAGTAAAATAGAAAGGAAAAGAAAAGCAGATTATAAACAATTTCATATCAATATACAGAGAGAAGGGAATAGCTAAACCAGCTGAAGCAGAGGTGTCGGAATGATCTTGCATCTTGAATATCGAATTCCAACAATATAATGAGGAAATTGATTATATCAATAAATATTACTGAATCATAACGTATAGGTAATGAGACGGTAAATGAAATCAAACATCGTGGTCATCAACGGTAATGGAGATTTAGTTGTTTACTTTGCTCCCAGAATACTTTTGGGATAAATAATATATTTTTCGAATCATGATTCAAATATAAATATGCATCCATAAATGAACAAGTGTTGGGATACTTTAAATTTTAAGCTACCGAAATAATTTTGGAGCACACGTCTATGATCTCTCCTCATAGGCGGAGAGTTTGGCGCTAAACACAAAGCGGCGACCAGCACTTCAACTTCACACCCGACTCGAAACAGAAAACTACACGAGGACCTAGCGCTCTGGTGCTTTCGGCTCCGAGTCGTACTTGTTTACCTCCTTAGCCGTATTTAGTTATTTTGGGTGAGTTGCTGTAGCAGCATAATTGGTAACAGACCGGTTATAAATCAACTTAGCATTGATTATTTTGTTGGAATACCGTGTCGCTGAAACGTTTATTTTGTCTAACACCAACAACCGCTTCCATTCTTTTCTCAATTTCGCGCCACCTACTAAACGTGGTGCCCAGTAAATTTTAGTGCCGCCGAACAATTAACTTCGTGCATAAAAGTTCATCGTCAAATCTATAAATTTCTGCCTTCCTGGCGACCATCTCCGTGGTAGCAAAATTTCAGCATTTCTGGCATTCCGGCGAGTAACCTTATAGTCAATCGTGCCCCAGGTCTGGAGAAAGCCCTTCCATTGCTCCAGACGAATCTTCCGGGAGCCTGGAGCTCTCCGAACTTCGCTTTTTACAAGCTGCAGACTCGCTTTGCCTTCATATCGGTATTGTTGGCACTGCATTAAGTTATATGTTTGTTGTCTTTTCTGGATGACTTATGTAGAGCTTGTGGATCCTGCACGTTTACATCTCTTCCTTTAGTAGCTAGAGCGTACATCCTTTATAATTATAATTACTTCAGATGTTATTACTTATTAGTTATTATTATATAGTAATAATAATAATAATAAGTGTCTTTATTGCTACATAGTAATGACTATTTATATATACATTCATACAAAAAGAGACGTAGCAAAAGGCGCAGTTCAGCTACTCAGTTACCTGAGAGATGCTCTTCCACTGAACCTGTCCTGTACACAACATCCAAAGTAAACGTTTAAACTTAAACAAATAAATGAATATATATAAGTAAAGTGATACCATCTGAAAATGCATAGACGCATATATAAACAGAAACTTAATTACTGTTTTCTTATGCTTCTAAATGCATTCGTTTCAGGCGAAAATTAAAGCGAAGTAATGGTAAATGTTTCAAGTCCGATCTAAGGTTATTATATAATTTAACTATTCCATATGTAAAGGAACGTTTGAAAGTTTTAGTGACATGCTGAGAAGGCGTGAGTAATCCCTTGAACCTTAGATTTAGACTATGTACACTTGCTTTCAAAACTTTCGCGTACACCTATTTTTCGCTGTATTAAATCAGGGTTGTAATTAATCAACTCTGACATTTAAATTTTTGAAAAGTCAAAATGCTTCGACTGACAGAGCACATGCTGTCAATGTCATTTTTAACCTAATCTCAAAATTACCCGTTCACACAGCTAAAATTTTGCAAAATCATCGTTACTTGATTTTGAATGTGTACGCGAAAGTTTTGAAAGCAAGTGTACATCGGTTCGAAAACGAATGGTATTATAGAGATAAATAGGGGTTTTAGTTAAAATGATTTTGTGAAATAAGCTGGCCGAGTGCAAATATCTACGCGTCGACATATTTAGCCATTTACTTTCAGTTAGCTTATGATAAATATGTTGATACTTGCGAATGACATAAGCTAACCTTAAACACGAATTTTGAATTCTTTGTATCCTAAGCTTGTCCGAATTCAATAAGTTAGGGCCGTAGACACAGTCACAGTAATCAAATCTTGATAACACCAAGGCATTACATAAATCATTTTTTTGTTGACAACTTAGAATTATGTCTGTTCTGGTATATTTGTTTTAGATTACAGTATGCTCTTTGTATACACTTAGTAATGTGCGTTTGAAACATTAACTCATCATCAATATGTAAGCACAAATTCTTTACTACAGTTGAAAATTTTAAGGTTGTATAATTATTTTTAAATTTAGTTTTAGCTGATTTATAATTACGTCTTTATGCTTTCCAAAAACAATTACATTCGTTTTAGAAGGGTTAATTTGAAGTGAATGTTTATTAAATATTTGATATAGTTTCTCTAAACCAGAATTTAAGTTATCACATGCAATTTTTAAATTTTTCGGGTAGAACGAGATATATAATTGCGTATCATCCGCATAACAATGACAACTGGAATATTTAATGTGAGTAATAAATTGCGATATGTACAATGTAAACAAAAGAGGACCCAAGATTGAGCCCTCTGGCACTCCACTGTCAATAGAAAGAAAATTAGAACTTATATTATTTAAAATTACTGTTTGCTTACGACCAGATTTGCATGTGGGTGAAGACTAATGAAATGTAAAATTGAGAACAAAATGTCATGATTAAGCGTATCAAAGGCTTTTGAGTAATCAAGTATCACCAGGACAGTGACTTGTCGCCTGTCAATTGCTTTGAAAATGTCATCTGTTATTTTTAAAAGTGCGGTACTGCAACTGTGTCCCTTTCTAAATCCAGACTGTACACTAGGTAGGATGTTATATTTGTTAATATGTTGAATTAATTGGCACTGTATTATTCTTCAAAGAACTTTAGACAACTCAAGTAGTATACTGATGGGTCGAAGCTCACCAATCGAGGCAGGTTGCGTCACTTTTGGCACAGGAATTACATAAGCATATTTATCTACTCCAGTGGGATAAGTAACGCATTACGTCACTCATTTGACACTATTTCAGTTAGGTAATGAAGCTCATTACACCACTCAGTTATGTAATGGTTTCATTACTCAACTGAGTTGTGTAATGACTTCATTACGTAATTGAAATAGTGTCAAATGAATGACATAATGACATTTGCCTACTAAAATATTTTTGAAAACGACAGATCTGACATTTCTCTTAATGCACTCTTCTCAATTTTAGGCAGTCGTAGATAAAATTTTCTACAATACATGTGTGATAATGCATCATTAATATACTTGTGTGCTTACATACACGTATATTAATGATGCTGTTATCCCACTTGTATAGTAAATAACTATTCCATGCTCCGGGGAAGACTGAATTCTGGATACAGTAATTCATTATATGCACAATAATAGGCAACCGAAAAGGGCAGCACATATATACTATAATTTTCCTTAATGTGTGTCTGTGTGCTGTGGCACAAAATAAAATCTCACGTTCCGACTTCACAGATGTTTATATTTGTTTAGGTTTTGTTTTTCTTATCTTAGCGCTCGGATCGGAGCTTGACCTTTTGCGTATCCTATTTCACGTGCGCGTAGCGCGCAGTTTGCTTGTCTTAATTAATTTTAAGTTTAGGTCATCAATGCCCGCAGCATTTGATTTAATGTTGTTTATTATTTTGCTAACTGAATCCTCATCTACTACAAGAAACTGTTATTTAGCCTCTGTTTCTAAAGCATTACAACGGTTATTTGAATAATAATTTATTAAATTCTGGTTCGCACCAGCAACTGGGATACAATTTCTAAAATAGTTAATAATTTTGTTAACATCGGCTAATTGTGGTGGAACTGGACAACGTCTGTTTGTTGTTATATTAATATTAGAAAGTAGTTTCCATGTTTCCTTTGCATTACTGTTTTGAAACGGATAATTGTAATATGCTTTCCTTTCATTCTGGCAAACAATATTGGTGTAATTTCTTAATGGTTTGTAATAATTCCAATGTTTTGTATTACCACTACGCTTAAATAGTAGTAATGCTTTATCCTTTAGTTTCATAAGGAGCTTCAAGTTTTCAGTAAGCCAAGGAGCAGGGACTTTAGAGCATTTAGATATTTTATACGGAGCATGAAGAAGCAGTAAAGCAAGCAGATTTTCCTGTAGAAACTGCACTTTTTCGTCTATATTACTGCAATCGTGTATATTGTACCAGGGAATGGACTGTAGGCCATAATAAAACTGGCCAAAATTAATATCTTTGTAAGATCTGTATCTAATGATTTTAAAGACATTACATTTTACCAGTTCAGTTTTGAAGCTACAATAAACAAGATTGTGATCCGATAAATGATCAAAATTTATTACACCTCTAGCAATGATAACTTCAGTATGATTTGTGATAATATGATCAAGTAATGAAGCAGTAGTTTAAAGTAACGCGCGTATGCTCGCCAATTATTTGTGTTAAACAAGCATTATTTAAGTAAGTTTGCATGAATTTAATTGATTCGCCTCCGAAACCTAATAGATCAATATTAAAGTCTCCAAGGCAGAAAATGTTATCAACCATTGGCATAATGCTGGCAAAAGTGGTACCAAAAGAGTTAAAAAATCTAACATAAGAATTTGCACCTTTATTGTTAGGTCTATAAACAGCACCAAAAGCAACATAACTTTTGTCTAGTAAAATTTAAATTTGATTTAAGGTGCATGCATACTCCACCTCCTCCTCTATGTAACCGATCTTTACGAATTAACGTGTAGTTTTCAACAGCAATATTTTTAGAACGTATTTGCGGAGATAACCAAGTTTCAGAAACAGCCAGCAATCGTAATTCGCCGTCAACAAATGCCCCTTCAATACAGTTAATTTTGGTACAAGCGACCTAATCTTTATATGCGCACATCTGAAATCGTACATTAAATTATAAATACCAAAAAATAGTAGATTATATTATAAGTGAGAGAAATGCATCATTATTTGCGAGTGAGAATTTTGAATCGCGAGTGCCCCAGCACGAGCGATACAATTTCTCACGAGCTTATAATGGCACTTCGCTCACCTGTGATATACGACATTTTATTTTACAGTAGCAATTCTTGTGCCTAAGTAGTTAGCGCAGTCAGAATATGTAGCGAAATAAATTTATAATTAGTCGCCTATGATTTGTGATATACGTTTGACAGTACTGAAGTGTATTGTCAGTCTATGTCAAATTCGAGGTTCGTAGGTTAGGTTTTGTTTTATTCTCCTTAGCATAGGATTTCGGCTTAGACCGCGTAGTATTTGTATATGAACACCCAGCATTTTCTGGCTTAATGTGCCGTGCACCTTGTAAAGTCGAGCAAAAACCCGCGCGATGGCCATGCTCTTTGGTGGCTCGTGTTGTTTGAGTATCTTGAGAACGAGGATACTTAGGCAGATTTGGCCGTTTTGCTGTTTGTGCATCCATATTCACTAACGTACCGCAAGACTTTGCAGCTTGCATCATCAGAGTGAAAGTCGCACTAAGAACCCGAAGGACAAAAAAAGGACAAAGGTAAAGGTTATTTCAATTCCCCCAACTGGGGGCGGGCTGCTATAGGGACCTTCCGTCCCTCTTCAGCCAAGAACGGGAAACTCGGGATGGGTGAGAGAAAGGAGGGGTGGAGACTGGAAGAAAGGTCAGGAAAGGTGGAGAAATACTGCCCCGGCATTCGCCTCAGAGAAGGTACTCTGTTGACTCAGAACCCGAAGGTTGGTGTGGAGCTATTTATAGTCCTCTGTGCCAGGCGCGCGAAGTGGCGTAACGCTGGTTGGTCATACGAGTGCAAAGTAATCCGTGGGGCTTGGCCGTATGACGCACAGTGGTTGTAATGCTTTAGATCGTGTATAACAGGGGTCCACGTTTTACTAAGTTTAAAGGCATCTTCCCTGTTGATATTATTTGGATGTATTTCTATTTCTATAGCTTCACGTATCACTTGCGGGAAGTAATGAGGTATTCTGGCAAGTACTCTGGCGTGCTCAAATTCTAAGGTGTGCCCATTTGTAAACCTATGCTCAGCTACGGCTGATTTTGTGATGCGTTTGTGTTTGCAATCGCTCTTTTGTTCTTGAAGTCTTAGATCAACGGAACGACCAGTCTGTCCAATGTAACTCGAGCCGCAAGAACAAGGAATGCGATATACGCCAGCGGTTTTTAAATTGGAATCTTGTCTTTTACCGATCTGAAGCCGTTACCCAAAGTTTCCTTGCTCGTGAACACAGTTTTGATGTTGCATCGTTGCAGGACACGTCCTATCTTATCAGTCGAGATGCTAAGCCTTCCAGAGGTGGAGATTATTCTTTAGCCTTTTTTGTCATGGTCTTGTTTAGTGCTTTTCGTATGGCGGTAGTTGTGTATCCGTTCCTTTGTAAAGAGTCAAACAGATGTAGCTTTTCTCTCTCTAGATTTTCCTCGTCTGAGATACGAACGGCTCTGGTCGCCAGAGTCTGGAGAACTGTTGCTTTTTGCATTAGATGATGGTGTGAGTCAGCATTTAGATATCTGTCTGTCTGTGTTTTCTTTCTATAGACTGCATGTCCTAAACTGCCATCTGAATTACGTTTTACCAGAACGTCTAGAAACGGAATACTGCAATTTTCCTCTACTTCCATTGTGAATTGTATGTTGGGATGTACAGAATTCAGGTGTTTTAGGAACAGATTCAATGTCTGGCGTCCATGTGACCAGATGACAAAGGTATCATCTACATATCTCAACCAGCAAGTCGGTTTTAGCTGCGCTTGTTCGAGAGCCTTGGTTTCAAAAGCTTCCATGTAGATATTAGCGATAATAGGTGATAGCGGTAAACCCATAGCCGCTCCTTCGACTTCTTCGTATATTTTATTGTTCCAACTGAAGTAAGTGTTTTTCAGGCAAATTTAGACAAGTTCAACTTGGTCTGTGAGCAAGAGATCTTTGAGCATTACTAGCACCTCATCAACCAGCACTTTCGTGAAGAGTGATACTACGTCGAAACTGACTAAGAGATAATCTCTGTTTAACTTTATGTTCTTTAGTTTCTCGAGAAAATCTGCTGAATCATTGACAAAGGAGTCTGTTTTACCAGTTAGAGGCTGTAGTATACTAGTTAAATGTCTTGCCAAAGCATGTGTAGGAGAATTGATCGCGCTGACAATTGGTCTCAACGGCACGTCCTCCTTATGTATCTTAGATAGGCCATACATGCGAGGAGTTATTGGATTTCTAGGAATCAATCGGTGCTTTAAAGTGGGATCGATACTATCGGAGCATTTTATGGCAGAGGTTATCTTTGTTTTGAGAGAGGTAGTGGGATTGCGGTTTAGACTTTTGTAAGTTGTATCAGATAGTAAGACGTCCATCTTCGCATTATAATCTTCAGTGTTCATTACCACAGTAGCATTTCCTTTGTCAGCTTTGAGAACGACAATGTCTTTGTTCTTCTTTAATGCTTTAGCTGCCTCTCCCTCTGCTTTGCTGATGTTGGAGCGGGGCGGTTTCGCTCTTCTTAAAATACAATACACATCCTGTCGGATGATTTCTGCATCTTTTCTGGGAAGTTTTTGGATTGCTGCTTCCACTCCACACATTATCTCCTCCACAGGTATTTGCTTAGGGGCTACGGCGAAGTTGAAACCTTTCTTTAGTAAGGATGTGGATGTGTGTTTTATTTGCAGTGCCCCATACTACGCTGGCATACATTATTACTGGTCTGATAATACCAAGATACAGTAGTCGAGTTTTATTTTGAGGCTGGATTTCTTGTTCAGCAGCGGATATAGCAATGCTAGGCGGACATAGCCGTCGTTTAGTTTTTTATTGATATGAAAGCCGCAAGTGAGCCTACGGTCCAAATAAACTTCAAGATATTTGACCGCTTGATCCGCAGGATTCCATTGAGTAGGGTGTCCATTAATAGTTATCTTGTTTGGATTTGGAGGTCTTCTTAGTGTGAAAATTTTTGTAAGACATTTCGCAGCATTCAGAGCAATATTCCATTCTTCAAACCAGTTACATAAATCATTTAGGGTACTTTGGAGGATACTAGCAGCTGTATGAATATCTTCGTGTTGTGCGATTACGGCCGTATTGTCTGCGTGCATAGCAAGACTGCTGTTGGCAGATGTTGGTATATCTTGAATGTATATATTAAATAATATAGGCCCCAGAATAGAACCCTGAGGTACTCCCGAGTGGATATATCTACGACTTGATTTGGTGTTGTTAATTCTAACTACAAAAATTCTCTCATTAATAAATGAAGATATAATTCTAATTAGATACGGAGGTATGTCCAGCGCCAACATTTTGTTCAGTAGCCCTTTATGCCACACCTTGTCAAAAGCTTGTGCGATGTCTTGAAAAACAATTGTAGAATGTCGTTTGGCTTCAAATCCATTAATTATTTTCTCGGTAATTCTTAACAGTTGTTGTGTTGTTGAGTATGTACTTCGAAATCCAAACTGAAACGGCGGTAATATATTATGGACTTCTATAAATGTGGTTAGTCTGGATTGTACGATTTTTTCTAATAGCTTTGACAAGGCGGACAATAGGCTAATAGGGCGGTAACTTTTGGGGTTGGATTTTTCTTTTCCTGGTTTTAGGAATATAATGATTTCGGCATGCTTCCATGCATCAGGAAAATACCCTATACTAATGCATATGTTGAAGAGAGTTGCTACAAAAGCCGAGTCTTTTCGGTAAAATGTTTAAGAAGCACATTTGTGATTTTGTCATACCCTGGTGTTTTCTTGTTCGGCAATCTCTGTATATATTCCTTTATTTCCAAAGGGTTGGTGGTTTTCAGTCCTAGATTGTCCAGTGTAGAAAGTTGAAGATCTACTTGTTCTTCTATAATATCTGTGTTTTCGGCGTTTTGTGCAGATGGCGTTAGTGTGAACACTTCTTCCAGGTGATTCGCCATCAATTCACATCTTTCAATATCACTATTATATATTATGTCATTACATTTCAACGGGGGAATTAGATTAGGTTTGCGAATTATTTGTTTTGTGGTTTTCTATAGTGTGCTATCTTCAGGTGCTATCCCCGATATATAGTTCTGATACGACTCAATCCTGTAATTGTTAAGCTCCGACTTCACTTAATGTATTAGTTGATTTAGTTTTGTTTTAAGTTCTTTTCTTTTTGTTCGTTGCCAAAGTCGTCTTACTGCATTCTTTTCATTTATCAAACTAATTATGTATCCGGGTGGATTCACTGGATTATTCGGTGCCTTCTTGCGATGGGGAGTTTGAGTTGCTGCTTGGGTTGCATGTATAGTTGTGGCAGTTAAATGTCTAACAGCATAGTCGGCTGATTGCTTAGTGTATGGAAAAATTTGTGGATTTATGTTTAAGTCAAGTTGTTTCTCATACTCTTCCCAGTTTATTCTACCAGGTTGACGTATCATTGATTCTGGTTGTCTGTTGAAACTTAGTATTTTGTATGCTTAGTGAATTAGCCTGCTGCTGTAGATCCTGGATTACTAAGCTCTGTTCATTAAACACTTTGTGTAAATTCAGTTCAACTATCTTGGCAACACTATCAGCAATTGTAGATAGAAACATTTTGTCAGAACACAACGCTTTTATAGATTTATCTAGTAGACTTAACTTAACTGTAAGTCATTTTTGGTTTGTTATAAAGTTTGTTTCATTGTCAATCATTTTGTAGAACGTCCCCTGAAGATGGCATAAGCCGAAAACGTGCGGGAATTTAAAAAAAAATATATGTGGATCAAGACGAAATCTTTAGTTTTATTAATATTTAAAATGGTTCACGACAACGATTTTCGTATTATTAATTTATCTAGTAGACCTAGGATGTCCTGAATTTGCGACTACTTTAAGACCATGGTTTGTTACTTGGACAGAACGTTTCGCTTAAAATAACGCCCAGATTTGTTGCACCACTTCTAATGTATTTAAATGTATTTTATTGGAGTATTTGATCCAATATACAGGTTTGCAACTGTCACGTCACGGTTAGGGCCATTTTCTTAAATAATAATAAATCGAGTAGCGAGTAGCACCAGCTGTAGCTTGGAAGAGAAGAAGAATAAAATCTTTAAAGCGGCTTAGAAAACTAGTATATGAAAAAGGACAGTCAGAATATAGACATCGCATAGAAACAAAACATGCTAATTCGCAAACACATACACCAGAGGACCGACAATTGTTCACACAGTAATAACACATAGCTAATCAGAAAATAAGAGAATTGAAGAAGACGTATTAAAAAAATATTACAGAATTGCAGAGAGACAGGCATGAGTAACAAGGAAAGCTGTGGAGAATATCGAGGAACAGGAAGTTGAAGTGAAATATACTCCGCAGGTAAATGTTATAGATGCTAGAAGAAAGAAAAAATACTTTCAAAAGTTATATAAAAAAGGTGAAGAGTTTAATCCAAAGCAGATAATACTAGAAGACGACAAATTGTACAAAAATAAAACTACGGATTCAATGGAACCACAAATGAGCTACCGAAGTATGCCGGCAAAAAACCAGACAATTGCCGAAACTAATTAAGAAAGTAATAAAGAATAATACAGTATCGAATAAATGGAAAATCAGTGTAACGATCGCCTTCTTTAAAAAGAGAGAGAAAACCAACCCAGAAAACTACCGGGGCATAACACTTCTGAATTTAACACAGAAATATTGATGTATCTGCGAATAAATGAAGAGCAACAAAGATTCTGTCCAAACAGGTTAACTACAGATGATATAGTAGTAATTCGTCAGGTGGTTGAAGAAAGTTAAGCCCAATTTTGGTTGGACGCACAAAACAATAGATTGCTTTAAAGACATGACAGGATATACTCGTAGAATGGATATCATAAAAATTAGAATACTGTGTTACGCATTGGTCGCTGATTATGAACAGAATTTGCAGGCAGACCTGCATAAATTTGTAATAACAGCAAATAAATGCAGCATGCAGGCGTTGGTGGAGAAGATGAAGTGCTTAATAAGGCACAAGTTTTAAATAGAGGGACAAAGCTATAGAGCAAGTCATGAACTATCAGTACCTAGGACTACAGATCTTGAGCGAACACGATATATACAAATAAGTCATACAAGACACTATGAAAGTAGCACACATGTCCGAATCTCTTCGGGAAGTAACCTGACGGAGTGTATCAAAACATACAAAGCAAATTAAATATATTGCAATGCAATGTTTGTAATATTAAATAAATATCTTAATAAGTTACATTTTGGGCAATTTATAAATCTCACAAATCTCACATTTAATAATTTTCTACTGTGGTTTTACTTTGCCTGTCAACCAATTACGGCTGGTTAAAAATAAAATGTAATAATTAATTACACCAATAAAATGGTTGTATGCCTCTCTTTCTATTCTTATCTAATTGCAATATTTATTTACGCTATCTCTCGGCAAAACCCAAGCTCTATTCTCAGGGTGGGATCAGAATTTAACTATCACCATAAATTGTAGGTTATTTGACTTGGAGTACCTCATTTGCTCGCTCTCAGCAGATAATATTAGTAATCTCTATTTGTCAGATAACACACGAAATGTCGCCAGTGCACAACGTATGTGAATATTTAAACTTGTAAAAATATTGTGAAAAATGCGTCAGGTAAGTTATTTGAACTTTCCCGCTTGGCAACTAATAAAAACACATACCCCTACTTGTTTTTAGGATGACGTCACCGCCTCTTGCTTGTTCTGACGTAGAATAGACACCGACCGTTCAATTGTTTTTTGGTTGCTTGAATTCTCGCCAAATTTGCACAATTTATTGACGCCACTCGATTTACGAAAAACACCAAGTAACTGGGACTTTGAAAATACGCTTGGCCTCTCCGCGAAGGTTTGTTCTTGTAGTTTGGTGCGTTATCCCAAACCTAACCCTCAAATTGCAGGCTTAATCCTGCCTCGTAATGATGGCTTCGGAGCTGCTCGTAGTAATGCTGCTTCGATTTCCTGCTGGAGACGGTCCCTTAATGCAGGTGGCTACGGTGGCACTCTTGCAGACTCGGCTGATGCCCTGGACTGCTTTGGCTCTGGCTCTGGACACTTTCTTGGGCCGGAAACGATGCTCGCAAATTCAGCTGATAGGCTGCCGTTTACCCTAGAAGATCGGATGGGAAATTTTATTAATTTATCGTGGCGGATATTGCCATAAACACTGTCACAAGTACACGGAAATGCACACAATAAAATGAAATACTTTTTAACTGGTAAAATGCTCGTTTATTATTATAAAACTGTATTTAAAGGTGGAGTACAAATTCTACAAACCTCAAATAAAAATTAATTTAATTGTTCTTCTGTTTTAAACAAAGTAGCATCAGGTTTCTAAGTTACTGTTGATTTTCTTATGTTAATGGAAATTAATTTTGATAATAAAAGGTTACAAATGGAAATAAATTTAAGTACATAATTAATATTTACAACATTCTTAAATCTAAATTATTGTCCTTATCCTTATAATAAAATTGTTCGAGAGCGTTGCACACACAAACGTTATTTAGTTTTTATTGTCACTGCTCTGCTCTGCACTATTGCACTTTATTTTTAGATACACTGATTTTTGAGCACCATTTTTGCGTCACTATCTTTTCTCTCCTGTTGCCTTCTTCTAGCATTGCTCTTTGAAATTTTCTATATTATATTATGCTCCATCTTGCTTTACCTTCCTTCTTTGCTCACTATTTTTACTATCCTTTTCTTTTACTTAACAAACTACGCGCCTTTTAAAATGCAGCTAACAAACCTTTTGTGTCAAATAAATGTTGTGGTCTGGCTTTACATGTGCACAAACCTTTGCTTTTAAATTATATTAATTTATTTACAAGCCAATTCAAACCCATTGAAATATGCTTTGCCTTTGCGTGCCTTTCTCAGACTAATTGCTGTTTCTCGCATCTCATTACCAATGCATTTATTATTTTAGGTTTGTTTAAAATTGCAATTATATAAAATATTCCAACTCTGTGCTTTATTGAATCGGTTAATTATCTTGCACTGCAAACAGAGCTAAGTTGTAGGCTTAATACCATCTCAATATTTAAGGCGATATGTAGACTAGTATTGATATATGAGACGGAAACACGGCCCGACACCAGCAGAACAAAACAAGTACTTCCCACAGCAGCGATGAATACGCTAAGAACAATAACAGAATAAACAAGAAAAGACAGAGTTCGAAATCAGAAAATAACAGGCAAGTAGGAGGTAAGATCCATCATGCAATTTCTAAAAAAAAGAATAAAGAGATAGAGACCACGTTGGAGACCAGAAATAAAAGTTAACTAAAGTAGCAAAGTACTTCAGTCTAATAGGAAGGATAAATCCGGACAGACCATTGAAGAAATACAGAGAAAATTGAAAATCGTTATCCATTGATGCTTGAAAAAGAACAACTTATCATGTACATAAAAGAAGAAAAAGGTTTTTCAATACTAACCACAGAAAATGGGCTTACCAACATTTCCTTGCTACTTAAGGAGTCGTGCAGAAAAAGTCTACCAGATATGGTTTCCTTCACACTTTGCACCCGACTCGATGCAGGAGGGCTGTTCGGGGGCCTAGCACTTGAACGTGGTTCGGTGCCTCTGTGGAGGAAACTGTTCGGTATGTTGCTGCTCTCGGTTTTTTGGCCGAAAGTGCAGACAAAAAGTGAGAAAAAAGGCAACGATTCTCGCAAACATACACACACCAATTACATACGTGGTCCTTGCGAATTCTTAGCTTTGCAGTATTACCGTATTTCTGTCGTTTAGCGACCATCCTTGTGGGTTAATCGGGGCTGGAGAAAGCCTTTCCATCGCACCAGTGAGCTATTTATAGAAGATGAAACGATTGAGTAAACACGTTTGTGTGTGTTAAATATAGTTGTATTAGATTATATTCTGTTTATTTTTATTGTAAAGCGAAATGCAGTCGCGTGTTCAGAAATTACAAGGCTTCAAATACATGAACGCAAAAGTTAGTTCAGTCAGCGTACAAGTTCTTCACATTTCCTGACACCTGATGGCTTATCTGAGTTGGAGTTTTCGCAGTGGACCTCAGGCTAGCAAAAACAAATACGGTAGCGCCCTTATAATAGCAGTAATAATCGTAATAGAAATCTCTTATAAGTCTTTACTGATTTGATTTTTATAACTAAAAACTTGAATTTTCAGATTAAAGCTAGACTTCCCATCTGCATATTTCCGCGTGCATATTTTAAGTCATTAGGGAATGGAATGCTTACGTTAGGCGAATGAGAAATGTTAGGTTATACAAAATTGAAAGATATAACAGACAGGAGACAAAAGGGCTTCCGGGAAAACCATCAAATACGTGAACGCATACTGGAGTTCTACTTCTTAATATTATAATTTAGTAATAAACGGATTGCGGACCTATTACAAGAAGAAGACACTCCTGTCGTGCACAGAGCGTGGACATCTTACATTGCAATTAACAGAATTATCAAATGCATTTGATGCAATCACATTTAATTTTGTTTTTTATAAATGTTGCGGTTTTTTATTATTGTGTTTAAATTATTTTTAATCTGGGCTGTAATGTAGAATTAATTGTAAATATCATGGTATCTACAATGGTTTCAAGTCATTCCATGTATTTAAAAAATGTAAGTTTAAGTAATCGCTGAGGTGTTTAACTGTTACTGCATGATAGTTTAACAATTCTACAGTGTTTTCCCTTAGGTTGAAATTTTGTCTTCCCGATGGAAAGGGCTTCCAAATTAGCAATTAGCCAACCTACAGTAGCTTTTTGCATGCCAGACCGCAAGGGTGGACCTCGCTTGCTATAATCCAAAACAACTTCAGAAACCATTCTGCTTGCAGTTCTACTATCAAATAGAAAGTTCCAACAACTTTCAGTTTTTCGAAAAAACCACTGATTACAGTACAAAGCTTCTAAGCAAGCCCAGCTAAGACACTTTTCATATCGTAGAGAGCAATTATGCAGCTATTATCCGCAAATCTGCATAATAAGCCATTTTCTCCGTTTTTGCTGCTCAAACCTGACATGCGAAGGTTTCGCTATTATGCTGCTCCTGCTCTTTGTTGCCGTTGCAATTATCGTCGATGGCTGTACAATTAGCAGCTTTTGCCGCCAAGAACGAATAAAACTAGCTATCTATGGAGACTAAACTTATCGTTAATTAGAGAGCTAAGAAAACGAGTTCCAAATAATTGACTCTGATTGTGTTGCACCGTTGGCCGACCAGAAATTAATTTGAGGAGTGAAGGCTGCAACCACTGAAATTTTGGAAGCAGTAGCTTTGAAACGATGGGCAAATGTGATGTGGGTAAAATATTTTGACTTGTTTCAATAATACATTTCAGTGTTGAAACTTGTAGCGAAATTGAAGAGCCTTGGCCTTTCAGTTTCATTGATGTGTACTATTTATTTCAATTGATTATTTTAGTTAAAATTAAATCTTGATATAATACATTGCTATTCACATTCTTTCCTTAAAATGTTATTTTAGTTACATTTGAAATACACAAAGGTCTGAAACATTCAAATTAGCTTTCACAAATAGTACATAGTAAACAAATAGAAGCCATAGTCATAGCCTTCAGAAGCAATCTTTATATGTCAAAGACGTTTGGGTTTATTACTGGATAGTTCAAAGTTCTGTACTGCTGAAACCCTTGGAGTTCCGTTTTTCATTAATTGAATTACTATCGAATTCTAAAAATTTATTTAAATTTTCCGTTTGTTTTAGGTTTCTTCTTAACTGCGTCTGAATTCCATTGGCCCAAGTTACTGGAACTCCAGCACAGCCGATTAAAACTGATGATGGGCTTTCCCTTTATTAGGCATTATTAACAACTGCATTACGCCATAATTATTGCTTTACTGTGAGTAATTCCTGGATGTTTATAACCTCTTCTCATAGGTGCAATATTTATACCTTTTTGAATTAGTAGCTGAAACTGTTTTTATGTGTGTGCTCTCGCAAGTATTTCCCTAACTGACACAAGTTTTGAGTTTTTTGCTTATGGGAAAGCAAAACGCCATTTGGGCACGTCTGCTAGATTATGAAGGGTCTAATAAAAATTATTTGTTTCCGGTATACGGGGTGTAGAAATGCTTTACTCACCATAGTGTTTTCAATGTCAATTTCTTTATGTTAAAATATGTTTGTTCTAATTATTGTAAAGCAAACTTCTAAAGAAGTTTTTTGTAGAGAAAATTGTCTGCATCTATTCATGTCACAATTTCCCAATTTACATCTCTGAAAACTTAAAAATCAAAGAAATTTAAATTATCATTTTCACAAAAAGCAGTGGTGCTTTGAAATTGTTGAAATAAATTAGTTCGCTGTTTATTAGCCTGCATCTGTCAAAATAACATTTAAAGACTTGTTTCTTCACGTTTTCGTTAAATGTTACATGTGGAACAGTTTTGGAGTGTTTATTTAATTCTGTCAAAATTAGACTGACATTTTCTAATGACAGTATTTTTCTAGCACATTTAATGATTTTTGTTTCAATAATATCAGATACTATCGCTTTTTGTGAAAATGGCAATTTTCAAAACGCAAAATTATTTGGCAAGCTAAAATAATTAGGAAAGCAAATATTTTCATATAAAGAAATTACTATGGAAAACCCTAGTGCGTGAAGCATTTCTACACCCTGCGTATAATACCGTAACGTCACCGTTAGGGAATACCCCCATAACAAAATCTTGCTAACGGGTTAACCCCGGCTGCCCGCTGATAATTTTACCAGTAATTTTATGTGTTCAATGTACAGCGACGCCTATAATTGGCCTAACGGCTGTTGGCTGAGTACAAAATAAAATAAAATAAAATAAAATAACCTACAAATTTTCCATTGCATGTATCTGTTTTGCAAAGCGAATTTGCAGATGCGTTTATAAGCGATGTAAGCAGCAAGCAGATGGTGGTACGGTGAGTTCTTACAGCAAATAAGACTTCAGTATTCTCACGACGCGACGTTTTCGACGTCTCCTTCTAAGTTGGGAACGCCGCAACCACCTTTAGGCAAGAGCAATCAACTCGGACTTAACTTAAACATAAACACCTACCCCTCCAGAGCAAAATTCCACCCATATCCTACTGAAGCAGGCCGTATACATCACAGGTTTTTCTACATATCGTAAATGAGTTTTACAGCGTAACTATAACGCAATCCTCTCTTACAAAACATACCCTAGACGTGAAGATGCTCTATAGTGGACTCATTTCCAAAAAGGCAATACATTTACATCATCAATTTAAATACAGGAATGTGAGCTCTTTTTCTGGTGATTTGCAAAAGTTAATTTATAGATGCTCACGTCAAAGGGATGTCGATTATTTGCGTCAGTGCTTTAATAAATGACTTCCAACCTGTAATGCATATTGTAATGGTTAAATGCCCAAAAAATGTTGGTTGCATAACTAAGACACAAAAATAAGCTAAAAATTCAAATAAGCTAAGAGTTAATATTTTGTTTATTGCAATATTAAAGTAAATTTATACATTAATAAATACACAAGATATGATTAGCAGTAAGTATAATTTGATTGACAAAGGTTAGCATTAGATAAAGCAATATCGAAAGGGTTACGTTTAACTTAATTTTCATAAGTTGTGCTCGATATGGCAAATGCTCTTAATTTGTGTGAACTGACAGAGTTAATATTGTAAAGTCAAGACAATAGTGAATTTGCTTTGATACAGAGATATTTAAGGCATAACGAAAGTTATATGCAGCGTTAGTGTTCAAATTATGAGGCCAAAAATCGCCAATGCAGCTGAAAGGTAAAAAGCAATGCAAGGAAGTGTAGTGCTAATAGAAATCATGTAAAACAGTGCTAATTAAAACTAAAGTGATTAAAAGCAGAGATTTAAGGTTATAAATTGCTAAGAATTGACAATGATAGAAAACAGTTTAGTTTCTAAGGTAAATAATTGTACAGAACTTACTTCCAAAACAGTTGTAACTAGTTGCTAAGATACTTCACGTTCGATTATTATTGTTGTTAACCCGAGCAAAACAAATAGTTGTGCGCAAGTTTGGCTTTTAAAAATTTGTATTTTTTTAATATAAAAGTATTTGTGTGAGTCCAATATTACTTACCATTCCACAGAGCGCCTTTGTGTTGAATTTCATCGTGTTATTGAATCCCAGTGAAGAGGAAATTGGTCTGCAAAGTTTTGTCCAAGTGGGTTCGACATCGAGGCAAGTTTTTGATCACGTCCGGAGCAGCAGCCGGCTGAATTTTATGTGCTACGTGTAGAGGAAGCTTTCCTTAAGCCCTAAGTGCAGAAAGCAGAAGCCAGGAATAATCCAGAATTAATTGAGAGCTGTGGCATCCTTTGATTTTGTGACCCAGCAACGAAGCTCCTCGTTCAAAGTAAATTTCAACAGGAAAGCAGTTGCGAGGGTCTATCAGCTTTGGGTAGCATCAAGAATTGACATTTGACGAGGTCCAGAATGAGCTTTCCAGTCCCAGGATCCTTCCAGAGGATTTTTATTGCGATAGCGTCCCTTGAGTTTGCGGTTGGCGTCAGATTTTGATAACAGGAAGTGAAACAATTGCCAGATAACGCTTCCCTTTGCTGTGACGTAATACAAGTTAGCCCAGACCAGTTGATTCCAATAATTACATTGCATATTTATCTGATCCGAAATTTATCGCTTGTTGGTAATTTTGAATTCAATTACGCTGAAATTTTGTGCATACACCCATCTGTGTTTTGCGGTACATTTGGAGGTTAAACTGTCATATCGAAATTTTTGAACATTTGCCATACTTGCGCATAAATTATACTCAATAGTAAATATTATACAGGATGTTACAATCCAACCCTTTAAACAGAGTTTTCTCACGCTAAGCCAGAGCGGGTTATTTTTAAATTTGATTACCAATAAATAAAATAGAAAAAGCAATAAACCATTTACACAAGGTGTAAAATTTATAATAATCCCTGAGAAAATTAACATATTGAATTCTTTATTAAAACTATATTAAAGCCACTTCTATTTGTGTAAATTATTTATTTATTTTGTCCCAAAAAGAGTGGTCATTTTAATAGAAATGTATAGTTATATCTAGCAATTGCTAATATAATTAACCGCGCCAACTGACTCATATACCAAGTTCGTGTTTCGTTCAAAAATAAAGAGCCCAATCTGTTGTCAAAAAAGAAATTTGCATTCTATACTCAACCCGACTTCCATTTTGCCTTTGCAGCAGTATTTGGAATTCTTACGAAAATTGAGCATACCGAAAGTTTTGACTTTAGATAGACATTACATATAATAACTATTTTGATTTCCATAGAAGGCAGGAATGGAATCAACTCTCAAACGCCATTTTTTTATGCAGGTCTCACTTGAATAGTTGGTGCTGAAGTGTTTCTAGTTAAATATAGACTACAGAATTAAATATAAAATTAAAATATTATCACATAGACTGAAGATTGCACACTCAAACGATATAACACCACCAAAATCATAAAAGCAACTAAATCTACTAAAAATTTAAACAGATACATCGAAGGGAAAGAGAAACAAACGCTGGGGTCGTCTTAATAATTTATTTTAAAGAAATAGATATAGACCCGTAACAACAATAAAAACAACTATTTTATAAACAGTCCTTTTCTCATATTCATTTTCGGTACTATAAATTTAACATATAAGGATTTCAAAACAAATATACGTTATTAATAGGGTAAGCTGAACCTCCTACAATCAAAAGATTTTTTATTTTTGCTTTGTGCACGTACAGCGTCTCGTTATCTCTGGTGTTGCATGTCGCCCAGCCGAGGTCACACGTCACCACTGCCCCAGTACGAGAACGAGCACACAACTCGAATCTGAATTCGAGTCCGATTTTCCATTGGAATTGCTTGCCATTCGATTCTCAAAATTGCTTGCATTCGATTCTCAAAACATTCGATTCTCAAAAGTATTCGAATGCGATGAATAGCAGCATGTGTTTCAATTTTACTTCTTCTTCTTCTTTCTCATCCGTTTTCTACCCTTTGGGTATAGGCCTCCCTAAATCTTCTCCAAGTAGCTCAATTTTGTGCTACCTGGTACCAATTTAATCCTCCTGCTCTCTTGAGGTCTTCGCTCTATCGCATGTGTGGTCTTCCTACGCTTCGGCTGTTGCTCCACGGTCTCCATCGTATTATCTTGCCTCTCCATTTGTCTTGTCCTCTTGCCAGTGACCAGCCCAGTTCCATTTTAATGTCGCGCGCGGTTAACGATATCTATAACTTTTGTCTTCTCTCTTATCCATACATTCGTTTTGTGATCTCTCAACGATATGCCGAGCATCCTTCTTTCAATTGCTCGTTGGTTAACTCTCAATTTGTTCAGTATAGATTTACTGAAAGTCCAGGTCTGTGTGCAGTAGGCTGTCACTGGCAGGATGCATTGATTATATATTTCGGCTTTCAGTGGAATTGGAATATTCATAGCTAGTATGTCCTTTACCTTGTTATAGGCAGCCCAGGTAAGTCGTATCTTTTCGTTTATTTCCAGTTCTTGGTTCGCCTTTCCTACGGTTATGATCTGTCCTAGGTATTTGCATTTGGTTACCTTATCGATCTGGTTTGTTCCACGCATGACATATTGATTGACGTCTTCGTTCTCTGTTGTCATGTATTTTGTTTTCTGGAAATTAACTTTAAGGCCAATGCGGGCTGTTGCTCTGTAAACGTCCTCGATGAGGCTCACTAGCTCTGATTTGGATTGAGCAATCACGACTATATCATCAGCGAATAGTAGGTGATGCAGTTTCCCTCTACTGATATTGATGGCCCGGTTTTCCCAATGAATTAATCTTAGAGCATCTTGCAGGACTAGAGTGAATAGCTTGGGCGACAATATGTCACTCTGTCTTACTCATCGTCCGATGTTTATTTTGTCAGATGTATCATCTTATTTTATTTGTAGAGTGGTTTTGTTATAAATGTGTTTTATTAGGGTGTTGTATTGATGGTCAATTCTTGCTTCCTTTAGAGCTTGCACGATTGCCCATAATTCGACGGTGTCGAAAGCTTTCCGGAAATGCCAGCCAAAGGGGTGTATTATACTCTGTTGTCTTTTCCAATAGTGTTCTTATCGTTTGTAAGTGTTCTGTAGTGCTAAATTCTCGTCTAAACCCTGCTTGTTCTTTTGGCTGGTAGAAATCCAGCTTCGGTGTTAGGTGGTTAGTTGTGATTCTGGAGAATAGCTTGTAGATTTGGGATAGTAGGCTAATAAGTCTATAATTCTCCAGGTCTTCGGTGTCTCCTTTCTTGTGAATCAATATTACAAGTGCATTCGCCCAATCTTCTGGAATGTCTTCTTGCTGCAGGCATTTGTTGAAGAGTGATTCTAGTTCTTTTATAAGTGAAGCTTCTCCGAGTTTCAGTACCTCTGCTAGGATTCCATCTTCTCCGGCAGATTTCCCGTGCTTCGTCTGTCTCATTGCCACTGTTATTTCGTCTATATTAATTGGGGTATATCTTCAGAGCCTACGTTTGTAACATTTTTTCTTGTGTTTTGTTCGTCTATGTCGCTTTTTACTTTTGTTGTATAAAGGTCTTGGTAGAAGTTTGTAACTGCTCCCATAATACCTTGTCTGTCATTAGTCCAATTTTCTTTCTTGTCTTTCACTTTTACAATTTCTTGTTTTGTTGTTGTTAATCGTCTTCTAAGAACTTTCATACCCCTGTGATTTTCGAGAACTTTCTGCGCTATTTGGGTGTTATGTTCCAGTATGTCTTGTTTTGCCATTCTTCTGACATTGTTGTTCAGTTCAGTATACTCTACTGTATCTCTCTTCTGTTCCTTTATTAATTGTCTTCTTTTCTCTAGCATGTTCAGTATTCTTTGTGAAAGTTTGTTTTCTTTAGTTGTTTTCAATCTATAGGATTTAGTTGCCTGGTTTACTGCATTTACGATGTTTCGGTTGATCTCTGTGATATTGTCGTTTTGGATTCTTGTTCGCTAAGTTGTTTTGTAAGGCAGGTTTTAAATCGATGGGGATTTTCTTTTAATTCGTCTGAGTTGACACGTTTAGATAAGGATCTACATTTGCTTTTTCCTCTCAAGTTTCGTATTTATGTAGATATGTGCTCTCACCAGACGATGGTCGCTGCCCGTATCAAATCTGTTCAGTACGTCCACGTTATTTATCATATGGATGTTGTTGGCCAGTATGTAATCTATCTGATTTCGAGTGTTCCCATCTGGGCTGAGCCATGTCCATTTACGATTAGGTCTTTTCTCGAAAAAGGTGTTAGCATTATAAAGATGTTGTTTTTGCAGAAAATTTGCCATCATCGATCCCCTATGGTTTCTAATTCCTAGTCCATGTTTTCCGACATATTCTTTCGTTTCGTTTATCTGACTCCCGATTCTGCAGTTAAAGTCCTCTATTACCACTGTATAGGTTGTTCTGTCTTCTTGTAATCCTTTGGATATATCTTCATAGAATTTTTCAACCTCATCGTCATTTGAATTGCTTGTAGGTGCATATGCTTAAACGATCTTTAGTGATATTAGCCTGTTTAGTTGTATTGTTCTATATATATATATATATATAACTCTTTCAGACACGGCTTTCAATATTTTCACATTGTTGACTAATTTTTTGTGTATAAGAATACCCACACCTCTTAAACTTGAATAATCGTGTCCCTTATAGAACAATTTGTGACCTGACTGGAGTTCGGTATATTCTTCGCCTCTTTTCCTTGTCTCGCTGATACCTAAAACATCCCATTGAATTTTATCCAATTCCAGTTCTAGTTCTTCAATTCTGTCTTCCGTAGCCATAGATCGAATATTGTACGTAGCAATTTTCATCTTCGTATGACAGCTTAATCTATCCCAGCGATTCTTTGCACCCTCTGCTGTTCCATTACGCCTACAGCTGCCGTTGTAGAGGACCTTCCAGCTGCTGGGGACTGAGGGCCTTTATTTGAGTTTACTTTTCATTTGCATTAGGGGGTTTAGCCATTTAAACACCACGCTGGCCAAGCGTCTTGGTAAGTGGTGAGGGATATAGGAAGGACACTTATGGCGTGGGTGGGTGGATGTGAATTTAAGGGTTAGGACGTGAGTTCTCCCTGATATGGGAGGTGAGAGAGAACCACGGCTCGCGTGGGCAGGGGCGCATCCCTGAAGTGGACCTATTCCCTATTCGGTCTATAGGGGAGTGTCCACCTGCGACCAATTTGACTAAGTTTTACAAAAAACGGCGCATTTTAAGAAAACCCCCAAGAGGCAGTTTTACTCAGAGTATTCAAAAACCTTATCAAAACTGAAAAAACAGTGGCGCTCACGTGGTATCTCCTTTTCCTTATTCAGAGCACATTCTCTTTGAATGTCCTTCACTCGTTTCTATAAAAGAATCCATATTGGGAGCTTCTGCCCTGTCACACCCGAGCTGTAATAGTCGATGCTTGTTGATTATTCATTGATTTAATTTCCAATGTCTACTTCTCTACTCCGTACATCAGTACTGACTATACATGGCACTCCATCATTCATTAGCTTAACTTTAAGTTTAAGTTATTATTACAAAGAAATTGTCGCATTTTATTGAATTTATCCTATTTAAGAGTAGTTGAAGTCCTTTGATTTTGTTCGATAGAATGATAGTATCGTCTACGTATTTAATCGTTGTTGTTAGTACTCCGTTTATTTTAATACCCAAAAGTTACATCCGTTTAAGTTCTTTAAATAAACATATAAAACCATAAATTAAATTAGAATCAAACCCTAAAATAAGTGGTCATTCTTAAACATGTTAGTTTAGAATACAAACTACCATGAACAAGGATTAGCTCGCGGCTTACAAGTAAACAATGGAATGATTGTATGCGCAATACATTTACATTTAAATAGCATTACCAAGATGCCAAAATAATTGTCTTTAATACTTGAACGTAAAACTGCATCGCAATCAGCCGTCGATATGTCGTGTCTAAAATCCAATTTAGCAATTCACATACGTATTTATTGGTCTATGAAACGCATTTCTTGAAAACAGTGTTAAGAGCTACAACACCTTGTGTGTTAACACTTTTTCTGCGTTTATTGTTCTTTAGCCATCTAATTCATTTCCATATAGTCTTCTTACTTGCTTTTGTTTGTTCATGAGATTCTGAATATTATCTGCCATCTATATTTTCTTTTTTTACCTGTTTTTCCTTGAGCTGTGTGTTAAAATGGGAACTTAACCTGTTCCACCTGTGCTTATTAGTAATAATATTTTAATATGCACCCACTTTCTGTTTGCTGTAGTATTTATTTATAATTGTTGAGAATCTGGCATCGATATTTCGACGCATTTCGCTCTAATGGAAAGCGAGTACTGTGAACAAAAAGGTTTCAGCGAAGCAAAAGTCAGTTGGTACCGAGACTGGCGTCGGTTGTGTGAGGTGATTTGGTTCGCGGGCCCAAAGTATCTCCAGACTTCTATTTTTTAAAGCACAATACGACGCCAAGTTAAGACGAAATTATTTCGTGTCCTATGAAAGTACCAATATACGGAAACTCTTAAATAGTGGCCTATGAGATAGAGGTGCAAAAGAGGCGTGATCTAAGCTGACAAAACGTCAGCGACGAAGAATGACGGCATCTCCGTAAAGAGCCTCGGAAATCTAGGTTCACATGCCGTATACTTGGATTTCATTGTTCCTCGCTGTAGATGGGTGGCTTTATATTGCAATTAGCGGCACAAGAAGCAGCTTTGAGTGAATCATACCACGACAAGTACGTTTTAGCGCGCTTTTAGTTTGTTTAGAGTGCACTGAACCTGAGAATGTATCCAGCAAGGTGTCAGCTAAAACGCGGCATTTGAAGCAGCTTTAAGATAGTCGTGTCATGTTCGATGTACGTTAGTGGTGTTTAATGTGAATGCGTAGTAGAAACAAATTTTCGGGAGTAAATTGCCTTTATGGTTAAGTAAATGCTTAGTAGAAACAGCCTCTTTGCAGGAAGAAGGACATTATTGTGGTTTAATGTAAACGCACATTAGAGACAGTTTTTCGGCGGTTGATTTAATATTGTTGAGCATACGAATGCGGGGTAAAAATGGCCATTCGTTTTACGGTCTAGTTATACAAATAAAATTATTTAATATTGTTTCTTTAACAAGTAATAGATTTTTGTTGTTCATGGATGTGTAGATAAATTGGTTTTTATTTGAGCTAAGCTTTGTGTTTGATACAAATCCAGGTCAAGCTCTAGTTTATGCCAACAGCAACTTTTTTTAACTACGACTAGGAGTGAAATAGGGTAAGAGAGATCTCATTACTATTGAGCTAGCTGACAATAAAAACCGGAAAAGTAATTTATAAAAACATAACGGGGTAGAAGAAACCTTGTCTAATGGTTTATATGTCAGTGATGATTTTCTTTTTGGTACTATACGGAGTGTTTGCATCTTTATTATTGCCGTCAATTTCTTGTTAATACCCGCTGCAACTCTGTGTTTTTTGTTGATGTCGTTTATTTATTCATGTTTTGTTGAAGGTGTCTTCTTAAGACCTTTCACATTTAGATAGCTGTCGGCAATAAAAAGGTGTTATAATTCATAAAACTTTCACTGGTTAGAGTATTGTCAATATGGGTCTCATTGATTCTAAACCATCCTACTTATTGTGGCATACCTGCCAGGTATAGCGTCTGCGTTTCGTTTGGTCGAACCATGTAATAGTAATAACCAATTCTGAAGCTTGATAAAATGTATAAAATCTGTCTTCTAGCTCGAGCTCATTACTTCGCCCTTGTCAGATTTTGGTATTAAAGTCCTCTCTCACGACATTGTTCTTTAATTTGTTCATCGCGTTATTTATTGTGTAAAGATTATCGACATCGTTATCATGTTTTTATCAGCTATTGCTCAATTATAATGTTCGCTTAATTGATGACATGGTTGGCTTGTCCACGCTGTGATGCATCTATCACAGTTTTGATATTTTATTTTCTTTGTTTACAACGAAATTAAACGTCCTAAATAATTACTTCCACACACTTTTAACGTTTTTTTTCCGAATTCCAGAATGATTCACTCTTGCTTCAAACAATAATCTCATCCCAGAACACCTTGCTTCGCTGAAAATACGTTTCCATTATTCACAATAGAAACTTCGCTAAAGACATAATCCAGATTTTAGAAAAACAACTTGGCATCTTATAAATCTCACTCTTATTCAACCCATTTCTGTCCAGAGTTGGATATAAGTTTCTACTTTTCCTTTCCAAAATTTCTAGTTATTTGACCTCTCCTATCGAGGTGTTTCCACTAATTTTGGCAATCTCATCCTTGAGCGTCATGGGATTCTTCTTTCTGATTTAGAACACCATTCTATTATTTCTCTACTTCATATTCCATCTTCTCGTCGTGCTAAATATCCAGCCCAACTGCATCTTAGATATTTTTCAGTTGTCTTTAAGGCTTGTATTTTGCCTTGTGGCTCCCAGCATTTATATTTCCATTGCTCTCTCTGCTACTTCCAATGTGTCTATTATCTGTTTGCTGAATACTAACGTTGGTGGTCCATAAGTTAGAATTTGGTGGCAATTTATGAACGATTTTCCAAACTCCTCCCCCGAAATGCAACTTATGTTTCCAGCTAAAAAACGAAAACAAAGCCAGAGCGGCCACGGTCAATTAATCAAAATCAAATCTGAGTCATTGTAGTTTCGAGCCGCTTGGGCGGCTTCGTGGAACCAGTCGCAAACCGCAGTTCGCTATCCAGATTCGCGTTTGGAAAAAGCGGCAAGGATATTTCGATTGCTAACGCGTAGCATTGGTGCAGTTGGAACGGTTTTTTTACCATGGCTCGCTAATCTGAAAAGCCCGTTTAATGCACCTTCCAGAAGCATGAAAAACCTTACATTTTTGTGGCAACCGCCACGACAACGAACTCTATTTTTTATTCCGGCTATTGCTGTGGGAGCTGAGCACGTCTGATTTATTACGGCTGCAGATTTATTATATTCAACGAATTGATCCTTGAGACACACAGGCAGTGCAAATTACCATTCATCAATCAGCCACAATTAGAATTACCGTTTAATTATTTGGTCGAACTGTCGTGCTTAGACTCAAGAACGGGGTTTCCAAGTCGGTTAATTAATTACTGGCTTTAGTTTTCCATAGGTGGCTAGTTGCATTCGTCGTAATGAAGCAGTAGTTATAGTATTCCAACCAAAAATTGGAAAGCTATTTAAAATCAGGCCAGCATTGAGAACAGTAAGTCACTTCGTAATTTAATTCATATTATTACTGTTTAATTGTCATTCAATGACACTTCGATAATAACCCTCAAATGTGACAGATGCATTGGGAAGTTTGAAAGACATATACGTGTTTCAATATTTTCTATGTTACTATACGGTTTTAAAAACTCAACTAGTACCTACTTAAATCATGCACAATGTTACAATGCCTTTATAAAACTGTTAAATGTACAATTTGCAGATGAACTGTCATTACTTGAAAGCTGATTGACATTAGAATATTATTTACTGATTGTATGAAACCAACTTAGACATGACTTACTCTTTTCATGGTGTACTGGATTTTAAATAGCTTTCCAATTTTTGGTTGGAATACTATACACAAACCGGCAGCTTAGTTGCTACAATAATAATATGGTTAAACATCCTGGCTGCTGATTCAACTATCATGAGTTCAATTCCTGGTGCCACTGCTGCGTCTAATAATTAAAAATTAAAAAAACATCTTTCCTAAGAGATGTAAAAACGTGCTTCCCATGTTACTACCAGGTGTAACATGTAAAAGATTCCTAACTGCAACAGTTCCGCAAAATGCTAGCAAGTCTTTAGCTATGTGACTACATTATAGGGTGTCTAAAATTCCTATTATTCCACAGAACAGACTTTGTCCATAACAAACAAATAATATTAATGCAAACATTCATCTCTTGAGTTCCAGTATCAGAGCAGGTGATCGCTGACTTTTTACTTTACGGCGAAGAGAGTGCCTTTCTCATCTCTTTTTTGGAGTTTTGCACTATCATTATCTCTTGTATTTAAATGAGAAGAAAGATCTAGCTTCTTTTACTCTTCTATTTAAATTTTTCGTAGAATGCTTTTTGAGATGTCAACGTATACCTTCTTTAAATACTACTGCAATATGGAAGTATCAAGGTCTCTAAATGCCAAATAAATTGCAGATCTATATATTCTTTTGAAAGTGTGCTACTTTTAAATGAATATACAGATCTAATAACGATGATATGTTTTTCGGACTTTTTCCACTGTCTAGGATGTAAATCACACAACGTTTCGGGAGTTTTGATCTACTCCCGTCTTCAGGTGTTCCTGGTTAGTCCTGAGAAGGACTGATATTGTACGTACCACTGCCAAAAAATGACATTCAGAGAAAAACTAATAAAGATATACTGCTACTGATATTCTATCTACATTTTTTACTTTCCATAACCGATTTTGATATTTTTGTACATCTATATTTAGGTTCTATACTTTTCCACATATTACAAGCTTTAATAATATATATCGGTGGATTCTAAATTGAGGTACTTTCGAAAAATTACATGAATTTGATACCTTCCAAATTACGATTTAATATTTGAATTTGTTTTGACACTTACGTCATCATCTTCTTCTTCTGCAAGTGCATATGAATTTCAGACGTTGGCTATCATCGTGGCTATTCTGATTTTAGTGATTTCACGATAAAGCGCTACAGTTGTCATGGAAAACTACTTTCTAACATTCTTACCATTAAATTCTTCTTCCGTAACGCTTCTTTTTTCACTTATTTCTCTGTAGAATACACAGTACATAGTTGGTAGTTATTGCTGTTTCTCATTATATGGCGAAAGCTATGATAACTGTCATTAATTAATTATCCTTCCAAGATATGCATATTTTCTAACTTTGACTGTTAGCTTGTTGTTTATCTTTGACTGGCAATTATGAATACTACTCTTGCTGATGATAATAAACGTTGTTTTACTTTATACATGTGTACAGTAAATATTTAAATATTTAACGACTAAACTTAACCCATGGCCATCGTGTAATCATATAAAGTGAAAATGCGTTACAATTTACTTATTTATTTATATTTCAACTACATCTGTTTTGAAATTAGTACAAATGTAATCATGATGCGGTTCCCGAATTCCTTGTTTATATAAAACCGACAAAACATTTTCCGTGTTCGGAAGCTATGGCCCCTTGCTTTGAACTTTCTTATTTGCGTTTCAATTCTAACACAACAAAACTATTATTAGGTTATACATTCTACATTAATTTATAATTCTGTAACTGAGAATTAGAAAAAAGGTCAAATTTTACAAAGAAATGAGTTTTAGACTTATTTCATGTATTGCCCTCTGCTACTAAGTTTACTGGATACCAAATACAATATGCTGAAATAGGCAGATTGAAAACTAATTTGGGTTTTTGCAAATTAAATATTGTGTATATTTATGTTGATATAGCTACACCTAAAACTAATTTATGGAAAAGTGGACTCCTTCAGCCTTAGTTTTAGTAATAAGTAATATATTAGAAACTTTTGATAGTAATTAACTTAAAAAATATATATTTTGGTTTACATTTTATAGGACACCTCGTGATAAATAGCATTTTGTGTAAAATATTTGTTATTGTTTAACAATTTTCTTTGGACTCCAGGTGGATTCGCGTACATGATTACATGGTTAAGATTTCGAGATCTTGATGAAGCAACATATAGTGTGTCCTTGTGAGACAGCATGCTCATCAATATACAAGGTGCTTTATCACCTACGGAGGAGACTGGAGGAGTAGTTAAAGGGGACCAAAATAAAGTTATTTTCTTAATAAACCTCTGACCAAAACCCAACACCAAGAAAGTTAGAGCAAGTTAAAGCTGAATAAATTAACGAGCATTCTTTACAAACTTGTAACGCTAGCATCTGCATAAATTTATAAAACTAACATTAAAAATTTATTAAATCTATGCCTCGCTTATTTAAGCGTTATCAAACGTTGCATCTATCCGGTGTTTGGTTTTCCGATAACGCAAAGGCTTCCGCTATGCGCAACTTTGCGCTAAAGGACCGATCGCGTCGTTTCCCCATTTAATGGAAACCCAGAACCGCTGCACCGATAAAGCCGTCAGAAGGATATAAAAGAAAATTTGTTACGGTATTAAAACAACTTTACGACACCCACCCAAGGTGAGCATGGCACCACGGAATCAGTCCTGGAAAACTGGCACACTTGCCCTGAGATTTGCTAAAAACAGGCTAAAGGCCACGGCTAAAACGCTCAGGGAGTCGGGCGTGAGTCACACGATACGTTCTGGGCAAGCGTGTTGAGGCATATATATAGGGTACGTCAAAATTATGAGGGCGCCACCAAACCTGACTTTAAATGGGCTCGGGTAACCGGGCTTGGGCGGTCAGACGAGGCAACAAGTACGTTAGTTACTACTTGATAAGGGTACTCGAGAAGTATCGAACTCGGATGACAAAATCGATAATTTGAGGTTTGAATCGTTAGTTCGGGTTTGTGCTGCCACTGCGGGGGCGGCTGCTCCACTTACCTGCACACTCCACTACTCAGAGGTCGTCGTACATCTAATCATGACACTAGCTGTTTATTCTGAAAAAGTAAAGCATGCAGGGGTTGTACACAGTAATAAGCCCCGCGCTTGCACAATTGTCTATTGAATGACGTTATACAGGATCAGGCAACGAATGGGTCACCATACTAAACCTAGGGCTTAACGTAGACCCCAGCTGGAGGTAATCGCACTATAACTAAAGCGTACAAATGTTACACACAAAAACAATATCCAAATAGGATATTAAGAAAGCGTTCAAAACGCCTAAAATTAGCACGCAGCGAAAGTCAATGTTTGCACAGTTACAAACTAAGGATGTACTACTGAATGAATGAGACCAAAGTCGATCGCTTACACGGCACATTCGCGTAAAAGGGGTCACTAAGTTACATAATCTTTTTAAATGGTACCTGGTATTTATTCTGGACTTCTCCTGGGCAGTGCGGGTGGCAGTCAGCAGCGCCTGCATTTGCAAGCACATATCCTTGGGCAAAGACTCCGCCGAATAATGGCGTATTATTTCAATGTAGTCACTCACGTGGGATTGGTGTAACAGAAACGTATGGGCATTATTCACGTCCTGCAGCGAGTCCCCAACAACTTGTAGGAATGAAAAAACCACTTCTTTTCACGGCATGGCCGGACGTAGCCTACAACGACAACGCCAAGGAAAACGCGCTCACAAAGCGACACGTGCGTCACACACAAGAGCTTCCTGCCGGCTCTCGCTTAAGGCGGAACAGTTTATCAAACACTTGCTGAAGCAGCACGAGACGGGAAAAAGGCTGGCGTTCCCGCCAATGGCGGGAACCCCGCGAAACGGCACAGTCTGCGACTTCCTTGATTAACGGCGTGAGCTGAACTCCCCAGCAAGAAGCGTTACGACGCCCGAAGTGGCGTGAGCCAAAACGGCGTTACCACGTGACTCTCGCCAGCCAATGGCGATGCGCACAATAAAACAAATACGTTCCGGTGACAAAGAGAGCGCGAGGCCTCGCAGTCGCACCAACAGCGTAATTTCTAGAAGGTTCGAAAATCTTGCGAGCGTTAACACCCGGCTGTCAAAGTACCAACAAAGGGGTGCCCCAGATGACGAGAAATACTGCGCTTGAGGCCAAATATGTGCAAAATCATTATTATGGAATTAGGCGATAAAGCCAAATAAGTAACTAAAAGGGTTTAACATACGGGCACGCTGCCCTAAAGCCTAGGTGGCTAATTAAAATACAAAATGACCTGACAAATTGCACTTCCATTTCACTTCACTTGAGATTTCTCCCCCTTGAGTCCACCAGTCCTGATCCTGCCCAGTTTCATCTTGAGTCCATAGACTTACCCTTATCCCAAAATCCTCTCCTGACGTTAGATTAAGACGGCGACTTCCCGCAGTGCCCGCCTCTTAACTTATTAACCTGAAAATCTGACCTTCAGTTAAACTAAGACGGCGACTGCCCGCAGTGCCAGCCTCCTAGTCTATTAACCTGAAAATCTAACCTGAAGTTAATTTAAGACGGCGACTGCCCGCAGTGCCCGACTCGTAACCTCCTAGTCCCAAAACTATTTAATAACATGGTTTCTAGGAATCCAAATTACACATTCCATCCAATGTACATCGAACCCTGTAGCCACATGCATAAATCTACCGGAAGGGTCCGCCCTGAACGTTTAGCGACGTTCTCCAGAAGCCGGAACCCCGAGCCCGTCTTTGGGATTGACCGCGTGGAAGTTCTTCCCGAGCCGCCGGGATGTCAATGTCCCCGGCCCGCTAAAACTTGAGTAAGAAATCCTAGCCGAATTTCACATCGCCGTCACTCCGACGGATACGCTACGAACTCCTAGGACACCTACAAGGCCCGCAGTAACTCCTGTCGTGACACTGAGGTGCAGGTATCACTTATATCAGCGTGATTTTGCTTTTGATTCCAGCAACGTAAACACCAACAATACTGTGATTTGGAGGTTACCCGGCCGGGACATTTGCTCTACCGATAATCGGTCCGTCGCAGCTAACGGATGCGTTCCGAAATTACCTGTAAAGCTTTGTTAAATCACCCGTCGAACGTGCCTGCCGTACAGCTCCGTCAGGAGGGTTGCAGTTCACCAGGAAGTAACGAAACACGACCCCCCACACGAAACTGTTATTTCTACAATATACAATTCATGTTTACATTGAATGATTACTTATTTTGTAATTATAGTTAAACACAATATATACTTTGATAATTATCCTGTGTTTTCTTTGCTGCATATATTTGAGTTTTAGCGAACCCTGTTTCCGATTGAGCTAACCCGAGATATAGACCTATAGAGCGCTTCTCAGGGATTTCATGAAACGTTACAAACTGAGGTAGTAATTTAAGTTCTAAGTTCAAGCAGGGGATATTTGAGAGTTAGCTAAACAGTGTTAAGCTAAAAAAATAAATAAAAAATAAATAATACAAAAATTAGGGCTATTTAAATTTTTCTTTTAAATGCTTAAAAATTGGTGTTCACTAATGGAAAATCGTTGACTATTTTATAATAACTAAACAAAAGGTAGCAGTAGAAATTTTGTTTGAATATTAATTCGAATTAATTATATTTGGAAAGATTTCCAGATCGACAAACGGCTTCTAAAAATACGTTTCTTTGAGTAGTCCAATGCGGAAGAGAGACTGGAAATTAACAACCTAAGAAAGGTCATGGTGGCGGCAGACCAAATCAACATGGGATGAATGTGGAGGAAAAACTTTTAGAAATGGTTGATGCTGATCCAACTACAAGTACACGCCAAATTTTCCACCAAGTTGGAGTTTCTCCATCCTTTGTTTGGCCCACATTGAGCAGCAATAGTTTCTACCCCCATCATCTGCAAATGGTGCAACGCAGCAGTTTTGCGAATGGTTGCTAAATCGTGCTAACGGGGAAGCAGAATTTCCAATACACGTACTGGTGACGGATGAATGCTGTTTTACTAGAAATGGTGTTTTTAACTTCCTCAATTCTCACATATGGGTCGATCAAAATCCGCACGCGATTCGCCAGAGTAGCTTTCAACAGCGTTTTAGTTTGAATTTGTGGGCTGGTATTTTGAACAACACCTTAATGGCATGACAGCTGTCCTTCACATTTTAGTTATGCTGTACGAGATTACCTCGACACCATCTTTCCGCAAAGAACTTTAAACTGCTGTTATTTTTATTTTATTGCGTTTTGGCCAAGTTTATTAAGAAAATAACTTTATTTTGGTCTCCTCTAACTATCCTTTCAGTCTCTTCCGTACGTTATGAAAGCCCCTGTATATATCGATTGTTTCTACAATTAATTAATTTTAAAACGTTAAAGCACACAAAATAACTTACTTAAAATAGAACGCGCGTATAAAATACTAATGAATAAACAAAACAACAACTTTCTATTTCATAGGTATCTTTCCAAACGTTTATATTAATTTATTAACTATTTATATAAAACTGTAATTGGTTATAGAAAAGTGTAATTAGTTTACTGGTCTCATGCTAGATAGCGTAGGTAACTGCAACTAATTTCATAGCGTTCTGAATACACCTACAGATAAATAGATCTATATTTTTATATTCTTAATTCAATTTCCTAAACCCATCAATACTGCTGACACAGGGGCACTGTCGCTACTTTGTTATTTTAAGTATGTAGGGTAATTCACTTTCAAGGCTCACCAAAAACGAAATCCGGTCTACTGAACTTATATTCTGATTTATTGCAAAAAAAAATTAAACGGCATATTCCTTCTTCGAACGTGGGTTTTCTGTTAATAGAAATTTTTAAATTCGGTAAAAAGAAGTTATTGCAACTTTTACGCCGCATGTTGTGGTCTGGTCTACTTAGGTCCACAACGCTTCAGATTTTCAAAATCATCGTCAATACATGGATAGAGCTTTTCATATGTATTTCATTGGAGATAATATTTATAACTATGCCCCACAATTAACCGAAATAAAGCAGAAAACTAAATTAAAAGTCCAGTAGTCAGTGGTTGCATTATTTTATTCGTACGAATCAAAGAGCAAATCATGAAAAACAATACAATAAAACAAATTAATTGTTGCTGCTTTTACTCTATATTTTTGTATTTCTTCAATTCGGAGAAGAAACATTCAGCGAATAATATATAATGTTTGAAGGAGTTAGAAAAGTGACTGAGCAGAAGTATTAAAAATATCGACATCCTATATCAATAAAATATTGAAATTATCGATGTATAGAAGAATCGAAACTATTTAAATACAAAAATTAATTTAACGTAAATATTTTAGAATATTCAAATAAAATTTTCCTCGGCCGAGGGTAGAAATTGGTTTCTAGTTTACAAAAATTGTGACAATACAGGGTTTTCCGATTAGTTGCCACCATGTGTCAATTGTGTTTCACGATTTGTTAAATGTAATTCCCATTTGTCAATAATGACAAGTGTTGAAAAGGAAGAAAAGCATTTGAAATAAACTGAAACACAACTGATACATGGTGAAAAGCAATCGGAAAAGACTGTAAAGCATTATTCTCTAGGAAGATAATAGGCATAAATCTTCTTAAAGGTTTTAATTACACACCTAATAATGAAACGAACATTATAAGAAATATCTGTTGTCATAATATTTGTTACATTAACACAATTCAAATATTGCAGTGTAATTCCGATTTAATGTAAACTTTTATTTATAAAAACTTGTTTCGGGTCTTTATTATAGGTCATGGAACCATACCATATACAGAGCAGTATATAACGCAATTTTTTCCTCGGTGTATGTGTAACTATCCCTTAGGCTTCTCCCTTGGGCTTCAAACTTCCACCTTGTCAAAAATCATGCACTTCTTTTTTAGTGCATAATCTACTATTGTACGCCTGCTGTATTTCATATTTAGTCTTTATTTCTCGAAATGTTTTACACAATTCATAAGTTAATATCGTTATCTTCTCGCTGTTGTTATAGAATAATTACCAAATTAATTCCAGTATCGTTAAGAGCTTTAGTGCCACACTCTTTTTTTTACAAAACAAAGAATGCATTGAACCAGAATCTATTGATGACGATAGAATATTGAACAATACACGCTTGCTTATGGCACTTAATGAAACTCTTTTGATTACCGCACAACTCGGCCAACTCCTCGTTATGGCAATCAAACTTTATTCTTTAAGAGGCTTATAATAAAAATGGTATCGTGAATACGTATTAGATATTAAGCATGTTTTTGAAATAACCTATGTAACTCGGTTTTCGTTCCAAGTATTCGAATGAAAAATAACCTCATCCTGATACGTACTACGTGCCATATCTCAGCGATCAAAATTCTGTAAATAATACGTCATTCATAACTCATAAGCATAAGCAAGGCTGATTGTATTGAAAACACCATTCTGGCGTCTCGCTTTACAGTTTTCTCTCTTGCTTCCTTGCCAGCTGAGGCTCGCGGTCGATCCGTCGTCATATGATATGAACATAAATCAATTTGTTGCCGCCTTTAACCCGGCCGATCGATAAACATAAACGTTTTACCGCTGTTTTTTTATTGCGCTTAGCAAGCAGTCCCGCATATTTCTTTCTTTCTACACTTAATAAATACCTCTTAATTTCCAATACATAACACATAATGTACATATTATGTTCTTGTTATAGATCGGAAGAATGTAAGAGTAATCCAGCTAATGCAGAATAGCGAGTCGTAAAACTCATACAAATACAACAAAATATTATTAATTATTATTATATTATTATAAATCGCCAGCAATCGAAAACAATAAAGGTGTATCCAGATATATTTCATTCATATCCACAATTACTTATTGCACAAACTCCTTAGAAATCAAATAAAAATCATTTATATAATTGTTATAATTAACGATTAACTGAGTTCCTCTCCTATCTGCAAGTTACGATGCCGATGCAGATGACGCTGAACCGCGTAACCGGCAAACCGGGCGAAATCGAAACGAATCGAGAGCCAAAATGTATTCGAATGATTATTCAAATAATCATTCGGTTATTAATATCATTCGAATGCAAATAATTCGGTTATGAAAATTGTCCGGTTATGCCCATCCCTAGTTTCAATTCTTCCCATAATTATTTCTCTATCTATTCGACATATTCAACTTTTCTTTAGTTTTTCCATTCTTCTATTATACTTGTCTCATCAACTTTTTTAGACTAAATATATTAAATGAGTAATATTCTTCGTAGCTTAACATTTCCTTACTTTGGTGGTCTTATTATATTCATAGTTTTGATAGCCTCTGTTCTTACCTTATCTACCGATACTTGAAGCGGTTTCTACCATCAACACTTGTAATTCTTTCAATACTTTTATATCTCCCTGTACTGCTTTACCTTCTATATGTGTCTATCTATATTGTTCTAAATATGGAATAATTGGTAAACCTTAAAAGTTGTAATACTTTATATGATTCTAAACTCTTTGCACTAATCGCACTTTTTTACATTATAAAATTAGACATTTTAAAATGTAGTTATAGATGCTAAAACTATTCAATTCCTTCGATTTAAGAAATGTCTATTTGATGTTAACTATATGAATGTAACCGCATTCATTATCAAAATACTCGCGGCCAAGCGTGGGAAGCCGCAAGCACCGTCAGGCCCGAGGTCCTTTTTTCGGCACCCACGGTAGCGCATCTGGCAACCCCGCCGAATCCGAGAGCTCCGCAATGCCATACTTTAATTGCCCGCAGCCGCTGTTAATTAGCCTAGGAAATCGATAAATAAGGCAAAGACTGTTCCGATCCAATGACCCAGATTCAAGAACGCTGGATCATTTTTAATCGAATCAGTTCCGGTGGGTCGCTCGCCCTTGCAGTTTTCCGTAACCCGGAAGTGCCGAAAGGCACACCCGGCGGAATCTCCGGCACCTGGGGCTCTTCAGGACAGTGGAAAGCCGGCTGCCCCGAAGCAGGCGGCTGTGGTAATTCGCTGTTGGGCCTGTCAAAGATAATGAGTTTAGATCGAGACAAAATGTATATTATAAAGATCATTCTCGAGTTACGTAAAACAGATCAGGAAAGTTAAAACATATATTTTATTCTGAAGAAGTATCATTAGAAACAATATAATCCATATATCACTATCTTTGTATCAAAAAAGTCAATCTTTGCAAAAAACAAGACAAAACCGCCATACCAATGGATATATATAATTATATATAATAGCTATGTATGACGCAAGTGCTAAAAGTGAATGTTTAGTGCACGAGACAAAAAAATTATGAAACGAAACCATAGGCTGAGTTTCATAATATGTAGAGTGCAAAACACTTTTAGCGCGAGTTTGAGTACATTTTTTTTACTAACTCAAATTTACTGTTATTAATACATAAATATCGATTTAACAAAGGTTTACATTCTTGACAGTTATAATGTATGTCATAGTAAAACGATGGTTAGTTATCAAGAGTAATTATAATAGTACACATTTTACTTTATTTATTGCATAATGCTTTAATTATTTAAAAAACACTTCACCTTCAACGAAAGAAGTAACTAGGATAACTTTATAATCTCACTTCCAGTTTAAAAAGCGTAAATTTAAAATCAGCTGATTACTTGAGCTTCAAAATGTACAACTTTGGAATAATCTTGACTACAGCAACGGTATTGTTGGTTAAGAGAGACCTGGTCGAAAGAATAGATGAATGGACATACTTGATATCATGGAGGAAAAATAAAAGAATGGTACTCAAGTAAACGTACACATATAGAGAGATGTGAACAGAAACACGATGCATTAAACTTACAAAAAAAAAGTTAAACACAGGAGATTACAAACCTATCTTGAATATCAACAAAAAACTATCCAGATAGAAACATTATGTAGAAGAACTGTTCGCTGATGACAGAGAAGAATTGCAGCTGCTACTAGATCGAAAAGTTGGGGTATGTCTACAAGACGGTCTCAAACTAAATACATAATAGTCACAAAACAGCCAGTGCTAAATGATGCAGATATTCATGTCGAGAAAGAAGATGAAATACCTTAGATGTAGTTTGGGTAGAACTTGGAATCGCTCAATTGAGCTTATGCCGTATTCACCAAGCCAGATCAACCTTCACGACTACAAGACGAATTTTATGCAGATTTTATTCCACCTTAGAATACATATGAAAATCGTGAGGTGTTGTGTTTTCCGCCGTCTTTTTATACTGAGTAGAGTCCTTGCAGAGGAAAATGAGAATCTTTAAAGATGTGGGTCTACAGACGAATGCTATAGGTTAGCTGGACAAACGAGTTCACAACGAAAAAGTGCTAGCTAAAATAGCGAATACTCGGAAAATGGTCTAATTCGGATACGCGATAAGGTAAGCGGAGACGTACAACATTCTACACCTCATGACGCAAGAAAAACTAACCGGAAATAGTAAGGAAGAGAAAGTCGTGACTGAGTAATCTTCGGCAGAATCACTCTTCAGAGTCGCCGTCACCAAGTTGTGAGTTGCCAGCATGATTGCCAACGTTCGCTAAACGGATAGAGCACATCAAGAAGAAAATAATAAAGTGTTTAATTTCCAAAAATATTATGACAATCGATACATTTTCTATACAGGAGAGTCACAAATTAATTTCAAATTTCGATTACTTGGGAAGGTCATAACTTTATTTTTTCAAATGGCACTCCCTGTATTTTTTTAGACAATTGAATCCGTCTGTGATCTGGTTACATTTTTTATTAAGTATGACCTATACCTAAAATGCATAGTTTTAAAGATATTGTAAATTGTTTGTTGCTCTGACTGCTAAAAGATGCCAACTTCAAGTAAAACAGAGTGCTATGGAAAAAAGTAACATTTCTAGTCCTTCTCTTATCATTGCAGCGCAATAACATTTCAAGGTTCTCACGAGAGTAAAAAAAAATAAAAGAAATAATAATAATAATAATGTGGAACAAATATTTTCACAACATGGCCAGTGGGTACATACACCTAACACCTAACCTAACTAACGCAAATAATATAATATATATGTCCTAACAATATGGCCGTAGTGGGGTGAGGCTCCATCCTGCTGAAACCACATCCTCTGGACAATCGCAATTGGCAAGTAGTCTATGAAATCTTGAAATTAACTTGTTAAAAATTACAAATAGCGCTCAGCGTTTACATTTCAATCAAAGAAATATGGTCCAAGAACATAATCTCCGACGATACCACCCCACACATTTAATAACCGCCTATGTTGATGATCCACTGGTCTAATGAAATGCGGGGTATTGTTGTCATAATAGTGGAAGTTGTGGCGATTGACAAATCCATTTTTGTGGAATGTCGCTTCGTCGGTGAATAAAATCAAATCGAAAAAGTCGTCTTGTTCCTCCTTTCTTCTCAAAGCCCAATTTTCAAATGCCAGACGATTGTCAAAATCGTCTTGATTAAGCTCTTGTACAGGTTGTATGTGGTATGGATGAAATTTCGCTATTCTAATTATTCTAGATACAGACGTTTGCCTAAACTCTAACTTACGGCTTATTTGCCTAGTGTTAATATGTGGGTTCTCTACAATAGTAGCCAACACCAACAATTCATTCTTTTCGTTGAAAATGGTTCTTCCTCATTCAGTTTTTTTTTTCAAATTCTACGTGCCCAGTTCTCTCGAATCTTTCTCTTAGTTTTTCAAAATCAACTCGCCTCGGATGCCGCCTTTCCGGATATCTCTGCGCGTAAAGTCTTGCCGCAAGGAGAGGATTTCTCTCGCCTTCCCAAAGAATAAATCATGTCGATTTGCTCTTGTAATCTTAAATCCATTTAGAAAAATTGCAATTATTGATAGATAAATGTCCTAACAGTGACAATAGTAAAACTAAAAATGTCACCTGCTGACATACCACTCTAAGAAGAAATGACACTTTTTTTCATAGCACTCTGTTTTACTTGAAGTTGGCATCTTTTAGCAGAGCAACGAAAAATGTCCAATATCTCCGAAACTATGTATTTTAAGTATAGGTCATACTTAATAAAATATGTAGCCAGATCACAGACGGATCCAATTGTCTAAAAAATACAGGGGGTGCCTTTTGAAAAAATTAAATTTTGTTCATTTTTGCTTGAACGCAGAAATACATAAAAGTAATAATTTGTACATAGCTTAGGATTTATCGTTGACAAAAATTGGACCTAACAGATACAGAATAAATGTTCTATAAAACAAAAATGCGCAAAGAATAAGTGCGTTGTGATGATCTGTTTAGGCTGCAAGCCGCATAAATGCGTAAATCCCAAACCTTCAAATAAACGGTAAACGCATATTTGAGCGAAGCCATAAATTCTATCATAGGATGTGCATTCAAAGATATACTTTTTAAAAAAATTTGCAATATCTGGAATTACCTTGCGGATATAAATGTGTAGGTCTCCACTTTTTTTGAGAATGCAAAAACCCAGAAAAAAATATTTTCCAAAATTTCTTTAGTACTAAAAAGTGATGAACTTAACGCATAAAATCGCATTTACAGGCTTAGCTTTAAATATTTTTCAATGATTCTTAAACTAGTGGAAATCTTATTCTTTTTAGATTTAGATGATATCAAATTTATCTCAATATTATTTTTAACAAATGCTACAGAAATTATTTAAACAAAGCCTACGGGGATCTGTTGCATAAATATCAGCATCGGCTTATCGTAAAAACGATTGCGCATAAATATAATCTTGCGTATGATATGTTTAAAAAGGAATTAGAAAATGTTTAGTGAAAGAATTATCTGCATTGGTTTATTGATGTAAAAAATATAATTAATTTTCCATTGCCTGATTTTGTTGAAACGCACCTCGTTTCGGCACGAAACTTAAGATATGAAACGATATGAAAGGGGCTCCGTAGGATTGGGAGAAATTGGTCAACGATTTGTTGGCAGTCGCAAGCGCCGCGGTTCAAGTTCCTTTGGTAACGGATTTTTATTTGAAATTTGATGCAATTCGTATTCAAGGGTATTCTTCTAATGTTTCCGTATCATTTGGAACGTGAATTAGTTATTTACTATACAAGTGGGATAACAGCATCATTAATATACGTGTGTGTAAGTTACAAACGAGTGCGTAGCACGAGTTATGTAAGCACACAAGTATATTAATGATGCATTATCACACATGTATTGTACAAAATTTTATCTACGACTGCCTAAAATTGAGAAAAGTGCATTAAGAGAAATGTCAGCTCTGTCATTTTCAAAATATTTTAGTAGGCAAATGTCATTATGTCATTCCTTTGACACTATTTCAATAAGGTGATGAAGTCATTACACAACTCAGTTGCATAATAAAACCATTACATGACTGAGTGGTGTAATGAGCTTCATTACCTAACTGAAATAGTATCAAATGAGTGACGTAATGCGTTACTTATCCCACTTGAGTAGATAAAGTAATTTACTTTACAAGGCCGAAAAATGACTTATTAAAGTACGAGCTTAGACGTTTACGGACGAGGCTAGAAACGAGCCGAGTCTGGAATTTTTAAACGAGTATTTTAATAATATTTTACGTCCGCGTATCGTACAATGTTTTATTTCATACAGTTTTATATTATTGGCCTAATGACTTTAATCCTATATATAATAAAGGAGAACGATCCAGAAGTGTGTGTCCGTCACGAAAATTGCAGACGCGATGTCCCTGGTTGAGTGAATGCGGGTTACGGTAGCGGAGCCCCGAGGGCCCCCTTGGAGAGGGAAGGAGTCCCGAGGGCCCCCTTGGAGAGGGGTGGAGCCCGAGGGCCCCTTGGAAAGGGGCAATGCCCCAAGGCCCCTTTGGAGAGAGGCGCAGCTCCGAGGTCCCTCTTGGAGAGGGGCGGAGCCTAGAGGGCCCCCTCTGAGAGGGCGGAGCTTCGAAGGCCCCTTGGAGAGGGTCAGAGCCCCGAGGGCCTCATTGGAGGGGGCGGAGCCCCTGGGGCCCCCTTAGAGAGAAGCAGAGCCACGAGGGCACCCTTGGAGTGGAGAGGAGCTCCGAGGGCCCTCTTGGAGAGGGGCAAAGGCCCGAGGCCTAATGACTTTAATCCTCTATAGTACAAGGTGTTTCAAAAATGTCTGCCAAAATTTCTAGGACGTATAGTACATCAAAAAATAAGTGTAGTTTACTCTATAAAACTATTTCCGAAAATGCACTCCCAAGGAGCTACAGCCCCTAGAAGACTTTCAAAAATGGTTTTTTAGCATTTTCTTCAAAACTGTTACAGGTAACTTAATGAAATTTGGCACAGGAGCGTAGTTTTTTATGAGATATATTACTAATTGGTTAGAATCTTCATATTTTATTTAGGGGAGTAACTTACAAGGGGGCTGAAATGGTTCAATTACCCATCCTTTATGTGCGTGGTTTTATATAATACATTTATCAAAACTCTCAAAGCTTGATTTATCTTACATAAAAAAGGCATTCTTGTTAAAATGTTTTGTTTAAGGCATATCTAGGCCTACTAAAAAGATTTTCGAAGGCATTTTGGACAAGTAATTTCAAAGCTTGAAAAACACGTTAACATTCAACTGCAAATTACACGAAAACGGTCAACTTTAAAACATTTTAAAAAGAATACCTTTTTTATGTAAGATAAATCAAGCTTTGAGATTTTTTATAAATGTATTAGATAAAACCACCCACAAAAAAGATAGGGTAATTGAACCGTTCCAGCCCCCTTGTAAGTTACGCCCCTGAATAAAATATAAAGATTGTAACAAATTAGTAATATTTCTCATAAAAAACTACGCCCTTGTGCCAAATTTCATTAAGTTACCAGTAACAGTTTTGAAGAAAATGCTAAAAAACCATTTTTGAGAGTCTTCTTCTAGGGGCTGTAGCTCCTTGGGAGTGCATTTTCGGAATTAGTTTTATAGAGTAAACTACACTTATTTTTTGATGTACTATACGTCCTAGAAATTTTGGCAGACATTTTTGAAACACCTTGTATAATAAAGGAGAACGATCCAGACGTGCGTGTCCGTCACGAAAATACCAGACGCGATGTCCCTGGTTGAGTAAATGCGGGTTACGGTAGCGGAACCCCGAGGGCCCCCTTGGAGAGGGGCGGATTTCCGAGGATCCCTTGGAGAGGAGTGGAGTCCTGAGGGCCCCTTGGAGGGGGCAAAACCCCAAGGTCCCCGTGAAGAGGGGCGCAGCTCCGAAGGCCCCCTTGGAGAGGGGCGAAGCCTAGAGGGCTCACTTGGAGAGCGACGGAGCCCCTGGGGCCCCCTTGGAGAGAAGCAGAGCCCCGAGGGCCCCTTATAGAGGGACAGAGCCCCGAGTGACTACTTGGAGAGGGGCGGAGTCCCAAGGGCCCCTTGGACAGAGGCAAAGCCCCAAGGACCTCCTTGGAACGGGGCGGAGCGACGAGGCCCCCCTTGGAGAGGGTCGGAGCCCCGAGGGCCCTCTTGGAGAGGGGCAACGCCTCGAGGGTCCTCTTTGAGAAGGGCGGATCTCCGAGGGCCCTCTTGGAGAGGGGCGGCGCCCCGAGGGCCCCATTCTTTGGTCAGGTGGACGGCAGGGGCGTGGGACGTGTTATAAAAATGTATGAGATTTTTTGTAAAAAAGACAAGAGGGCGGAAAGTGTCACTTTCCGGCCTTGTGATGTAATGTTTCACTTTCCGGACTCAAATTAATGACGCAGAGTCATATTTTCCGGACAGTATGAAATAAAACATATTTACACCGAGTTTCCTTTGATTTTAAAAAACATTTAGTGTCACAATGTCACTTGGAAGGGAAGTTCTGAGTAAAGCCTTTTACAGATTTTTATATTGTGCAAAATATGCGTTATCTGACGAGCCTCACCTGCATTGACATGTACCATTGACCCATACGCATTTTAAAATAGTCCCTGCTTTCATGCTTTGACGTACATCTTTCTTTCCAAATGCCGGTACCATCATTCCAATTTTACAAAGACAAGCGACATCATTGGATAAGGAGGAACTTTTAGCGAGAAAGAAATATTGTGAACACATTTGATTCAAATCATTTGAGTCATTTCACACAAAATTAAATTTTTATTCCCCATAAGCTAAGCATTGAAATGCCCCTCCCCCCCCCCCTAAGATATCTTCTTCCCTGGAATATTTTGGGTAGATACTGACTATAGCGTTCCACTTATGAGGAAGCTATCGTCTGTGAAAATGATCCAAATCGTTAGAGGCATTTAAAAAAAGTGGTTTTTTCGATATTGTTTGGGGTATGTGGGCCTCATAACACCGTACGCTGCAATGCAGTGAAACCAAAACCTGGTACCTGGGCGCACGGTAAATGTCAACCGACGTCAACATAACCTACAAAAGTTGGTTAATATGTTGTAATTTCACGATTTCTCGATTTCAAAAAAAAATTTATGTACGCCTCAGCACTGAAGATTATTTTTATCCCTCCCGGGCCTCGGCAACTAAATCCACATTTGTGATAAAAAACTAAACTTCGATGCCTTGGTATACAAATTACTATTATTAAATATTAAAATATAAAACGTCCTCATAACTAATTTTAATTCTCAGTTTATAATAATTTCAACCATCAGTTTTAAACGTAACACCTTTCAAAAACGCCCACAATTCCACACACTCCCGCTCACCTCTACATATCCAAAGTTCGTATACCAAAGATGTACCCACCTTTTCATTTCCGTTACTACTTTGTCCAACTAAATTCAATCTTAACATTTTCTTCGATTAATTGTCTTGTATCTTATACATCTCCTTTAATTGCTTATTGCATGTCCTCCAGCTGTTGATACATGCGTTTGTTACCTCATTGAACTACCTACCGTTATAAGAATGAACATAAAGTAAAATGGGTCAATTGTCACGTTCCAATGAAACGAAACTGTGTAATTTTAGTCCCATTCTAAATTAACGTGTCTAGTGTTAGCTTTATTTGTTAATTATAATCGAAATAATATTACATTGATAAACTTGTATTATTATTGAGCATAACAAATCTCAATGAGGGTGGCTGTCTCTACTTTTTAACATAGAAACACAGAATCGTCACAGGATACAGGTTGTCCCAGACATAAGTGCATAAAAGAGTGCAGCATGCTGAAGGTGAGAATTGCCCCAAAAAGTTAATTTTTTTGTTATTCTAAGTATTTTGAAGTTTTATTAAAAACTCCCTTTGCACGGCCTAAACAAACCCTCTTTCAGAAATATATAGTTGCTAAGAAAATAGGTTTTGGAAGACATATTTATAATGTTTTACAGGGAAACATTAGTAATATCAAAACAAAATTAAGCATTCTAAAGTAAGGTCTGTTCAAATTTTATTGTGTGTGAAATGTTACAGAAAAAAGTTATTAGAGTTGTTAAATATTCTTATTGGGTAAAGATTCAGGTAAACTCAAGTTAGCCCAGTGGTCCATAGGCGTATGCTCGTGATAATGTGATTCTCAGTTGGTTGGTGGTTCTACAAATGTTCAGACAATGAAGGCAAAACACGAGCGTCTCATGTTAGATCCAATCTTGGCTGCCGTCAAGGTGCGAATTTAAGTTATCTGCAGTTTCAAATTTGTGTGTACTTAGTATAAAAATGCCTGTGAATGACAGTAAAAAAGGAGTTAGTCCAATCTTGGACAATAATATTGAATTTGAATTTTCCGATGAGTATTTCTTTTATCCATAGCTTAATATCTAGTTTCGCCCCTGACGTAACAGTTCCTTTATGTGCATATTCTGTAAATGTCAAAATGTACCAGTGGGCTATAATGGAGTATTCCCATAAATTCTTTAAGCCATATAATCATAGAAGTCACTTGAATCACTATCGTTCAGGTTTATTATTATTTGTGGTAAGGGTTTAATCGACAGAAAACTGTTTTCGATATCAATAACATGACGAACACAGTTTGCCCATAACTTCTTGTCAATTTGTAATACTTGTTTTCGGATCTGTTCCACTACTGTACTGCTCAAATTTGGCATATTATTTGCTCTACGAGTGTTTGCTTTAAGTTGACTCCACACCAGTTCAATTGGATTTAATATACAATAGTATGGTGGAAGCCGCAAAACTTTATGTCATTTACTTTCTGCCATATCATCGATTACATAAGATTTGGTAAAATTTATTTGAGCTATAATATTTAATAAAGCATCTTTTTTATTGTTAAGCGGTATTTCCAAATTATGGGTCTTCATAAAATTTAAAATGTCTGCTTTTTTTGTAGCTCTGTTTGGAATTTTTTGGGATTGTCGCGAGTGGTAAGAAGCATTATCAAGAACTATGACTGAGTTTGCTGGCAATTTCGGTAAAAGAGTACTTTCAAACCAATTTTCAAATAATTTTGAGTCCATGTCTTGATGGTAATCTGCTGAACAGTTTTTAATATTTTTTGCTGATAGGAGTAAACAATCTTCAACCCAACCATTTTCATTTCCTGCATGTAGTATGATTATTCTTTGTCCACGATTTGATGGAGTATTTAAACAGCATTTTTTTTATGCATCAACCCATCCCTTCGTTTTAACATCGTGTATATCAAACCACGTTTCATCAAGGTAGATAATATTCCTTTTTTCTTTCCTAAATTGTCTGATTTTATCAATGAATGCCGTTCGTTGGGTTTGTAATTTCAATGATTCCATAATATTTTGTCGTTTATTTAATGTTTTGTACGTAAATCCAATTTGTTTCAAAAATTTTCGAAGTGTCTCGGAACTATAGAAGAAATTAAAGCCACGATCATGTAACTTGTGTTTAATCGTGTCCACAGTTGGCACATTATTCTCTTCATACATTTGATATATGATTTCCTTCATAGCTTCCTTTTGATTGTCATCAAAACTGTTGAGAACTGTGCGTGATTCGATGGTTTTGCGTTTTAATGAATTTACTTCTGAATGCACTATATTGTAAACGCTGGTTATAGGAAGTGAAATTTAGCGGCCTCTTGTATTTTTCTTCCAAAAAGGTGTTATAAACATTTTTTTATTATACATTTAGCTTCTGCAGATAAATGTTTCTTATGTATAATTAGTTTTTCTTTGAGTACACTAATTTTTTCAACATTTTCCATTCTAGTATAAGGTTCTAAAAGCTGAGGTTAAACAACTAGTACCTGCATAAATCATGCAAAATGTTACGATGCTTTAACAAAACAGTTACATGTACAATTTACAGATGAACTGTTATTACTTGAAAGCTGTTTGACATTAGAAAATTATTTATTGATTGTATGAACCTATCTTAGACATGACTTACACTTTTCATGGTGTACTGGATTTTAAATAGCTTTTTCCACGACCGGGAGTAGAAGTCCGTTTCTATAGCATCAAAATTGTGACGGAAGTAGAACATTTGCTCCCTAGAGACTAAATAAGACAAAAATTTCCCTAGGGAGTTTTCATTATGACTGACACAACAATATTTGACATATTTGTGAGCTCTTGTCATAATGACTTACAGTGCCAGCAACTTTAAAATTTACCATAGGTTACTAATTTTAAAATAATTGTAACTAAAATGTCAATAAATGACGTTTAAAAAAACGGGGTTTTTGTTTTTAATCTTCCTGCAACATGAAAAAAATAGTATATGCAACTCGGAGAGAATGCTATTTTGCTTCAGAAATTGCACCTCAGCAAAATAACGCATTTCTCTCCCTTATTGCATAATCTACTATTCCAATTTTTGGTTGGAGAACTACAACAAGATTGTTCTAATGTTACTATGATTGTCAACAACACTCCCCACAAAAAGTAATATGTCAACAACAGTAAAGTGACCCACTGCATTTTTTAGGTAAAACTTTAATAATTTTTTTGCACTTCCGGGACTAAAGTTGATACTTTAGTCCCCGTAAACAGGGACTAACGTAGCTCATTTAATCCCTAGAGACTAAAGTAAAAATGATACCGTAACTATGGTAAATGTATGTACAGACGAGGTTAGTAGGTTAGGTTTTGTTTGTCATTTGACACACACTGACGCAAAACTAAACCTGCAAATCTCGAATTTGACATATACTGACAATACACTTCAGTACTGCCAACTGATTCAGGCTATCCAAGACCTGCTGCAATTCAGTTTGTAATAAATTATAATTGTCAGTTTCCAAATTGACAGATTCCAAATTTTGGAAATGTTTGATGATAATGTTCCCAAAAGTGCAAAAAATAGCGTATATACCTCGGGACTAAAGTGCCTAAATCCCTTGAGCGGTTGTTGCCCTCGGGCTTCGCCCTCGAGACAACAAACTCCACTCGCGGGATTAAATGGTGCACTTTAGTCCCTCATGATATAATATACTATTAATCCAAGAATGCATAACCCGATTTTTATGATTATTTAAGAAACTGTGTTAACTCCAAGAACACTATTCTTCTTGGTTAACTCATTGGCTCATATTATGGGCTTTTTTGAGCGCTTATTTCTGGGCGCCCTGTACAAACGTTAAAAAATGGAAGTTACATTACTCTGTTTCTGCAAGTATTAGGAAACCAATTTTTCAATTTTATTTAAAAAAGAACGAATGTACAGGCGTGTTCAAATAAATCTGGGACAATTTTTTTAAATGTAGTTTGGGTTAAAAATTGAACAATTTTTCCATGAATTTCATGCTAATACGGTAAGGTACAGATTTCATTTACTCGTAAATGTTTAAAAGTAATTATATTTTTCAAAGAAATCCATGGTACATTGTTAAATTTTTTACCCAACTAATATTTTTTTAAAAATTCCAGATTTATTTGAACACAACTGTACATCTTTTGCAGTCTTAAAAACCAATCGAGATAACACAAAAGTGTTAATACAGATTCTTAAGACCGTATTAATAACGTGTGTAATAGTATCTCGGTGTTTCTTCTGTAATTCCTAAAATGTTGCAACTGCTAGGAAATTCCCCATTATCTAAAACATTTCATAACATTCCACATTCTACAATTAATAATTTTAAACGAAATTTACAATTATTACAAGGATCTACAATTTTTGCAATTCTTGAAATATTACATTATAATTTTCTGAATTTATAAGTAAAATGAAAGAATTAGCAGCCAATCGAAAAAAATTGGAAAAATAACAACCAAATACCCGTAATGATGCAAGGATTCAGTGAAAAAAAAGAGAAAAAGTTTTTATAACTAATATAAAGTTTCTGCTAAAAGTGTGCAATGGTTAATAATTAGCAATCAATGAAACAGTGTACCATTGCACCATTGCTATACTTTCTTCATTCCTACAAGTTCTTGAAATATTTGCAACTGTGATACAGTTTATACCTCAAAAAATTTCAAAAAAACATAATTTTTTAAAAGAAAATGTACAACTTCCTTAGGATTACAAAACAACTCCACAATTTTTAAAATTTTAAGCTGCCTTACTAAACTGTAAATATTTTACCATTTTTATAAATACGTTAAAAAATACCAACAAATGTTGCTTGAATTTTTACTGGTCACTGCTAGCAAAAGGTTACTATGATCACAGTAACAGACATTGAGAAGTGCTATTATTTCTAGCAAATGTGTACGACTACAAAAAGTTATCTAACTTTTAATAAGCCTTTGTATTAAGCTCATCTTTCCTTTTCTTATAACCATAGCTATGTCGACAATAAGCTCACTGGGCTCCTATCGACATTAATTAGATTTCGCAGCGTTTCTCTGAGCATCTTCAACTTGCATTTTCAAGGTTTTCTACAGACATTTTTCCTGGAACGTTGCACTTCCATGCAGGAACACTGATTATTATCATTAGCTGCAATTATTGAGAAATGATGATTGTACAGGACGTAGTGTAGGTAAGTTACTAATTACTAAACATTCACAGACGTAATTAATAATAAAGGTCGACAATCATAAATATAACCTTAACTTATTTTAAATTAGGCATTGAGAAGTATGTGTGCGGAATAGTTAGCTGACAGAATAGTGTGCGTTTAGTAAACATGCACAGGCGATTTCTGTGCAATCAATATTAGTTCCTCAAAAGTAACATTAGGTATTCTCAGTACTGTACCCATTTATAATTAACGTGACATTAATTTTCTATTTTATCTTGTATTTTTAAGTAAATTCTGGTCGAAAAAGGAGTACTTAATAAAAATTATAAAATTAATGAAGTGCATAAACAATATTGCTCCCATTATATCTACATGTGCTCCTAATGATAGACAAAATGTCATCTAATACAAGTTTCACAAACATAAAAATGTATAATTGAAAATCCAAATTATTTACAACTATGTATTCAAAGCAATTTTCCTTTCATAAAAAGTCTCGCCTTCCTCATCGTATTTTGTTTTGAATTAAACTCTTATTATTCTGGAAATTTACTTATTATTCTTACTTCTTTTCCAACTTTTCTTGTGTTTGTCTGTTCTACTGCTTCTTCATTTTCATGCGACGTTTATTCAAGAATTTTCTCATATTATTGTTCTTAATAGAGTTACTTCTTTGTATATGTAAAAAACTGATTGAAAATATATTCAGATATTAAAAATGTGGAGCCATGCAGTAATATTTACTTTTATCTCTTACTAATGTTCTTACGTCCTTATCGATATCTTTTTAATTTCTACATTTCAGTTTTTTTTTCATGCATATTTATGCATGCTCTCTATTCCCTTTCTCCTTCAGATTCAATAAAAATTTCAAGCATATTTAGGTTTCAATTGGCTGCTTAGATGTAAAAGTTACACGATGTAGTCTTCATTTAAATTCAAACAGTTTCAAAAAATAACTTAAAAATTAAATGCAGCGCCGCAACCTCGTTCCTTAAGAATAGCATTATCATCAACATCCGGCTGGTGTTAATAGTTATTGCAATTTATTATATCCACATCATAAACTAGCAAGGTTATTAAATAGGATTAATTACAAGAGAAAGCTCTAAACTATTGGTGAAACTGCTTTGGAGAAATTGTAATCCTCTTCGAATCGATAGCTGCACTGCCAATGGCTTTGAAAGAACTGAGTGCATATATTTCTATTCCATCAACTTGGCCGAGTGATATTATTCCACATTTCAATTTCTTATGAAAAAATTTATTGGTAGTATATTGCTGTCGATAGACGTGACAAAAGAGCAAGACAAATTTCACACGCCATACGAAATATGACAATTATTACTGCAAGGTATTCGGATGAAAATGCATGAAAGATTTAAATTTTGCATATACTCTCGCATTAAATAGAGCGTTTATTACAATTTAATGAACTAGTCACACTTAAAACTATTGAATGATGATCAGTTCTTACTTAATTTCTATTTACGATTCTAATAGATGGGATCGAACACTTAGAATTGTCAAATTTATTATTTTCCGACTGGTCTGGCTTGTTTGACCAATATTTTTTCTAATAACACAACTGAAATAAATTGGGTTTTAAACGGTTTAGCATACTAAAAACCTAACATTCGTAATACAGAGGATTTCAGCTCAAGTTCAACAAAAAGTGAGAAATGAGGTTATCGGAATGAAATATAAAACAATTTGAGTGTTAATTATAATAGTTTAACAAGTTTTGTTCATTTTTAGTAGAGGATGCTACTCTTAATTAGTTTTAGTAGGGGCTCTGCTATATTTACCCAATAAAATAATAATTATATATAAAAATCACACCCGAACTTCCAATTTTATCTACGATCATTCAGCATTTGCCCAAACTACATCGGAATGGATTGAAAATGCACAGGAAGTTGGTTTGTAAGCCAGTCTTTATTTTCCCCACGTTACCTCTGGGTTCTTTGATAACTTTGTGTCCGACTTTCAAACAAATGTAAAGCCATTACATGAACAAACGAATTGTATAATTCTGCAATGTGAAACTTTATGTACAATACTTGTAGAGGGCAGAGAACACAATTTGAATGTTTATTCGACCCTACAAACGGGTTTACGCAGAACATTTTTAGATAAATTTTGATTAAATGTTAAAACTGTGGCGAAAGATTTCCATGTGAAATTAAATTACAATTTAAGTGAAATTGTACAAATGGCAAGAGAAAACGGTGAAGAAAGTGACAGTGAAGTTATTTTTTTTATATGTTTCAGATTAAATAAATATGAGCAAAAATGTGTAATTTTGACACGTTTTGTTCACTGTTTAGACTCAAAATGTTTGTAACTTTTCGAGGATTATCATTTTATAATCAGTTTTTTTATTAGTTAAACCTAGCTTATTAATTGCAATTCATAGTTATTAGAATACGTGTAAGGTTGATTTGAAAGTGACACAGGGGCTCCAGAAAAATTGTTTCATGTCAACTCGACCAATCTGAGGTTGCGTTGTGTTTTTTCTAGTAGAAAAGCAAAAACTCGGACTGTGGACGAAATCCTGCCACTTGTTATTAATGAGAAAATACATTTCTTTGTAAACCTAATTTGAGGTTGAACTGTGGTTAGAATAATAATATTGAAGGGTACATAGTTACCTGTAAAATTAATTTATTTTGTGGCAATTATAACGAATGTTTTCAATTAAAACTGGCGTTTTATTCCCGACGTGTCGTCTGGATGAGGTCATCAGTAATTAACCTTGAACAAAAACAAACAAAGTATTTATCAATGGTAGATTTAGATAATTACAAATAATACCTTCAATTTGGCTGCCTGTTTCCTGGATTTTAGACGTAGAAGGCAACGTACGAGCTGCCGAGCAACGATTTTTCTATTTAACATCGTTTCCATCAACTGTGTGAGTTGGTCTCCACTTACAACAAGAAAGGTGAACGATTGAAAGTGCGTTTAGAGGTTAGTAAAATTTTTGTTGGTTTATATTGAGGAAGTGTACTATTTATTGATGTATTGTCACTTGATAAAATTAAAGCAAAACCACGAATTATTTCACATTATTGACAACTTTTAAATGCGAGTTGCATGCGTATTTGTTTTATTGAAGCAGGATGTTTAGTTGTGAAAAGAGCGACTAGATCCAGAGTTGATTGATTTGCCGAATATTTTTAATTCAATAGGGTACGACATAAAACTATACCTTTTTCTTTGCAGTAAACGAAATATTTTAAATTATTTGATTCTTATTCTAGAGGATAAGCTTTTAGCACCCAACAAAAAAAGGTTTTTCCGTAGTATAATCGTATGTCGACCAATATGCGGTTTTTCCATGATAATATATTTACCAGCAATATTTAGTAGTAGCGCGAATGGTTTTCTCTGCTCCATAAACAAGAACAATAATTATGCCACTAGGCTAAAACGTTGGTCGACTCTCATTGTGAAACTGTATAACATAAGAAATCTAGTTAAAATCAGAACAGTTTGATGAAGGAAAATATACATGTTGTTCAAAAAATAGGGGCGATATGATTATAGGCACTGAGAAGATGAGCGGAACAACAAGGATTTTATTTAATTAAAATAGTACAGACGAAGCAAATTTGGTGTAATTTGGCATATTTACAGTACTTTTCATGCTAAATAAGATAATCTGAAACAAAATTAGTATAAAATACAAAAGGGATAGTTAATGCAAGTTTGGACGGCGGGGGTTTATCGTAACTTTCGACAATCGAAATTTTAGTCAAATCTGGTGAGATATTCGAAAAGGCTAGACCTTTTGACATAAAAAAGGTACTCTTGTTTAGAGTTGCTGAGAGCAGTAAAAAAAACTTAAAGATTGAACTTCGCTACCTTCTTCAGCAGCGTAATCTAATCATAGTAGTATGTTTGTCTTCTTCACATCTCGAAGCTGTAGCTCCCGTAAGAAGCATATAGCGACCTATGTTTATAACCTTTTTTACTTCCTTTTACGATAAAGGAAGTATTGGATTCACCCCAAATATTCGAAATTGAGTTTTCAACAGATCTTCACATTTTCGAGTGACCTGAACCCAAAAAACATGTTTTTGTTTATTGGTCTGTCTGTGTGTCTGTCTGTTTGTCTGTGAAGAGAATATCTCAAAAACGGAAAGAGGTATGGCGTCGAAACTTCATATATAAGTTTTGTGTACTATGTAGATGCGACAGCAAGCTTGTGCAAAAGTCGCATACCCGAAAGTAAGTGTTTACTCTTGTGATCTTTCAGTTTTTTTCGATTTTTTCAAAAACGGCTTTAATGATTTTTTTTCAAACTTTACATTTTTATTACATTTTTAATGCATATTGATTTTCCAGTTGAATACCTCTAGAATGGGTTTCTTTTGGTTTTTCAAATTATTTTAATAACTCCTATTTTAAACCGAACACCCAGTATATTATTAAATTTTTTAATTCAGCTTAAAATTTTAGAGAACATTTGTTTTTTGAGCCAACGCTCTATTTTGTACCGTTTTTGTAAAATTTGTAATTTTTGAAAAATTTTGAGAAATGTTTAAAAATTAAAAATCAAATTTTTGGATAATTATAAGATCACTGTAAGAAGAGTGTTGTGTGAGTGTATCACACCACATCATCTTATAGAGTACTATTGGCCCCCTAAATATTGTCCTCTATTTGTCGTAACGCCTCTTTGATACGAAGCTGGCACCCCAAACACGGAGACTTTTAAAATGTCGCTCTTAGGTAGGTACTAAGAAGTATTTGTACCAAAAATCAAGGGTACATTATTTTTTTAGGTAGATATCTATTATGGCTGTGCTATTATGTCTCCTGGTTAAAAGTAACTCTAGGAAAGTAATATTTTGATTATCTAGTTCTCGACTTTTTACATCTGAACGTATGAAATATGACGTTAGATATGGTAAAAGGTGTGATTCTAGTACTATAGGCGTGACGGCAGTTTACAGTCTGCTCCCGCTTATTGCCCGATTTGACATCTTGCCATATACATGCACGATATTTCGCCTCGAACGGCATTTTTAGACACGTTCTGAGGAATGTTGTTCTATTATCGAATTTACTTAGTGGGGCTAGACATTTGGGTTACAATAGGATCGGGGGCAGTCGCGTAGGCACGTCCATGTTCAGCTCGTGGAATTCGAGGGTTATTTTATCCCATTGTAGTAGTGAAATAATTTGGTCTTTTGTTTAACACTTGAACAACAACAAAAAATGGAAAAGAAAAACATTCGATACGACTACTTAAAATTGTAGGAGATTTCATCGTCTCTTCACTGTGTATGGAAATTTAAAATTTTAGTAGTCGTGGATATCTTCTTTGCTTTTCCGAAATCATTGGTTATGTGTACGGAATATGGAAATATGCCATTATTGAATGGAATTAATGAGAGATATTGACGAATAGTTGTCAATAACTCAATACCTCCTCAAAGATTACAGCAGTAAGATATTGTTACACCTAAAATCGAGTTGCCACCATCAAATTACTTGGAACTGAAAAGAACGTACGTTGAGCTGATAACAGACAGAAGTAAGAAGTAAGGGTTATAAAAGCGATCGGAGTTTGCACGCTAATATGTAATATAGTTGCAGGGATGTTTTCTTTTCTGGTCTTTACTGGTCATTTCTATTTTTAGTGGCCCTCTTGGATTTTCGTGTTACATGCGTCGGTGTCGTCCGTTCCGGAACCTGCGAAAGCTTAAGGCCACACCATTTGATCTGATCGACATTGGAGGCGACATATATCCCAGCACTTTGCCTGTTACTTAAATTTTTTGCCACAAAGGGTATTAATGTAATGTAAAAAATCTGTAAAGAACTTAACTCAGAACTATCGGTTGTGCCACTAAATAATTTTAAAAAGCAAAGGAAACTTGAAGTAAAAATATATTTGCGTTCTTAATAATACTGAAACAACAGAAGAAAACACCTGCAAATTACCTACATCAATTTTCCAATAAAAAAACTTTACCGACGGTGGGATTCGAACTTCAGCCCCTGAGAATGCAATTTTAAGGTTTGGCAGTAGCCCGCAGCAAACTGCCCGTTTGTTGCATGCGGCCACATAAGGATCCCTTGCATCTCTACGATGCAGCTGCCTTAAATAGAACGCATTTTTCGTTTCCCGTTTTGCCTCTTTTACAAAATTTACCATGTATTTGTTGGATGTCATTTTTGTCAAGGCTACCTATATGTATGTATATATTTGTCCAAAATTGTTGGTTTCCTCCCAGGTAGACATATAATCTGCATGCAAAGTATTGTCTTCCTCCTGCAAATAACTTGTGAATTATACCAGCAACAGACAGGCAGACAGGCAGACGGACAGGCAGACAGAGAGATGGACGGACGGAAGTAAGAAAACCGGTTTTTCGTCATTGAGGGACCCTAAAACGTAAAGATCTGAAGAAATCTCGTACGGTGATTTTTCGCGACTACAATACTTAACTTCGTTTTTTAAACAAAGGAAGTAAAAATTACTTGAAATTCCTATCTACTATGTTAAAATTGTCTGGTGTATGCAGAACTTGTTGATGCATTACTGATCGATGTGTATTTCTTACGTACTATAAATTTTGAATATTTGTGTGGGTGTGTGTGTGTGTGTGTGTGTGTGTGTGTGTGTGTGTGTGTGTGTGTGTGTGTGTGTGTGTGTGTGTGTGTGTGCTTCGAATTATTTACTTTTAAATATCATCAATTCAAGATTATATATTGTAAAGGCTCCACTTTAAGGGCACTATATAAGGTAGAACAAAATCTAAAATGCACAATCCTCTGTTTAATGTTATTATTGTGTTTGAACTTTGCCTGCCACTTTATTAGGCTAGTTAAAACGTGATCCGTCCTAATTTACTGCACAAAATAAATGGTTGTATGCCCTTTTCAATATTTTATTTAGGTGCAATTAATTTGGAAAAACGCTAGCTCAGTAGAACAATAACTCTTTAGTCCCAGGGTGAGTTTCTAGTAGGTTATGATTTAGAATTTGTCTGATACGGTACTGTACACCGGAATTAGTTCGAATGCGCGGTAGTTAAATGTTTATCAATCTGTCAAAAATTCCACAAAATGGTTTATGACTTGCAGTTAGCGGTTTTTACGTTAAAATGAGCGAAATTATGAACATTCGTAAGGTATTTATTCAAATATTCGCGCTTTGGCGGCAAATAATATATTTTGTTTTAGGCAGATATTTATTTCGTGACGTCAGATGCACGCCGTCTTGAATTTTTCAATTGTTTAACCGGACGCTTCGATACCTTCGCATAACCTCAAAATTTGCAACATCTTGCTTATTTTTCGAACTGGGCCTTCGGTTGAGCCCTGAACAAGCTGGTATCCTCTTCAGTAAGGTCTAATCTTGTATGCCCCTCGATTTCCGCAAGCTAACTCTGTTATTTTAGGCAAATTTCCTACCTTTACTAATCGGCGGTAGCTGCCGCAATGTTCGGAGATGACCCCAGTTGGTATCTTCCTCTGGAACGGCCTTCTCTGATGTTGATGCTGGCAGAGGCACTCCTGCAGTCCTGCCCGATGTGTATCAGTAAAGACCCCTGGCTCTGGACCCTTATCTTCTCCGGAATTGGATATCGGAATCCCGAACTGAACTGCTGCCGAAATCGAAAGAGATACTCTCGGAGAAAATTATATTTTGATGTTGCGGAAACCTCCATAAACATTCCCATATGAACTTTGACACGTGCACAACACAATAATATACTTTTCAGGTTTAAAAATGCTTATTTATTACATAAAAACTTTAATTGAAGTGAAGCACAAATTTCACAATGTCAATCTTTATAATTATTCTTTTGTTCTCCTTTGTTTTTCGTTATTTAAAACAAAAACAAATCTTGTTGCTATAGTTACAATGCTAACAAAAATAAGTTTTGATAAATTTTAGTACATAATAGAAATAAGTTTGAGTACATAATTTTACATTTTCAAATTTCTTACAAACCTAAAATATTGTCTTTTTCTTAATCTAAATTGTTTCTTTACGCCACACACATACACGTTTTACTAATTGCTCTGCTTTTCACTAACATTGACTATTTATAGAGTTCATTACTTCTTATTTACTTCTTCCATGTCCTGCTGCCTGCTTTTTAAAATTTCTTTTTCATGTTCTGCTGCCTGCTTTTCAAAATTGCTCTTTCGCAATGTATTGTTCTTTTATTCCAGCTTTCTTTACCTTTTACGATTTCTCACAAATTTTACTGACTAGCTTAATTGAAATCTACACCTCTTTTACATGCACATAGCAAACCTTTTTGTGTCTATTACTTTCTTTCGGTTCGGCTATTCATTCTGCACAAACCTATTGTTTAATTTTTGAAAGTCAACTTCGACCCCTGTGAAAAACAAGTTTTGCCTCTTGCGTTCTTTTTACTCAATTACTTTACAATTACTGACATCTCTTTACCAATGCATTCACTGTTTGAATGTTAAGCTTATCATTGCAGCCACATAAAACACCCCAACCCTGTGCTTACTGAATTGTTCATCAAGTTGCACTGCTAGCAGAGTCGAGCCCTGGGCTTTAATACCATTACAATATATAGATTATCATCAGTTAGAAGAACTGCCTCTCTTGAATTCGATACCTGTATATATTAAAAGATAAAAATAATCTCGATTTAATTATGCCTCATTAATGGCTCGTTGTCGCTTTAACAGGTTATAACTTATCAGTGCATCTACATTAGATAGAGACAACTTTTGAAGTTTCATCTTTATTGTAAGTTACGATACTCGTATCAGAGAATTTTCCAATTTAGATTTGCTAGTTGTTGGTTAATTACATTGGTGGCGCCTGTATTAACCCACCTCCTTCTCAAAGAACTAAATTCTACCTGCGTGACCAGAATTAAAGCAATGAGTAAATTAACTGAGCGGGCAGTCGAGTGGTAAAGCGTTTGTGTCACAATCGGCAGGTAGTGAGTTCGAACCCTACACCCGGACATTGGTTTCATCTGCGTTGTCCGGCCACGATACCAACACTTTTGGTAGTCATCACCCCTGTAGAAGGGCATGCTTTTTTTATTCAAGGGTTAGGCTAGCCACCTGCCCCGGCCGCCGCCGTAGATGGCTTATAAAAACCACTCCTTGTGTGGTTATTAACAGGCACCCAGCCTATATTAAGAGCAAGAAATAAAAACAGCCTCTAAAAAGCTTAATTTGGAATTATCTACCAGCAAGACGCTAACCTAGCAATAGATTATCAAGTAGTCACTCAGGTGATAAACTTCAATTAACCTGGTGCACATATATCTAACAGCAGATACATTCAACGGAAAGTACGTGTTCAAGTCGCGAAGGCGTCGTCAGCCTTTGGATGCTTACGAATATTGTGTGGAAGAACAATTTTATGACAACTAACAGCAAAACACGAATATATAAACCATATGTACGGCCACTTCGCACCATAGCTAGAGTAACACTAAGGGATGGAGTAAGAAGTACTAACATTAGAAAAGCAAGTAAGATCCAAAATATAGTACGATCAGTGAGAGAAAGACGAAGGCAATGTAGAAACCACATAAATAGAACGGACGAGCACATAATTGCAATAATAATTCAGAATAACGCCAAGACGCCCACCAAAGAGATAAGAAACGCCCATGAAGGATGTTGAGTAAAGCATAATAACTTCAACGAGTTATGCTTGTAGCTAAAACATTCACAAATAGTTGCGATCAAAACAGGCACATACGAAAAGCACTTGGAGAAAACGTAACACACACAAAACACGTTATTGGTAATATTGAAACACTCGTAACGAGTTTTCAGTAAAACATAGTAAATTCAACGAGTTGTGTATATAACTAAGACATTCAGAAGGAATTGCTGATGAAACAAAGACACACGCAAGGCATTTGGAGAAAATCTAAAAATACTCGTTATGACTCATATTTAAACACCTGAAAACCTGAAACACTCCCAACATATTGGGGACAGGATTGAAACGGTTGTAACGAGTTGTGGTTAAACCATAATAGCTTGAAAAGGTTCTGGATACATCTGAAATATTCGTAAAAAATGGTGGATAAAGCAATAACACATGCAACGGTTTTAGAAAGACTCTAAAACACTAACAACACGCTATGCGTACAACTGAAAACCCCATAACGGGCTGTAGTTAAAACATAATATTTTCGAGTTATGAGTGCATTTAAATCATTCAAAAGAGATTTTGGCTAAACACGTTTTTGGGGAACCTAAAATACCCACAACGCGTTGTGTATAAAATTGAAACGGGGTATAACGGGTTGTGATAAAACATAATAGCTTATGAGTTGTTGTCACAGTTGAAACATTTATTTATTAATGAATTGTAGCTAAAGCAGATTAAACATGTGCAATGCTTTCAAGACACAACTGAAGCATTTACAAAAAATTCTGACTAAAACTAAAACACCCGCAACGTTTTTGGAGAGAACATAAAACATCCACAACGCATTGTGTATAACATTGAAACGGCCGTAACGAATTAAGACTAATTTATTTGTCCATTTCATTATTTAGCAATTTACACGGGCAGAGAAACGCCGAGCGAATAGGCAACTGGTTTTGCAAACGTATATTTTGTCGAATGCAGTTTTCTGCTTAGTACATTTTCCTACAAGCTGCAATCTTTCCGCCAAGTGCGGTAGTTCGTCGCTGGATGGCGATATAGTTTTGCATCATTTCCTCTCCGCAAAATTTAATGAAAAGACGTTTTTGAATTCTCTGGCCATCGGCCGGTTTAGAATTTCCTGTGATGATTTGTTAAGCTTTTTGAATTGCTGGTTATGTCAGGCGAATGCAGGGCAATCGATCAAGGCATATTTTCACCCGAAAACTGGCCAGATGGATTGTTGAGCGAGCACATGTTTTTGTGAATAAACTGGCAGATTTTTCTGGTAAGGCATTTTACTTTTTGGTGGTTAATTTCCTAATTTGGAGCGTATGTATAGCCTTCACCCTATGGCCTAAGCGGATCGATTCAAGTGAAGGGTCTTCAGAGTAGCAGGCTGGCATGCAACTCCGGGTGGAACGAGATTTACCCGAGTACCTTGTTTACCTACGTGCAGGCAGAATGAGCTGGAATTAACGTCGCATCTACCTCGTGCTGCATGTGCAAATCATGTCCAGTTTGGAGGGTTGGCCCTAATAGCCTTATATTTATTTAAACTGTATAAATTTATATGTAATCGATTTCACTTCTACTGCTTCACCGTTTTTACCAAATTGTGTTTTATGTATGTGTTGAATTTAACGTCAGCTTAGAGCTAAGTGGTATATTTCTGGGATAGATAACGTCGCCTTGAGTGGGTGGTTGCACCATTTTATGTGTGTTTCCTCTAAATATCGCCCATATTAAATTTGTTGGTTGGGAGAAACTAGAGAAACTATCCTAGCATATCACATTGTAATACAAACTACCATGCAGATATCTGAATGTGAGGTTATTCACGGCATGAAATTAAATCACTAAGTAGTGTGGAATGCTGTAACATTTAGCATTCATTCAGCCATCGGATTGCTTCAAAATTAACTGCTTTGGCTATTTTACAATTTAAATTAATCCAGTTAGGGAAATTGATATATATTTACTCAGCGAGAACTGCGTTTCCACGCACACTGTCTCAGGCATGAATTGTGATAGAGTATTAAGGTTTATTGTTCGTTGATGCCAGTAACTACTGTCAGGGAAGATAGAGGGTCGGCCTTACCTTTTGGCGAAAGTTGTATTGGTTATTTTGCCGGCTGGCAATTATCGACCTAGTTGGGCTAGCTCGCCGCGAGGGTCGCAGGGTTCCAGCTATGCTGAAAAAAAAATAGAAGAGAGCGCCAGGTCCTCGACTCAGATCCAATCCTTATGCCGGACCGTACACAAGGTAAAGACAATTTCCAGCAGATCAAAAAAAATAAACAAACCAACAACCAATGAATAGATCACAGCTTTATTTTAAATATTGGTGGGTACTATAGTGCGCAACAAGCAAAATCACAGCAGGCAGTATGCAAAAGTAGATGCAAGTATGATAGGCGATATGAATACATGTATATTTCTAATAGCAACAAAAAAAACACACAGTACGCGACATGCAGCAATAAATATTAATACATATATATATATATCAAACAAACAGTTAGCCCATGAGCAGTAATGGCTCTAATCTGTGGATGGGCTAACACATTAAAACATTTCGAGCACGGCATAAATCAATCGAACTCCTACTCAGGTGCCGATATTCCGCGAAAGCATGAAATTACGCGAGGTTTAAAAGAAGCGCAGCGAGTATTAAAATTATGCATAAAAATAAAATGGATAGACTGGAGGTAACCTGTGAGGCAGGAAATAGCAGAGCCGGGTTATGCAAGCGCACAACTGATGCGAAACCCCGATTATTAGCTCAGAAAGATTCTAAAGTAAATATTCAAAATTTCTAGGGTTCAAAACTACCAGGCTATATGCATATAAAAGCAGGGTAGTTTTCTCAGTGGAAATACATCAGGTCCATACATGAATGCTAAAGCAATCGCTTGAATAAACCTTCGGCAAATTTGTACCTACGTAGAGACTCGCAAATAAATTACAATAGCGCGGAATTGACAAAGATTCTACCGGCGGCGGGCCTCGTGACGCAATCGCTACTAACCCGAGATTAATCAATCATGAACTGAAACTGCAGAAACAATCGACTACCGATGTCGCTACTCTAGCCACTATCAACATCAAAACAAAGTAGCAAACGTCAGACGGCTGACGGCAAATGGCGGCGAACGAACTGCGAGTACGGGCTTAAAACTGAAATAATTGAGCGAAAGATCTAACATACAATTTGCAGGGGAGCTCGATGGGGCGCGGCTACCAACGGAGCCGCAGTCCTCGGCGGAACCACCGAAACAGGACTCTAGTAAGTGTTCTGACATCAATTTGCCAGGCTGCACATAAATGCAAATAAGGCAGCAGCGTGAAGGCTAACTAATCTGTAAATTCGTAGGTTCGGCAGAGAAGCCGTGGCTCGGGGCTATTAAGCCGCAGAGCTGCCTTCACAAACTCGGGTAAGCTCGATCAATGATTCAATAAAGATCACTAAAATGCCCAAAATGGATGCTCGAAATTTGCACAAGGCCTATCATGATAACGCATCAGATCTATACAAAAGCATGCACTAATAACTAACTAACGAAGCATTGCTATGCCAAAAATTATCACACATGCCCTAGCTACTAACGAAACGAGATACTATTAACTAACTATAAAATACACCAGGCGCAAATAGCTATATCAGTTTCTTGCCTGTAGTAAAAACATGTCGGATCCTAACCTTCCTGTTGGCTTGAAGGGGCGAAGCCGGCTGAAGCAGCGAGGGTTTCGGCAGTCGTAGCGGAAGGCCGAGCGGGCCGAGAAAGCGGTGAATATGTCGCAGGTGAGTGCAATGCTACACTCTCTAGCGTAGCTCCCAGGAATTGCAGAATTCCTTGACAACTCGATAATTTCAGGAGCCCAAATCGACGGTTTGGATGGCCGCAGGGTGCAGCCGAACGGTGAATGCTAAGCTTCTTCAGGGAGGAGTTTGCCCTCTCGCAAGAAGCGTCCAAACTCTCCCAAGATCGTATACGACAGGAAAATGGCATCCGACAGTAAATGGCTATAACGCACAACGCCCAAATAAATCTACGATTAAGGAGCCGGGACTAGAGACAGCTTACCTAGAGTAATTACGGGCAGCCATAGAAGTGCAAGGGGGCTGCTGACCTCAAACGAATCCGCAATTTGCGAATGACGTAAGTACTACCAAATTAAATACGAACGTCTTAAAGAACACATGTGCCTTGTAGATCCTCCTTAAAACGAAACGGAGCGAGGCTACACTAATTAGCCCATAAATCAAGCACACAGTCGAGGCACCAGCAGCTCACACCAAGTTTAAAATGGGAAAGAACTCAAAAATTCCACCAGTCACCAGTTATCAAAACTTTCCAAAATTTTTGGGCCAGAAGATGCGAAAAAAAACAGCCTGAAAAGTGTGACTGCAAGAAGGTATCCTTTATCTAGCAACAAATAGAATAGTGCAAAACGATTGCAATAAGGGTTGCATAAGCGCCATATACGAATTTCTGTAGAAATGTAGCCAGAATAAATTTAATTAGTAAAATATGGGTAATTATTCGAAGAGTTGCTTACCAAACTGCTTGATAATTATAGGAGAATATTTAAAAATAAGATATAGCCAATTATACCTAGTTTAAAGCATGCAAAAATTGGCAAAAGCCAACCATAAATATTCAGCCAGCAAGAGTTCAATACTACGGGGGACGCTCCAAAAGTATCGTAACAAATCCTCCCCCCACAAAAGGGAGGGTAAATCACTCTAGATTTACCCGACCATACAAATGCCAACAAAAGAAATCACCCTAAGAGACAAAAAAAAACGATGCCTGCCGGAAGGAAACACAAAGGGAAGGAACGAAGGATCTAAAGAAGTAGACAAGAAGAGAGCATATAAGAGTCCAAGCTCATCATCGAAGACAACTAGACACCAACCACTTCCGTTGCTGCAAGATGACGTGAGCTGCGCCGGTGGAAGGGAAGGCTACGTCGGGTTGCAACAAAGATGCACCCGAGACGCAAACACCTCTGAAAAATGCGGAGTGGGAGACAGGAAAGCGAACGACACAGAAGAAGGAAGGGAAAGGAAAACCAACCTCAACCAAGGGTTAAGTACTTAGGCCCAGGATCGACCTACAGCACTGAAGCTATCTCCAAATGACGGAAGATAAAACGGATATCCAAAATAACACGAAGTATAAAAAAAACGAACACAGCAAAAAGAGGGATCATCCCTTTGAAACAAGAGAAAAAAAATGAGAAAGAGAAAGATGCGAGAAATGAAGGGACCAGATATTTAGGTCGGGACTCCAATTCGAGAAAAAGGAAAGGTGAATTGGGTCCTAAGGTTCCGTCCGACGTCCCCAAACCAACCTCCCAAAAACACGTAGACTAAACCAAATCATCATTATCGTCGACAGCGTTATTGAGCTTCAAGTCTTTGGCATGCCAATTCCCACGCAAACGACCGTCCGGATCCTTAAGTTGATAAATGAAGCGAGACAATTTCTTATGAATTATAATGGTCCAATGAACTTGGGTGCCAATTTAGCAGTAAAGTGATTAACAGCATCTGATTGTGTGAAGTTTCTTCTCCAAACGGAGTTGCCTACCTGATATTCATCAGGTCGTCTTCGCAGGTTGTAGTAGACCTTCGAACGATCGTAGGCCCTAGCAAGACGAACTTTTACTTCTTTGTACAATCGTTGCAGCGCTTGGGCTCTTATGTTGGGTTTTCATCCCTTATGACACGAAGTTCGGGACCTTCATCTTCAGGTCTTTCTTCAGGATTCCCGTTGAGTGTAATTTCTAGGCTAAAATTCAAAAAGCAGGGGCTATGACCAGTGACATCATGCTTGGAGGTTCTTATGGCACAAGCGACTTGTAAGTATTTATCCCACTCACGTTGTTTGTCGGACACGTACGCTGTAAGCATTGTTTTCAGAACACGATTGATGCGTTCCGTTGGATTTGCCTGAGGGTGATACAACGCTGTAAACGCTATTCTGCAGCCATAGTTCCTAGCCAAGCAGTAAATTCGCGACTCTTGAACTGGACACCATTGTCGCAGATAATTCTCTTCGGAGCGCCAAACAATAAAAACACGTTCTCTTCAACGTGACGTACGACTGAAGCGGCCGTAGCCTTACGAAGGGGAAATACAAGAAGAAGTTTAGTGAAACAATCAGCCACCACAAGTATATACTGATACCCACGAGAAGAACGAGGTAGAGGTCCTATGAGGTCCATACAGATGACCTCCCACGGCTTCGAGATGTTTGTGTGACCTCCCATATGTCCAGCGGGTGGTTGTTGGTCAGGCTTAGTGCGGGAACACACCTTGCAGTTGCGAATGTAGCGCAGAACGTCTGTTCGCATCTTGGGCCAGTAGTACCTCTGAGCTATACGACCTAAGGTTTTCGAAACGCCAAGATGTCCTGAGGTAGGATCATCATGATTACGTCGTAGTATTTCTGAACGTTTGTCCTTAGGTAGGACTATCTTCCAATCTTCATTGGCCTGCATGAGTTCTGGATACGGGCTCCTAACGTGTTTATAGAGTTCCGAATTTGACTCGCGCCAAGCAGGGTAGAGCTGTGGATTGTTGCGGACCTTTAGGCGCATCTGAGCAAACCAGCGATCTCGAATATCGTCGTCCTCGATTACCTCATCGATAATAGGTACGGACCTGGATAGAGCGTCAGGTACGACATTGTCTTTGCCTTTGCGATGGATAACATTGAAATTATATTGTTGTAGCCGTATGGCCCAACGCGCAATGCGTCCTATGGGATCTTTAATATTATGCAACCACTTGAGGGCGTAGTGGTCGGTGACGACGTCGCACTTAGTTCCCTCAATGTACGGGCGAAGTTTTTCGATGGCGAAGAGTACCGCGAGACATTCACGTTCCGTTGTGCTGAACTTCCGCTCATTCTTCGTGAGCGAACGGCTTATATAGCAGACGACCTTCTCTCCCTCAGGATACGTCTGGGACAAGACGGCTCCGAGTCGATAACCAGAGGCGTCCGTCTGAATAGTGAAGGGCCGACTGAAATCTGGGCAAGAGAGCACAGGGGCCGAGACGAGGCAGTCTTTAATGGTGTCAAATGCGGTTTGACAGTCCTCAGACCAAACAAACTTTTGGTTCTTGCGAAGCAGGCGAGTCATAGGTGAGACAACAGAAGAGAAGTTAGGCACAAAGCGCCGATACCACGATGCCATTCCCAATATCCTTCTAATCTCTGGTACCGTCTTGGGGTTAGGGATGTTCAAAATTGCTTCGACCTTTTCCGGGTCGACGAGTAGACCTTTGGAGTTTACGACGTACCCCAGTTCGGGCTTGCAAAAATGACATTTTTTCCGGTTCAAAGTTGGGCCGGCCTTGGCGATTCTGGATATGACTTCCTTCAAGACCTCCAGGTGTTTTTCGAAGGTAGGAGTACAGATAATTACATCGTCCAGATATGTACACGCGTAAGGTTCTAGGTCGGCACCAATAACTCGGTCGATAAGACGTTGCCAAGTCGCCGGGCGGTATGAAGACCGAACGGGAGGCGACAAAATTGATACAACCCACGATTAAGGACAGTGAAAGCAGTTAGCGGGCGGCTAGCGACGGAAACCGGCACCTGAAAGTAAGCTGACTTGACATCTAACGTGGTCAGGTACTGTGCATCACGTAACTTGTCCAAAATGTTGCTGATGTACGGGAGTGGATAGGCATCAGGTTGGCTAACCTTGTTGAGCTTCCGATAGTCCACACAAAAGCGGTAGGAACCATCCTTCTTCTTTATCATGACGATGGGCGAGGACCATGCCGATGTTGAAGGTTCTACGATGCCCTTTTCCAACATATCGTCGAGCTCCTGGTTCACATGTTTCTGAAGAGCAGGCAAGATTGGGTAATAACGCTGCTTAATGGGTTCAGCATCAGTTTTAATGACATGTTCTACTAGGTGAGTGCATCCTACGCCATCTCCTATCATGGTAAAGGCTTCACTGATAGTCTGGTCAAGCACGGCTTGTTCTTTGTCCGTGAGGTGTTCAGTCGAACGGATTGCTGTGATTTGCTCGTCAGCCGAGGCTTTGGCGAAGGTCCATTCCCCATGGCGAAGATCTGGCACAAGGGCCATCCTCTTCCAGAAGTCGGTGCCCAAAATTAGTGTATGAGGGAGTGAAGGAATAACCAGGACTTCGAAAGTTCTCACGCGACCTCTCAGTACGATGGGGACGGTAAGTGTACCTATGCTATGGCATTTATCACCGTTGGCGACGCTGCAGGTGGTAGATTTATTTGTACTTAATTTGCAGACGTCCTTCATTACATCCCATCCTTGGCGACCTAAAATGGTACGGCTCGCGCCGGTGTCCAACAAACCCAGTAATTCCTTGCCGTAAATAGAGACACGAAGATAGGGCCTCTCATCTTTGTTGGCGTGACCTAAGATGAAATCGAGCAGAATGCGATGTTCAGTAGGTATGTGATCCGTTTCTCGAGTTTGGGAGACGACAGTGACCTCAGAAATGATGACGGGAGAAGACGCTAATCGGCCTCTTAACGCCTTCCGTTCCCGTTTCCCGAACAGGAAGGGCAGGTACTAATTGTGACGTCGGCTTTACCGCAGCGATAGCATTTCAGTTTGCGCGGCGATGGACACTGAGCTACGCGATGGTCGGGCTTCCCACAGTTCCAGCACACACCATAGGGTCGAGCGGCTGTAACATCGCAGACTTGTCCTTCGGCAGAGGGACTAGGAGTGGAACTAGTTTCCTCAATGGCAGCAGCTCTAGCTCCAAAACGGGGCTTGTGATAAGCCAAATCGGGTTCGAGAGCCTGATAAGGCGGAGGTGGATTCTTGAACCTTGAAGATCGCACCTTAGCATCCTCAATCAGTTTGCCAAGTTGTCTAAGCTGAGCGATAATCATTGGGGAGTAGAGAGCCAGTTGAGCCTGTAAGTATGGTTGCAAGCTCCTACGCATAATCTCTATGCGCTAAGTATCTACAGGTAAACGAGAAAGGCGATTAAAAAGGTTCTCCATAACAGCAACATAGACCGTCACGGGCTCATCGGGTCCTTGGGTTCTACTACGGATCTCATCCCATAGGCTGATTTCATAATCACAAGGCAGGAAAGCGGCTTTCAAAGCGATGATCAATAGGTTCCAAGAACGAATGGAGTTGCGAATGGAACGAAACCAAATTCGAGCGTTGCCAGTGAACAATTCGATGGCAGCAGCAAAAAGTTGATTCTTGGATACGTTTCGAGCTACACGAGTCTCTTCTATCTCCTCCACGAAGCTAGTCAGACCATTTCCTCCATCGAAGGTAATCCTCCATTTATTGATGGCTAAATAATTGGCTGAAGTGTGTCTATGCGACGCAGGCTGGTTGACATCTTCGGCAGCAGAAGAGCGACGATTGACAACATCAGCAAAGGGCGAATAATCCAAGTATATGCCAGGCTGCATGGCTGAGCTACTAGGAATAGGCTGAGGGGCAAAGAACTGTGAAGTGGACAAAGGATGACTCCACGTAACCGAGCTAGCAATAGGACGAATGGGCAAGGCAGCGTCTTCCTGAGACGTAGTGACAACAGAGCTATGGGGGCGAATATGAGTTTCCTGGGGCGAAGCTACTGAACCGTCCTCCGAGCTTGAATCACTCGGTGCGACTGACGTATCGTTACGAGCTTGAGCATCAGCGTGAAGCTAAAGCTTTGCTTCCAAAGCAGCAAGTAGTTGTTCGCATCCTTTCTTCAAGGACTCCAACCTAGAAGCGGAATCTGGTTCTGCTATAATATGACCTAACCGACCTTGAACATGAAGAAAGCGAGTACCTAATCGTTGGGCATCATTGTCCAGGTTCCTAGAGGTGCAACTGTCAATTTCGGCAGCTAAAATAGAAAGTTTGTCTTCGCAGATCGCAAGTTCTTCAGTAGCGTCCAAAGACACGGGAGTGAAAGTGACATTCATAAGATCTATCTTCATACGCGCACGGAGTAATTTACGTTTGTCTTGGATGTTGCCCTGAATGGCAATGTCTCTCACTCGAAGCTCATAATCGAGCTCATCGACGAGCAAACGATTAACATCTAAGCGAAATACCATCTTGCTGTTCCAATAGAACAAGATGATTACAAAAACTTATTTAAACTAGGCTTATAACTAACCCAAGCAAACCTGTAAATATCATGCAATAAACAAACCTATAGCTAGAAATAATCAATTGTAAATACCCAACAAGTATCGACAATAAATAGTTCCAATAAATTCTAACACCCTAAAAATTTTGTTTGCACTATAGTACCACCTAGTACCCTAATAACTACGTAGTTAAAAATCCTTTCAAGGCCCCAAAACGTTGGAAGTCAAGCCCCACGTTGGGCGCCAAAATCTTCTTGTCAGGGAAGATAGAGGGTCGGCCTTACCTTTTGACGAAAGTTGTATTGGTTATTTTGCCGGCTGGTAATTATCGGCATAGTTGGACTAGCTCGCCGCGAGGGTCGCAGGGTTCCAGCTATGCTAAAAAAAAATAGGAGAGGGCGCCAGGTCCTCGACTCAGATCCAATCCTTATGCCGGACCGTACACAAGGTAAAGACAATTTCCAGCAGATCAAAAAAAAATAAACAAACCAACAACCAATGAATAGATCACAGCTTTATTTTAAATATTGGTGGGTACTATAGTGCGCAACAAGCAAAATCACAGCAGGCAGTATGCAAAAGTAGATGCAAGTATGATAGGCGATATGAATACATGTATATTTCTAATAGCAACAAAAAAAACACACAGTACGCGACATGCAGCAATAAATATTAATACATATATATATATATATATATATCAAACAAACAGTAGCCCATGAGCAGTAATGGCTATAACCTGTGGATGGGCTGACACATTAAAACATTTCGAGCACGGCATAAATCAATCGAACTCCCTACTCAGGTGCCGATATTCCGCGAAAGCATGAAATTACGCGAGGTTTAAAAGAAGCGCAGCGAGTATTAAAATTATGCATAAAAATAAAATGGATAGACTGGAGGTAACCTGTGAGGCAGGAAATAGCAGAGCCGGGTTATGCAAGCGCACAGCTGATGCGAAACCCCGAATATCAGCTCAGAAAGATTCTAAAGTAAATATTCAAAAATTTCTAGGGTTCAAAACTAACAGGCTATATGCCATATAAAAGCAGGGTAGTTTTCTCAGTGGAAATACATCAGGTCCATACATGAATGCTAAAGCAATCGCTTGAATAAACCTTCGGCAAATTTGTACCTACGTAGAGACTCGCAAATAAATTACAATAGCGCGGAATTGACAAAGATTCTACCGGCGGCGGGCCTCGTGACGCAATCGCTACTAACCCGAGATTAATCAATCATGAACTGAAACTGCAGAAACAATCGACTACCGATGTCGCTACTCTAGCCACTATCAACATCAAAACAAAGTAGCAAACGTCAGACGGCTGACGGCAAATGGCGGCGAACGAACTGCGAGTACGGGCTTAAAACTGAAATAATTGAGTGAAAGATCTAACATACAGTTTGCAGGGGAGCTTGATGGGGCGCGGCAACCAACGGGGCCGCAGTCCTCGGCGGAACCACCGAAACAGGACTCTAGTAAGTGTTCTGACATCAATTTTCCAGGCTGCACATAAATGCAAATAAGGCAGCAGCGTGAAGGCTAACTAATCTGTAAATTCGTAGGTTCGGCAGAGAAGCCGTGGCTCGGGGCTATTAAGCCGCAGAGCTGCCTTTACAAACTCGGGTAAGCTCGATCAATGATTCAATAAAGATCACTAAAATGCCCAAAATGGATGCTCGAAATTTGCACAAGGCCTATCATGATAACGCATCAGATCTATACAAAAGCATGCACTAATAACTAACTAAACGAAGCATTGCTATGCCAAAAATTATCACACATGCCCTAGCTACTAACGAAACGAGATACTATTAACTAACTATAAAATACACCAGGCGCAAATAGCTATATCAGTTTCTTGCCTGTAGTAAAAACATGTCGGATCCTAACCTTCCTGTTGGCTTGAGGGGGCGAATCCGGCTGAAGCAGCGAGGGTTTCGGCAGTCGTAGCGGAAGGCCGAGCGGGCCGAGAAAGCGGTGAATATGTCGCAGGTGAGTGCAATGCTACACTCTCTAGCGTAGCTCCCAGAATTGCAGAATTCCTTGACAACTCGATAATTTCAGGAGCCCAAATCGACGGTTTGGATGGCCGCAGGGTGCAGCCGAACGGTGAATGCTAAGCTTCTTCAGGGAGGAGTTTGCCCTCTCGCAAGAAGCGTCCAAACTCTCCCAAGATCGTATACGACAGGAAAATGGCATCCGACAGTAAATGGCTATAACGCACAACGCCCAAATAAATCTACGATTAAGAAGCCGGGACTAGAGACAGTTTACCTTGAGTAATGACGGGCAGCCATAAAAGTGCAAGGGGGCTGCTGACCTCAAACGAATCCGCAATTTGCGAATGACGTAAGTACTACCAAATTAAATACGAACGTCTTAAAGAACACATGTGCCTTGTAGATCCTCCTCAAAACGAAACGGAGCGAGGCTACACTAATTAGCCCATAAATCAAGCACACAGTCGAGGCACCAGCAGCTCACACCAAGTTTAAAATGGGAAAGAACTCAAAAATTCCACCAGTCACCAGTTATCAAAACTTTCCAAAATTTTTGGGCCAGAAGATGCGAAAAAAAAAACAGCCTGAAAAGTGTGACTGCAAGAAGATATCCTTTATCTAGCAACAAATAGAATAGTGCAGAACGATTGCAATAAGGGTTGCCTAAGCGCCATATACGAATTTCTGTAGAAATGTAGCCAGAATAAATTTAATTAGTAAAATATGGGTAATTATTCGAAGAGTTGCTTACCAAACTGCTTGATAATTATAGGAGAATATTTAAAAATAAGATATAGCCAATTATACCTAGTTTAAAGCATGCAAAACTTGGCAAAAGCCAACCATAAATATTCAGGTTCAAAGATTCAGCCAGCAAGAGTTCAATACTACGGGGGACGCTCCAAAAGTATCGTAACACTACAATAGATTTTATTCCCCCCTATTGTGATCTATTACTTGGTTGAATCATTATACGATTTTGCGAACTGTGGGTTTCATTGATTATAATGTGTGTTGTTACCTTTGAGTAATTTAATGGTTCGTTCGCTCAAATGAACAAGGAAACATGAGCCTGAATCGTTTGGCGCCCCTATAAATTAGATCTATTAGTTTTGAAGGTAAGTTACCTACTCCCTCCCACTGCGTTAGTCCGAGTGCATTTTCCGATTCAATATCGGCAATTTATAATGTAATAAGGTTGTGAGTAAAACATAATAGCTTACGAGTTTTGGGCATTTACAAGGAGTTCTGGCTAAAACAGAATCACTTGCACCGCTTTTAAAGGAAACCTAAATCATTTTCAACGCGTTAAGGGTAAAACTGAAACACCCTTAACGAGTTGTGGTTAAAACATAATAATTTGAGTCAGTTGTAGGCGCAGGTAAAATATTCAGAAGGAATTGTGACTGAAACAACCCCCACAACGCGTTGTGTAAAAAATTGAAACATCCGTATAACGGGTGGTGGATAAAACATAATAGCTTACGAGTTGTAGGCACAGCTTTAACATTCACAAGAAAATGTGGCTAAAATAGAAACACGTGAAACGATTTTACGGAGAACATAAAACACTCACAACACGTAGATATCGAAATACTCTTAACGAACAGTGGTTAAAACATAATAGCTCCAAAGAGTTATGGGTACAACTGAAGCATTCACAAGAAGTTATGGCTAAAAACGGAAACACGCGCAACGTTTTTTTGGGAGAACATAAAACACCTACAACGCGTTCTGTGTAAAATTGAGGCGGTATCAGGTTGAAAATAAAACATAATAGCTTACTAGTTGTGGGCATAGCTCAAATATTCGCAAAGAGTTGTGGTTAAAACAGAAACTCGCGCAATGTTTTCAGTAAAACACCCACCACGCGTTGTGGGTAAAATCAAAACGACTTTAACGGGTTGTAGTTTCAACATAATAGTTACATCCAGATATGGGTACAACTAAAGCATTCACAAGGATTTGACTCTAAAATAATGAGTTTCTAAACATTCGTTATCGACTAGTCAATGAAAATAGTTTCTCATTTATTAATGCAACTATAAGCTGTTTTCAGAATTACAATTTTAACATCTGTTAGAAACATGCGTAACACTATCCGGGAGAACCTAAAGCACCCACAACACGTTATGAGTAATATTGAAACACCCGTTCCGGCTGTTGAGTTATACATGTAGCTAAAATATTCACAAATAATTGAGGCTAAAACAGAGACATACAAAATGCTTCTGGGAAAACCTAACGAGCAGCACAGTTATGGGTAGATGAGAAAAACATAATAGTGAATTGTGAGAAGATACAAGAAATTGTGGCTAAAACAAAAACACGCGCAACGTTGTTGGGGAAAACCTAAAACACACACAAATTGAAATGATCGTAACAGGTTGTGGTTAAAACGTAATAACTTCAACGAGTTATGGGTGTAATTAAATCATTTACAAAAAGTTGCGGTAAAACAGAAACACCCGCAACGTTTTTTGAAAGAACCTAAACAGTCACAATGCATTGTGAATAAATTAAGACACCCCTAACTGGTTGTGTTTAAAATATAATAACTGCAGTGAGTTGTCCATATAACTTTAAGATTCACACACAACACTTTTGGAGAAAACACACAACACGTTATGGGCAATTTGGAAACACCTGTAACAGGTTTTGGTTAAAACGTAATTGCTACAACGAATTGTGGGTACAACTGAAATATTCACCAGGAATTGTGGTTATTGCAGAAATACGCGCAACTTTT
>OW679201.1:10531341-10801371 GCA_940337035.1 Agriotes lineatus
TGAAGTAAGGACTCCTTGGTGAAGTTAAATCACCCATTCTGAAAGAAAATAATTCTTTTAAAAATACAACGGAGCTTTTCAAACAACTAATGGCTGTTTATGATAGCTGCTCTGTTGGTATTGTTTCAAAATTAAAATTGACTATCAAAATCAGGCTACTCGATTTTAAAAATGTAAATGTTTGTTTTCCAAATATAGAATTTTTTTTCGTTAACAGCCTGTATCTTTTTAAGGGAGCATTTTTGTACTAAAACGTATTAGGTTAATTGCTTTGTTTTGGCCTAAAGAAGCTTCGATTATATTTTTTACACCTAATGATGACTCACCCTGTATATTGTTTATCACCTCTTTCTTGATTTCCTTTTTACCGTACTTTCCATTTATTTCATTAATTGTGGGCCAAGTAGTTTTTATTGTATTAACTGACATTCTTAATCTATTCATGTATTGTCTTACATTGTGTTACATTCTACCAGAAGGTTATCGTAGTCCTGTTTTTTCTACATACATATCTTTAAATCTTTGATCTGTATCATTTAAATCATACAGAATATCTAACTGAGTTCTACATTCTCGTATCTCTGGAATCTGCTGCTTAGATTTACTTTTATTCAAATTTCTAACTGGATGTTTTTCCAATGGGAAAGATTAATTAAAATCGCTTGTTAAAACTTTTATACTCCATCCATTATTGATTTACTAGATTTTTTCAATGCTTATATCCTTTCCCAATTTGTAGACATTAACTTCGTCATTGTTTTTTTTTATTATATGTTCAGTAAAGTATGTTTTTTTGACAAATCTTGCAGAAACCTGTTCTATATAAATTACTATTTTTTGTGATGTATGATCTAAGATGTTGAAGAGGAGTTCTAGCTCGTGTAATAGTACTCCTTCATTATTTTCTTTAAGTATTTATAAGCATTTCTGCCAAGATGCCATCCTCTCCCGCAGTATTTCCATTCTTCAGTTGTTTAATGGCCGCTTTTATTTCTTCTTTTGTGATCGGAGGTAGATCTTCAGAGTTAATGTTTGTAATATTTCTTTTACGTGTTGGTTCTTTTATTGGGAGTGCGTAAATATATTTCTTGTTTTTTATTATTTCTCCATTTACATCTTTCAATTTTATTATTTCTTTTCTGGGCTTTGTGTTTCTTCTAAAGATTTTCATGCCTTTGGTCTCTTCTAATATAGTTTGGGCTAATTTGGCTTTATAGCATCTAATATCTTCTTTTACCATCCTCCGTACTGTTTTATTGGTTTCAGCATATTCTACCGTGTGGCATTTATCTTGTGTTATTAACTCTCTTCTTTTTTCTAGCATCTTTTTTGTTTGATCTGTAAGTTTTTCTTTTTTTTATTGTTTTGTATTTTTTTTTAAGTTTCCTGAATTACTTCTACAATATTTTTATTATGTTCTTCTATTGTTTCTAGTGTATTTTTGCATTTTTCTAATTTTTTTTATATAGTTTCCCGATAATTCTCCTGGTCTTCTTGTAGTTTTTTACAATATATTCTTTCTGTTCTATTACTGGGAATTTCTGTATCTTTCCAGTTTCAAGTTAATTTTGATTTTGCATCTTACTAAGCGATGGTCACTTCCCACACTAATTCTGTTTAAGACTTCTACATTCTCGATTATGCTGCGATTGCTTGACAGTTTAAAATAAATTTGGTTTCGTCTTTTTTTGTCTGGGCTTATCCAGGTCCACTTTCTATTGTCCTTCTTTTGGAAAGAGGTGTTCATATTGCACAGTTTTTGTTGTTCTAGGAAGTTCAGCATCATAGTTTCTCTCGGATTTCTCTACCTAGTCCGTGTGTGCTTATATATTTTTCATCTTCTCCTTGCTTCTTGCCTATTATGCAATTTAAGTCTCCCATTATCAAGTTGTGTTGTTCTGATAAGTCTTACGATTTGGATACTTCTTCATCGTCCTTTGAACTGGTCGGAGCATAGGCCTGTATTACTTTTAGACTTATTAATTTGTTTATTCTCAGTTTTAGGTAAATTACTCTTTCGGACATAGTGTTTAAGACTTCTGTTTTTTGGTCTTCTTACCTCGCCTCATTGCGGATAATTCATATTTGAGTTCTTGGAGTCTTTAATCTGATGCGATGGATCCTATGATGTAGGTGGCTAAGGTCATTCTTATATGGCAGCCTGATCTTTTCCAGGGGTTCCTAGCACCCTCTGCCGTGTGGGGTCCGGCTCCGGGTTTAGACCCGTAGAATAGTCCCAAGGTATGTCCTGCCTGGCATAAGAGGCGATCTAAAAGGACAGCACACATATTTACACATACACCCAATAAATACACCTACACAACATGTACACGAGGGCGGGGAAAACTGGTATCTCTGTTTTTCAAGAAGTATCGAGGCGGGGCCCTGGTTAGGTTGGTATGGCAGTGGTAGCTGGCTTAGAAACCAGGTACAGCACACCAGGGCTGACGGATAATATAGGGGCCCACCCTTGCCTAACCAGCATAGGGGGCTGCCCTTTCAACCGTTGAAAAATCCCGTGGTATGTAGTAGTGCCAGGTGGTGCCTGGAATAGGGCCTTGCTGCGTATCTCGGGAGGCTTTGTCAGCGGCGGCCCAGACCTCCTAATCGGGACCAGCTCTGCCATGATACTTCGGGAAAACTGGTACACGAAGGACTCTAACCCCAAAGCAATCATTCATATCAGTTCACACACACTAATACAGAACAAGCACAAACAGAAACAAGATACACACCATCCCTCAAAACAAAATGGAAGAAGAAAAATGGATCACGATTCCAAAGTGCCAAAAAAACCGGAGCACCCTAGCTCCAAAAAAGTAACAGTGGAAGGCTCCGAAATAAATTCGGAGAAAGAGGAACTGCTTCTCGAGTCTACAAGCAGCGAATCCGAGGGGGAGACTAGCGTTTCCCCCATAGATAAAGCGGCTAGGGAGGCTCGTCGCAAAGAGAAGTGAAAGGAAAATAAGAGAAAGGCCAGAACATTTAAGAGCCGAGAAGAGAGGGCAAAACGGAGGGAACTGCAGGAAGGTCAGGGTCTATCGGCCCAGGCAAGCCACGCAGAACAATCCTCCCAGGAAGCAGCTGACAAGGGTCCTACGGAAGCAAATCCAGGCGACTCCCCAAAGAGTTGCCAGGGCCAGCAACCTAGGGGCCCTCGTAAGCTGCAGAGACAGCCCTCAGGTAAAACAAGGAGTCTGGAGGCAAGACGAGTAAAAAGGGCTGCTGCACGCAAACCCATAGAGCTCATCAAGCACTCCATGGGACGAGTCAAGGTAACGAAAGACCAACCAGGTCCTTCAGGTACCCAACCAACCATCAAGAAACCAAGGAGTGATGACACTCCCCCAGAGGTAATGAAAAAAGGCCAAAAAGCTTACCGAAGCAAGCAGAGAAAGCCAAGGTATCTCACCCTTTAAGAAAAACCACGGCTAAGTCCCAGTGCGCAACAGAGCCGAAGCCACCTAATAGGGAAAACCAGGTTGTAATCAGGTCTGACCGACCAGATGGCCAGGTTCTCCCAAAGGAAGCTGAGGCAATTAGAGCTAATATAGTTGGTCTCCCAACGGAAAGTAGTTGCAATAATTCTTTCGTGCGCATTGGTTCACTTTTAAAAGTGTCATCTAATGAACACGACAATATAGTATCTTCTGATTATACAGTATATTCATCAGACTAGGACACTAGTTACCGTAGTAATGATATTTTAATTAATTCTGATTTGACACAACCCTACGTTGAAAATTCAAATCTACGTTGAAAATTAGCAAGTTGGGCTTTAAATGACCTTTTGAACATTTTAAGGGTCCCAGGTGGTGTAGCTTGAACAAGCGTCCACGTTCGATCAGCAGAGTTAAGCAACGCTCTTTCTGGTCAGAACTTGGATGGGAGTTCCACGGTTGCATCTCTCGGCGCCTCGTGATACGGCTGTCACGGAAATAGTTGGTCCCGGCTCTCATAACATCATGATAGTCGTTAGTGGGGTTGGAAGTCCCCATAAATCCACAGCGATGCCTATAATTGGCCTAACGGCTGTTGGCTGAGTGCGAAATAAATAAATAAATAAATAAAACCGTTTGTTGATGATAGCTTACCAGATGATTCAAGATCACTGTTACATACGTCTAGGCAAATAATAACCAAATTAAGGGAAGTGGAACCTGGCTCTTATTATCACTTTGGCTGAGTGTGTTGAAGTATGTGTAAATGTAGATGGCTTACCTATTTCAATAAGTTCATCGAGCCAATTTTACCCTATTCTTTGTTCACTTTATATAAATCCCAATGTGGTAGATGTTGTGGGACTTTATCACGGTAACAAGAAACCAAGCGATGCCAATTGTATCCTTAGAGATTTTGTTGATGAAGCAGTCTCCTTAACTAATAATGGGTTTGAATATAATAATAAAACTTTTACTTTCAAAATTAAAGCATTCATTTGCGATGCGCCTGCCAAGTCCTTTCTTGTTTATACCAGGGGTCATGCATTTTATAACTTTGCATGTAACTTGTACTATTTTGTGTAATGAAAGCCATTTAGAAATATTTAGAACATATGCAGACTCACTTTTCAAATATTTCGATGACACTTTCAAAATTTTATATAGCGTTCAATACGTTTCCCATAATGTTCATAATTTACTTCATATATGCGAAGATGCGAAAAACTTGGGTGTATTAGATCAATTTAGTGCATTCCCATTTGCGAATTATTTACAAACAATGAAGAATTATGTTCGTCAAGGTGAAAAACCATTGGAAGAAGTTGTTTGCAGATCAATTGAAAAAGATTTCTGTACAGCTTCTGTCAATTTATTGGCAACAAAACATTATTGTAACGATCCTGCTGCCGGTCATTGCCCCGGAATCATGACCCAGTGCCCCGATTGTTCTAGAACCTCGAGAAACGACCTTGCAACCCCCAGCTGCGATGGGTGTGTCATGCGATTCCCAGAAAGGTCGAGCGAAGTCTAGATTGATCTCGAAGGAAATTACCCGAATATAAATTCCCGAGTGGTGTAGCTTGAACAAGCGTCCACGTTCGATTAGCAGAGTTAAGCAACGCTGTCTCTGGTCAGAACTTGGATGGGAGTTCCACGGCTGCATCTCTCGGCGCCTCGTGATACGGCTATCACGGAAAAAAGTTGGTCCCGGCGGTCATACAACATCATGACAGTCGTTAGTGGGGTTGGAAGTCCTCAAAACTGCACAGCGACGCCTATAATTGGCCTAACGGCTGTTGGCTGAGTGCAAATTAAATAAATAAATAAATACACGGCCGCCGGAATTCTCGGTAGTTCTCATCAGACTCGAAGCGCGCGTGATATAAACGAACTGTGTGAAATAAATAACAAATAAATACAACCATATAAATACTTACTGTTAAGCTGTATATAAATAATTATTAAATAAGTGTATCATTGTTAGAAATAGTGCCTGTAGTTTATAAGTACTTCTGCCTTCATAATTCTTGTATATTTAAATAATCATAATTAATCATAGTAAATAAACGTTTAAAACCAGAAGCGTCGTATAATTTTTAAATAGCCCGAACGTAAAAACGTAACATTATATTCATTTAAGTAATGAGCATTGTAACGGTCCTCTTCTACATGGAACTACTGGTACACAGTTTAAGCAACTGACTTTAAAACAATTCACTTTGAAAATATCTGAAGGAGATGACTGCTGCAGATTAAAAGATGGTAGTATTATATACATTAAAAAAAATTTAAATGGCGATGATATTTTCATTATTGCCAATAAATTTTGCTTTGTTGTAGATTTGTATATTGAACCTTGCAAATCTTCTATTTTTAGTATTTATTCAGTTACTGATGATTTTGACAGTCTTGCCGTGTGGAATATTAATGAAATTGTTGTAAAATGTGTTAAATTAAAATATTGAAATAATTGGGCTGTTTTTCCATTGTTCGTGATTCGCTGTGTGAAGATCTTGTACATTCAGGTACAAAATGTTAACCAATAGCTCTCACTTTCTTTTGTAATGCGTCCACGAACACATCGCATACTGTTATAATAATTAATAATGCAAGTAACTTTAACGTCGATGGTACATGTTGAACCGGAGTGTAGGTACTTTTAACCCCACTTGTACAGCAACTGCTACGTGACGTACAACTTTTTCCCATTACTGGCTGTGTTTAGTATTTATGTGTGTACCAACTTTTGTTTTTTTTACAAATTTAAATTAGTTTGTAGTGAACTTAATGCTGCGTACCCGTTTGTTCTTTTTCATACATAAAGTATGTTTTTGCCCATGTTATATTAGAATAATGTACTGCGCATTTATTACCAACATTTTAGGTTTCCATCATAACACAGAGTATTATAGCTATCCTGTGGTCATGGATAAAAACTGGATAGTTGTGAAGTTTATTGCTGAAGATACTGTAGAGGCCGTTCCTACCAACTGGATTTTAGAAAATAAGTGTTATTGGCCATCTTATCCAGACAAACGTAGTGTAATAGAAGATATAAAAAGGTGAGAAGCACATGTTCCTAATGTATGGAACGTTTTCGATGTGTCTTTTTTTCGAAACAATATCTTTGGTGTGTAATTAATTAATTATTAATGAACACTATTGAAAGCGGCCAATAAAAATCTTGTTAACTAACATATAGTCCAGTCCTGGGCAAGTACTCAATACTTTTCTTTAAATTTGTACTCGAGTACTGTAAGTACTCAGTTCAAAATACTCATGAGTACTTTTTTTTATTAATACTCATTACTCGTGCTCGTGATAATTATCGCAAGTACTCGTAATAAGTACTCAATGTATTTACGAGCATTTTTGCGAGTATATGATTCCCCTAATTCGGACATTCTAAATCCAGACTCGTGATAAAAAGTTGAACTTTTGTCTTGGTATACAAATAACTATTTTCAGGAACCTTCTTAAAAGTCATTACTTTTATACCAAAATCTATCACTGAAGTTGATGTTTCTCTTACTGATTCAAAAAGTGTATGCTGCTAGGCAACACTTTTAGTTCCTAGGATTAAAAGTACTTTTACTTCCTATAAATTAAAAGTAGGTTCTACTTGGTCGGTTATGGATGCAGTTGTCCTATGCATTTTAAATGGCAAACATTAAAAGCAAACAATCATTTAAAATTTTGAATATTTTATACTTTTCCTGGTTGCAGAAAAAATAGTATGTATTATTCGAATTAAAAGTACGTAGCTCTGTTTGTCTCGCTATTTTTGGGTTCGCTTGGCTGTGCTACGCCTCGCCTTGCAAGTGCAAACATAATTGCTTATCAAAAAAAGATCCACTTTTAATCATAATAAAACAATATACTACCGTGTGATCATTTAAAAACGGGACATAGAGTGCCATGAAATTTCTGTTTCAGATTCGAACTTTGGTTAACAGCCATTTATCAATTTATTAACTTAACCTCAAAACATAAGCTTTATTAAACGTCAAAATTTACAGTAAATGTTCAAAGAGAGTGAGTTAGAATTTCTGTAATTTTTGAAGTTTAATAAAGCTTAATGATCTCACGGTTATATATACCAAGGCACTGAAGTTTAAGTTTTTATGACGAATGTGGATTTAATTACAGAGGCCCGTAGGGCTAAGTCAAATATACCACATAAATAAAACAATGGGTTACTTTGCCCGATTTCTTGTATTTTAATGACGATTTTGCTATTCTTCACTGCCGATTTAAAAAACATTCATTGAATATTGTTGAAATTTTGTTTGACATTCTTTTAAGATTTTTTCAAAACCAAGTGAAAAACCCAACCTATTAATTTTAGCTGTCACCTGTCACTGTTAGGCAAAAGTACTCGCGTGCTGTACTCGTAATGTTGCACCACGAGTTGCGAGTACTACTCGTTACTCGTATGTGTTTAACTAATAAGTACTCGTAACGTTGTACTCATGAGTACTTTAATAGAGTACTCGCAAAAAAACTCGTGAGTAACCTCATTCAGTACTTGGCACATGAGTGCGATATACTGTAAAGGTTTATGTTAGACGATGATTATAATAATTTAATTTAAGAAATAAATACACCCCCTACACATCTTTTATTTTTATTTAAAATCAAATTCTGACTGGCCAAAAATAAATAAATAATTGTATCAATGGGTTCAAGATTATAGTGTTTTGCCCTTTATTAGTAAATCGCACATCTGCAAGTTAACTTATTTATGGCTAGCTCTTTTTCGGTAGGCATGAAACTCAAAATCTGCAAGTTAGGTTCCCCCATATCTTCATAATTAAAAATCCCCGTGTTACGCCACTGGGCTGTGAAATTTAGAAGTAGCAACGCGCAAACTCTTACTGCGCTGTCAAATTGAATCCATCAACAAATAGATTTAATGTGCGGTTCGTTTTTGTGTAATTACAGTGAATTCAAACGCAAATCTATGAACAAATTATCAGGTATTTATTCAATTTATGGTATTTTCGCGGGCTAATCTCTCTTTTGTTTCAGTGATGTAAAAACCAACGCGGCTTGGGCAAATTCAGATGTTATCCGCTCCACTAACCTCACAATTCTAATTTGGTTATTTATTGGGAAAATAATTTGTCTGGAGACTTGGATATTCCTGCTGCTTACTCGAAATGATAACGTCTTGCTGGTACAATAATTTCCGGCTCCTCAAGCTGTCAATGTAGTTTTTACAATACCTTGAACTTTTTAGGTTGTCGAACGTTCTATCTTCGGAACGGAGCCCCAAGCTGGATCTTCTCTGAAAGTCTCTGTCTCCGATGTAGATGATGCTGGCCTTGGTGCTGCAGCTCCCCACGATGCCCCGCAGTCGTCAGCTCTGGATTTCGACTCCTGGTTTGTTCGCAGTCGCTCTTCGGAAATTGGAGCTGGTCACCGTTCGCACTTTCGGAAACTGGCTGGTGATGCAATAATTTTTTTATTATAGTGGAAAATGTTGCCCACACGTTCACTGATACTCCAAAGTTTGCTTAACACGATGGTGTAATTATTTTTTTATTATTTTGATTGTAAATAGGTTAAAAGTTAAATAATTTGGAGACACAAATTAAGCTTGGTATCTAATAATTTATTTCAATTGTTTCTCCCCGCGTTCGTTAACAACAATTGCCTATCTGGCTACAGAAAAACGGATGTTAACTGGATACAATGCAATTACTTATAATGTAATTTTACAACTTAATTTATAAACCTGTACATAATCTTATTTCTAAATTATTATTTGTTCATGTTTGCAATTTATCTAAGTTCTAGCGCCACTCACAAAGTTTAATTTAATTGTCTGTTCACTTGTGTCATTACACTGACTTATTTTTTATAAACACAAATCTTGTCCATTTCCTGTGGTGTCAATTTCTTGCATTTTATAAAACCTGTCTGAATTTCACCAATCTTCAAATATTACTGCTCCATTTTCTTATAGCCTTATTCGATCTATTATTGTGCTCTTTTTGCACTGTGTTTGAACATTCTGTCCTTCTTACCTTTATTTAAAAAGTTCATAGAACTGTACTTATTTAATTATACTGACATGTAAATTTAATTAACCTGCATGTAATAAATCCCTTTGGTGATAGATTTGTTGAATTATTTATTGGATTTACTTTGCACCAACCTCTTAATTTATGTTAATTGATAAAACTGTGAATCTAACTTACGATTTGAGCTCTGCCTTATTGCCATACATTCTAAAGTAATCTCAATTAATATCGGCAATGTTTGACCGATGCAATCATGAATTAAAATTTCTACTATGACTTCTTGCAGTTGCCTGCTTACCTCAGCCCTGTGCTTTATTTGACTTGCTTTAAATTATTGATTCTGCAAGCAGAGTTGTGTAACGGGCTAAAGACCATTTCAATACGTAAGAGTAGTTTTCATGACTGTGGCCAAATTTGAGCTCATATTTTTGTAAATATTCTTTAGGCGTACAATTATAAATATGATCTAAGTGTATTATGTTTTTAACTAGTATTGTGTTTTTCCATTTGTCGGCCTTTCTGTGCTGTGCTGTGGACTCATATTTAGATAATTACGCATCTGCTGAAAAGAAAGCTGAAAAGGCTACTATTTGTTCGGATTTGGAATCTGACAACACTCTACCGATAAAGAGAAAAAGATATTCCAGTTTTTCTTCAACGGAATATAAAGAAACTCAGCCAAGTGCATTATCCCGCCCACCTGAATTGAAAAAAGGTAAAAACGTACAATAGAAAAAACATTTAAAAACAGATTTTCAAAGTTTTATTTTATTTATCTACGACAGGACCTAAAATTTACTTTTAGTTGGCAATTTTAAGTATGTAAAAGACTTTAAGAACATGATCTCATTAATCACGTAGTCAGTAGTAACATCGTTCAAATTTTTAACCATGAAAAATTACTACCAGTTACTATATAGATTGAGTTTTTGTGATCAAGGCAAACCTATTATTTAATGTAGGAATCCAAATTTACATTTAAAGTAGTTTGTATATTTACTTTGTTTTCTAGATTCTGTTTTGGATAAAATCACAGGCTCACATTTTAATTTTGTCCTACTTTTGACTAAAAACTAGCCCCACGCACCTGTATCATAAATAACTATTTTTTTCTTCAAACATTTGAGTTCTTACATCATGTTTCCATTTAATATCAAATATTTGTTATAGGTCTTATAGTAGTCTTCCAAGGACCATGTTTCATCAAAAATGACAATAAAACAGCAAGGGAATGATTCTGGTGAAAAAAAGCAAATGAATCTGGAAGTGTGTCCGAGAATGAAGAAGGTATTGCAAAATTAATTTCTTAATTAATGCTCAGATTTTAAAAAGTACATTGTGCACATCTAGGTAATTCAAGAAATTTACTTTGGTTGCAAGCAAACCAATTACCTACAACTATGGTGGCTTCTTCATGTGAATCAGTTTTCGCTTTTCCCATGAGTTCATTACACACTAAAACTACAAAAGCTTCGATGACTCCTAAGTTTGTTGAACGTTAATTAATTCATTCTAATAGTAATGCCAACAGACCAATAAACAAAAGGCTTCAAGTTGCAGATCACCATTTAACTGAAAAAGGTAAAAATATAAATTGTTGTTTAATTAATTATACAGATCGGGGACTGCAAGTAGGTTCATTGCAATGTATTGAGATGGTATTGAGCCCGCTACTCAACTCTGCTTGCAGCACAAATAAATAAAGCAAGTCAGATAGCACAGAGTTGGGGTAGTTCATATAACTGCAAGATTTAGCGTATAAATTTCAATCCGTAATTACATTTGCAAAGCAATGCCAGTAGTAATGAAATGATTTGAGTACAAAAGGCAAAGGGCATAGCTCGTTTTTCATAGATTGGAGTCAACAATTTTAAATTAGCCAAAAATAAGAGGTTTGTGCAAAATTAAAACCAAACAAATAAATAGAATTGTCACAGAAAGGTTTATAATATGTGCGTGTTAACTGAAGCGTAGATGTCAGAATAATTAAATAGGATATGTTTATGAGCATTTTAAATAAAGGTAAAAGAAGCAGAATTATTATAATATGGTGCAAAGAGCATAAACCAGGCAGAACATGGCAATTGTAATATTAGACAGCAATATTTGAAAATGTGAGAAAAGTAGACAGTGGATAAAAATACAAGGAAAAGGACACACAACAGGATGTGAAACAAAATTGGTGATGGAAGTCGACTATTTTAAAAAAACAAGTCAGTGTAAGTACGCGAGAGGGAAAAGACGATCTAAATAATACAAAGTGAGTGGCGCTATGAGACAGTTAATATAAAATTGAAAAGACAATATTTTAGAATTAGAAATTTTGTAAATAATTTTAGTTATAAGGAATATTAGTTAAGAAGGTTATTTTATTGAACTTGGTCAATATCCGTTTTTTTAGTTTAGATAGGCATTTGTTATTAACGACCAGCAGGGAGAAACATTTGAATAAAATGAATTATTGACACACAGTTTTTGGTCTCTCAGTTAATTGCAATTTTAATATAAAAATATTGAATTTATAACAATAAAAAGTAGACCATGTGTAGAGAATTTACCAGTGCACCAGTGAAAGTGTGGGTAGCAAATTCCATCACATAAAAAATAATTTCTTCTGCTACCACCCTCCGCGGACTTCGGCAGGGACCAGTGTAGATTACGATCATCAGTTACGGGCACAATTGAGTTCCTGCGCCCAAGATTTCAACGGCAGCATATCCGCCCAGCGTGTAGGAGACTTCACAGCAGTCACAGCATCCGAGGGGTCCAGCTTCAGGCAGATCATCAGGAGACGCTGTCCGAACGAGTTACCGCAGCACTGCAGAAAACTCGGTTAGATTGCAATCAAAGTATTGGTGTTAAGAACCGGAAAGCAACAATTCAAACAAAAGCACGTCTTACTGAGCACAGATCCAGGCAGATTAAAGCATCTATCAAAAGCGAATATCCAGTAATTGCATAAAATCCAGATTTGAGGTTAGGAGAAACAATTGCATGTTTGGCGTCGTTTAACAATCAAGTGGAGGTTTTGCCTGCAAACAAAAGAGAGATTAATGCCATCGAAGGCGTGAGAATTCAAAAATTACCTTATCGAATGCTCATAAAACTCCTTTTGTTAAATTTAAAATCACAAAACGCAAACCACAACAATAAACCGATTTGTATAAGAATTTTGTCAAGCAGTGTTGCCAACTCTTCGCAAGTTGTATTCGCTAAATTGGTACTAAAAGTCTCCATTTTCAGATCAAAAGTCGCCAAATACAAAATACGCACATTAGAAAATCAAGCATTTATTTTTTTCCACAGAATAAAGAAATACGTAAAGTACTTATGGAAATAAAAATTAAAACTTACCTATTTATTTAAGGAAAAAACAATTAAACGTTCTAATTCTTTGTACCCAGTAATTACAATTGACAATGACAAATTGTGCAATGTGCAAACGTTGCAAAGAGTAAAGATAAAGCTCCTTCAGCTTTTAATTTCAAATCTCCGGCGTCATGAGTGCAAACATGACCGTCTGGTCACGTACGAAATACAATTAAATGTCAGGTAAACATAATATAATTTCAGCCGTTAATCATATCAGTATAACAAATTTGCAAATAATATTTTGAAATTCTTTGGTATATGAAAATTGTTGAGGATAAATGTATGTGTAGCTTTAGAAATATTGAAATTGATACATTTTTACATATTTTTTTAAATAGCGAATAATACCCTAGAATTTCAAACTAAAATATATCAAAAACGCTAGAAACGTCGCTAATCGCAAATTCCAATTTTTTTAGCTAAGCCACTTCTTAAATACCCTAGATTTAGCGACTTTTCGCAGTTGTTGGCAACACTGTTTGACAGCGCAGCCAAATAGCGTCTGCGCAATTGAAGTGAATTTACAGCCCAGTGACGTATCACACGAATTTTAATATTAACGAACCAGGGAACCCAACTCTAAGGAATGAATTTTTCTTGTCTACCGAGCTAGCCTTCTGTAATATTAAATTGCAGATGAATGAAATACAATAAAGGGCATAATACTGTTTATTTGTTAGTAGTTAACAAACCCAGTTAAAACAGAATTATTTTTGGTCAGTCTAACATTTGAATTAAATAAATGTAAGTAAGGTAGGTGTAATTACAATTCAAATTATTACTATATTATATCACATTACATTACATTACCTGTACATTACAATATGTAAGAGTGATAGATATGCTACTCGTTCTGTATAATTCTTCAATATCTGTTTTTAAAACTCTTAATAAAGGTTATCAAAAAACAAAATATTCAAAATGGACTCTTACGTAGTAGCATCAATGACAGACTTCAAATGCTAAAAGATGCAGTATCCAATACAAATTCAACATCTGCAGCTGCTCGCAGAGCAGCAATTGAATCCATTTTTAACAAGTTTGATCTTTCAGTCACAGATAATAATGCTCTGGAAGAATTTGAAGAGTTCCTGAAAAATGAGGACGAGTTTAATAAAACAGTAAGGCACTTGATTTTATTTGTTGATAAAGTAAAGTAATAAATTCTTAATGTCATCAGGCCGATACATGGCAAATAACGAACGCTGTTGTATTTTGTAAACCAAAGCGATTACCGAAATTTATAATCTGAATCAACCAACTCCCTTATTTACGTATTGGCAGTGTGTCGTTCAATATTTTTCGTAATAAACATTTTAAGAATAATTCAATAAACATTATTGTTAAAGATCATGTGATCCTGGACGGCCGGCGGCTGCTGTAATCTTTATAACGGATAGCGGATGACTTTACATCTCTTTTTGTAGTTCAGTTAAAATACAATAATGATGTAGCATTACGAAAAATAAATTATTTATTGAAATTGTTTATTTAAAAAAAAATATTTTTTTTGTATTATCTATAATTACTCAAAAATAATGTATTAGTTGCTAATTTAATAAACGTTTTAAAATATAACCATTAGCATGTTAGTACATTAAAAGTCCATATCAAACGGCCACTGGGCGTCCAGAATGGACATCCTATGTTGGTCCAAAACTGTGCCTTCTGGACGTCCAATGGAAGGCCAGTAGACGAATTCTGGAAGTCCACTGGACTACTTGTTCGGCTGTTAACGGACGTTCAGTGGATGTCCATTGTACATCAGCGTGTTGGCTGTGAAGAGAACGGCTGAATAAGAATAAGAAGAAGAATGAGTATGTATAACCTGAGAGACATAATAACTAACCAATAAAATTTGTTAAAATATTTTCAATGCACGTTTTACTGTTCGCAGTGAGTATTGTGTATTCATACATTGAATGAATATATATATTTATTTAATTTGTTTATGCATACAAATGTAGTTTAAGTTGCTGACTTGCTTATTTTAACAATTTACTTCTTAACTAAATATCTTAATATATAATGTAAACACTTTCCACATTTATTTTCCAGCCCTTTCTATTGGTTTTCCCCATATATATATAATACACATATATTGCTGGTAGGGCCTGGAAACTTCAGAAAACATTACGGCGCCGACATAGTCTCACTTAGAGTATAACGCGTCTCGTGCGCATGCGTGAGAATTCGAACTCCGCCTTTAGAAGCGAATTTTAAACTTGACCACTTCCCCATTGGCCGGACGACGCCGCCGCGCTTGCACACAGCTCACCATTATACATTGAAGAGTTGGTTGTCTGTCTCACTTCCTTGGCAAGTTTCCCACTCATAGCCGCTAGCAATATAGTAAGTATTAGATATATGGTTTTCCCTTTTTTCTAAAACTTTCTTCATCCATTCTAGTCCAGCACCGTCTTCTCCTAGTATCCTATATACGCCCAATGGGTTGTTTCCCATGCCCTCATAGTTGTAAATTAAGTGTATAATAGTTTCCACGCTTCTGTGACATATTCTACATTTATTTTCTTCTCTCTGTAGCCATTTTATTTTACTTAACTCTTCATTTTCACATCTGAATCTTGCTATTATACTCTGTGAATTTTTGTTTCCTTTTCTAATCAGGTATTCGGGTAATCTGTTATATTGCACTATGTTTCGATATATTTCATATTTATTTAAGCTGTTGTATCTTTTCTGTTGTTCAACCTCTATCCTTCTTCCTCCTACCTCTTTAGTTAGTTTAGTCCTCTTTCTTACTTCTTCCAGTGATAGTCATGCTTCTTCATAGTAGTTCTTTCTCTGTAGCCCATATCTTGTGTAGTCTCCTCTGCTTTCTTCGTTTGATAATTCTCTTTGCACCTCTATCGCATATTCTCCTTTTGGTCCAGTCCTTATTCGTTCTTCATATATTACCGCCCTTTTTCCTGCGTCTACTTCTAAGCTGTTTCTGTTCGTTTCTGCTAACACTATGTTTGTAGGGGTTGTCTTCTTTAGCCCTAATGTCCATTTTATGTATTTAAGAATCACTCGGTCCAATTGCGTCGTTAGAGTCCAGCCCCACACTTCTGCTGCGTACAGTAGCATGCTGCGTATTATTGCATCAAAGATTAACATTTTTGCTTGGAAGTTATCGGGGAATTTTCTTCTTCCTATGCCCCAAAGTTGTGCCAGTGCCATTGTTGCTTTTTTCTTCTCGTAATTTATGTGTGTCCTACTACTATTATTTTTGTGTAGGTAGTAACCTAGGTATTTAAACACTTTCACTCTTTCTATCCTCTCATTTCCCCACTTCCATCTTTCTTCTTTCCTACTTCCCCTGCTTCTCCTGAATTCCATTTTTTTTTATTTTTCTGTGTTTAGTATCAAATCTTTCTTCTTTAGGTATGCTTGTAAATTCTCCATCATGCATCGCATTTCCCAGGTGTTGTAGCTATCATCGCTATATCATCCGCGTACGCCAGTGTTCTTATTTTTGTTTTTCCTATTACTATGCCTCCTATTATTTCCTTAGCCAAGTGTTCATCTATATCTGATATGTATATATAGAATAATATTGGGCTTAGTGGACAGCCCTGTCTGAGTCCTCTTTCAGTCCAAAATCTTCTCTCCTCTGTGCCTGTGCCTATATAGCTTATGGTTTCCTTGTATATGTCCTATATTCTGTTTATTAGTATCCTGCTTATTCCTTTTTCTTCCATGTGTTTCCATAACTTTGCTCTATTTATCTTATCGAACGCAGCTTTCAGGTCCGCAAAAAACACATACAGTTTCTCACCTTGTTTCAACCTCTTTTCAATTGCGTAGTTTAGCACATATAAGTTGTCAGCTGTTCCTCTGTTTTTCCTGAATCCCGCTTGGCTTTCCGGTATCTGTTGATTTTCCTCTATTTCTTCTTGTAGTTTTTTCTGTATTATCTTTGCATATAGTTTGTACATAGAATTTAGTAGACTAATCCCTCTGTAATTTCTTATTTCTTCTTTGTTTCCGCCTTTATGGATTGGATATATAATGCCCTCTCTCCCGCTGTTTGGTATTCTGCCTTGCTGCCAGATCTCATTTATACATTTCGTCATGATTTCGGTCCCTTCTTTCTCCATATACTTCAAAGCTTCGTTTTGTATTTTATCCGGTCCAGCTGCTTTCTGTTTTTTCAGCTGCTGTATGTGATACTTTATTTCTTCTTCTGTTATTCTCTCCGTGGTTGTTATTACTTCTACCTCTTCTTCCGCCGTTCTTTCATTACTCCCTTCCAGTAGTTCTTTGAAGTATTCTGCCCATTCCATTGTCTTTATACAGTTCCGGTTATTCGACTTTACTTTCTTATTGCACGCTATGTACTTCCAGATGTCCGTTTCCTGTTCTATTTTTCTTATTTCTTCCATTTCTTCTTCCATTTTTTTTGTCTTTTTTTTGACATAGGTCTTTGAGTTCTTGTCTTTCTTGTACATATGTTTCTATGTTTATGTGTTCTTTCTTCAGTTTCCTTAATGCTCGTCTTACTACTCCTTTCTTTTCTCTGCACTCCTTGTCCCACCAGTTATTTTTCTGTACCCAGTCTTTCTTCTTATATTTTTTTGTTACTAGGCTATTCCTTATAGCTTCAGTCAGTTGTTGTAGGTTTTGTATATCGCTTTTTTCTATTTCTTCTTTTAATCTTCTTCTATATTCTTCTTTGCCATCCTCAGTCCAATCCACTATCTCCCTTGTTTCTGCTTCTAGCTCTTGTTCTTCAATTTCTGCTTGTATTTCTAAAGATAAGGGCATGTGATCCGATTCTGTTCTTTCCTCCACCGTAATTTTTTTACGCTTTCCATTGTATCCTTATTCGTGATTAAATAGTCTATCACGTATTTTCCTACTTTTAAGATATATGTTAATTCTCCCTCTTCATCTCCCCAGAAGTTTCCATTTAATATGCTTAATCCCTTATCTTCTGTCCAGCTAATCAGTTTCCTTTCTTCTGCGTTTGTTGTTTTGTCCTTGGATCTCCTGTTTCTCGCCTTGTTTAATCTGTCTTCATCTTTTGGTGCTGCAAAAGTTTCTTCTATTCCAATTCGTGCATTAGAATCCCCCCCCCCCCCCTATTACTATTTTCATTTCTCCTACTTGGCTCATTTCTATTCTCTCTTCCATTCTTCCTAAAATTCTGTCAATATTGTTGTTCACATACACGCTTATGATTTTCCATCTTTCTTTTCCCATTCTTACGTTTATCTCTAATACTCCTTCATCAATTTCTTGCATGTCTTCAAAGTGTATATTTCTTTCTATTCCAATTAGCGTTCCTCCTTTTGCTCTGCCTTTCTTAGCTGTTCTTTTTGCCGCTTGGCTTATCCAGCTATATCTGTTTGAGAGTTGGTTTTTCATTTTTTCTACTGCTGCTTCCTCCAACCATGTTTCGCTTAGTAGTATTAACTTGTGTTCTTTAAGAAATTCCCATGTTTCATTATCTTTTGATTTGAGACCGGCTACATTCCAGAAAATCATCTTTATCTCATTAGTGCTTGTTTTCTTGCCCTTTTTATTCTCCGTTTTTTTTTGCCGTTTGGGTTTCATTTTGGCCGTCCTCCCTCGTAGGTTCTTTATATATTTGTAGTTTTCTCAGCGTTTTTATTGCCTGTCCCGGAGGTTTTGTCGTCTTCTGTAGGTCCAGAATTTCTTGTTTGCTGTATTCCTTTTTCTTTCCTTTTACTCTTATTGTTTCAGGCTCTTTCTTGTCGCCCTTTCTTACATTCTCTGTTGTTGCTTTATCCTTTTCTTCTGTTGTCTCGATCTCTTCCTTCTTAGTATTGATTGCTGGTCCAGCATCAAATGCCTGTTTCTCGCCTTGGTCATCTTTAGTACTTGATCTATTGTCTACCATTTCTGCTAGTTGTTTTTGCTCTGGTTCGTCCCCCTTGGAAACCCCGCTAGCAGACTTTGTGTCCATACTGTCCTGGCTTCAGATTGCTTCCTTTTTTCTTGTTCCTTGTTCTTCTTTTTTTTGTCGGTATCTGCTTTAGCATTTACTTGGACCTCCGGCGATCTTTCTGATGTTGTCCGTTTCTTATTTTCCTTCTCTTCCTCCATCTTTCTTGTTTCATCCTTTTTTAACTGTATTAATTGTTCGGCTGTGTAGTACTCCTCGTTTATTTTCAGCTTGTTCCCAATGATTATCGCCTTGCAATTCTTCGCCCTGGCTTCCTTCATGTATTCAGTCAGGATTTTTCTTCGTTCTCTTTCTTGTTTTGTAAGATCTCTTGTGATCCAGATGTTCGACCCCTTTAATTTCTTGGATGCTTTGAGGGTTTCTATTTTTCTTTTCCAGGAGCTAAATTCTAGTAGAACCGGCCTGTACTTTACTGGGTCTTGCAGTTTCCTTCCTATTTTTTTTATTTCTCGTATATCCGTCTCTGTATTCACTCTTATCTCCATTTGGATCAGAATGTTTTTTACTTTCTCCATCAGTGTTTCCTCCGCTTCGTTTTCGCTCTCGGTCACTCCTTGTATGATTACCTTATTTTTGCGCAGTTCTTTATCCAATTCGTCCAGTCTTTTATCTTGTTCCGTTATTTGCATCTTCAGTTTTTCATTTTCTTGTACCAATTTTACATTTTCGCCTTTTATATTATTTATTTCTGTTTGTAGCACGTCGATTTTGGTCTCGATGTGTTTATTTCGTTCGTCCATCCTTTCTAATTTGTCTCTGATTCCCTTAAGTGCATCTTCCATTTTGTTTGTTTCGAAATTCACAATTGAAAAATTAAAATTCGTATTAGTTGTTAATTTCCGGTATTTATGCAACCTTTAACTCTCGTGCTTGTATGATGTGTTGCCTATTCTGAATTTTTTGAAATGGCTTGACCTTTAATGGTTTTGTTTATATCTCCTTATCTTATTCATGCAATTTTCCTTTTAACCTCTAAATTCTATATTATATTTGATTTACTCACTTTTTCTCTGTTATCTTTCTATCTAGCTACAATCTGTGCTCACTGCCTCTTCACTTTAACTGATTTTCCACTTTGCTTGTGTTTCCATCCACTCAATACAGTCAAGTTTGGCTTTAATATTGAAGCAATGGAATACACACCTGTCACCTTGAACTGCAAACCAGGTCCCTTTACATTAAATGTTTTACGTTAGAAGAATCAGTTACAGACAATAAATCAGATAACTGCCTGCTTATTGTTTGATAAAAGGTCAATATTAAAATACCCAGCAACGATTACAATATAATAGAAAATAGAAATTTTAAATTTATTTTTCCATTTATTCACTCCCTCCTACACTTACAAGTCATGCTGTTACACTTGGCAACATTGCATCTCTAGTAGTTGGTGGTCCTAAATTACAGTACTCCAATTTGAAATGGTTTAAAGAGAACAGTTTTACTCTTTATCATATGTTACTCTGTAATTAATTAAAGATAGCTTCTGTAATTGTGACATTTATTTACATACTCAAGTAATCAGTATATTTATAAAGTGAAACAACTTAACCTATGTAACCTATGGATAAAATAACACTTCTGTAATTACTCTAAAATTTGCAAAACAATATCGCTAAGGAGATATTAATAATTATTAGAATGTAAAATAATTTTGGACTAAAAAAATGTAATACGTTTGTAAGCCGCTAAATTTTCTAAAATAAACCATAAAGATTTTAATATGTTTGGTATGTAAAGGGTTGTGTATTAAAATAAAATTTGCGAGAAGAGTAGTTAAAAAATAAAATTTTAAAAAATTTTAAGATGTGGTGATGGTAAAGAAATAATTAAAAGAAATACAGTTGGTATGTTGATACAATCAAATTAAGAAGAATTAAAAAAGATTTGTTGGCTGAATTGAATTTGGTAATGCAGATTAAATAAAAAAATAAATTGTATTTTTATCTTGAAAAGTTCAAAAAGTTGTATTTCGTATTGGTGATGCAAGAAAAGATAATGTTAGTATGAGACAAATATGCTTGCTCTGTAATAATATAATTGTAGTATGTATAGATCAGATTAGGTAATTTTAAAAGTGGGCATGAATAATCGTACAAATATAAGATGAAATTTTGTTTAAAAACATGATTGAATAACAAATTAAATTATGTACAGACGTTTTTGAAAAAATCTATTTAGAACTAATAAAAAACATTGAAATTATGCCTTCATTTGTATAAAATTTGGTTATATGCAAAGAAAATGGGTTGTTAACAAATTTACGAGGTGAATAAGGGAAAATATAAACTAGAGTTGATGTGACTATACAATCGGTGAAGAGATTGTGGAATACAGTTTAATTAGCTACAAAGAAGAAGAAGATGACAACATTTGGATAGATTTGGATTTATTGGTGCATTGCAAGGTATAATTGACATTCGTTGTTTGAGTTGGGGATTCTACAGAGGACTGGAAGCGGTTTGCTGGTGTGATTTGGTTGCTACAGGAAAGGAGCTGTGGACAAAGGAAATTAGTTTGAGTATTATCTGTTAGTTGAAGTTTACCAGAGGCTTGAGGTCGACGGTCGCATACTAGGAGTTCAAGGAGTGAAGTTGGATCTACAGGAGCCTGGAGTTTTGACTTTTGGGAAGTTCCTTAGTTGATTGAAGGTACATTGAGGATAGGCTGACATTGACCATGGCTGAGAATCGTCGGGATCATTGGTGTTTGATGTGAGTAGCTGTAAAAGTGAAAGGAAGTCAGGTTTGTGGTAGTTATATTTAATAAGGAATAAAGAAAACAATTAATTGAGTAAAATAACTTAATAACAATACTTACTTTGGTGAGGTAATCATTGATTTGTGAAAGAGAAAGGATATTTGTCAATTTTGATAGAATTGTACTTTTATACCAGTTAAAAGTCAAACTGACATTTAATAACAGTCATTGAATTAACAATTCATATAGAAATTTTGAATATCTACAAATAGATAACTTGATTGATGAACCTCACCCTAATGAGAGTCTCAAATGTATTACCAAAGAATATAGATAGGGGAAGAAGGACAGCCTTATGGGTTATTAGCGTATTATTTAAAAGCTCCTCAGTTCTTGCCTGGCCCTCAAGCAGCCGCCGCCAGTACTAATGAACTCGTTCACGGCTACGGTCGGGGACGCATTTACAGATCCCTGTCGCATTTTTCCCAAGAACGCGTCTCAGCGTTGCCAGATTGCAAGGAAGTTACAGAGTTATGATTTTAACAGCTATTTGTATAAGAGCGAAATTGGCAATTTGATTTTGCGCTCAAAATATACACAAGATTTTATACAGAGTGGAGTAATTTTCGAGGTGCCACCATTGGCATCTCGGAAACGGTAAGAGATACAACTTCGGTCAAATGGGGAAAAAGGTGCACATTTATGAGGCCAATTTATTGACACTTCTGTTTTTCCGAAAAAAACGCATAGCCTACTTGTTATAATCGAAAAACTGAAACTGGTCGATTTTTTCAACCATGCATAACTTTTTTATTATTTCATATAATTTCAATTTTCAAAAAAGAGCTTGTAGGGAATTGTAGGCTCTACAGAATAGGCCTACTTTAATATTTTTCTGATTCGTAATTTTCGAGGTACAGCCCAAACATTTTTAAATGGAATGGATATCAAAATTTTGCATCATTGGAAAGCTTATTTTTTTCCCTTTTCATTCATGTATGGTTTCACATACTTATTTTCACAAACTTTTAAAATATTTTATAAAACACTTTTTAATCTAGTGTGCCTTGACTGTGTTAGTTGTAAAAACAAATGAATAGTGTGCTCTGGTTGCTATGTAACAAAACAAAAGACAATTTGCAGTGAAAACTTTCTAAACATACTGCAATAAGAAATAATAAGTTACTAACTACTCAAAGTTTAATCATATGCTCAAAAGTTATTATTAGTGACTTTTATTTGATATTTTTTCCACAAATATTAAAGTTTGGCAAATGTTTTACGTTTTATGAAAATAGGTTTTTCGGTCAGTTCTATCGTAAATAAGTCAATAGTCATAGGTCGTTACTTACTTTCGATTAATTCTTCATTAGCATCGTTCCTTACTGATGTGCTTTCCTGATAAGACGTGTCCCATTCCTTAGGCTAATTAACAGGACAGCTTATAAGAATTTCTTCTGGAAATTCACATTCAGTTGTGCTGAAGTTTGTCTTCAGTGTTGTCGTATACTCTTTTGACGTTTCCTTTTCCGAAATTGATCACTCAAACGCTTAATCTTAATCATGGTTAATTCGTGCGTATATTTTGAATGTAAGCGAAATCGCAGAACCGACTGCGATTTAAGCTTTTTTCGTTTTCCTATAGAAAAAGAAAGACGCGATTTGTGGTTGATTAATTGTGGCAATCCACAGCTTTTCACGTTATCTGAAGAACAATTACGTGAAAGAACTGTGTGTGCCATGCATTTTTCCGAAAAGCAGTTTATGAATTCAAGAAAAAATAGGCTGAGTCATAATGCTGTTCCCTTAAATTACAAAACTGCCATGCAACCTGACCACGCAACATCGCCAGTGTCGCCCAAAGAACTCGCATTTAAAAAAGAGATCATGCCAAGGGTCTATGGTAAAGCGACGTCTAGTTCGGGCTCTTTTCATTTGGATGAAGATCATATTGCTTCGCCTATGCAATTAGATGCAGATACCATACCGGATTCGTCTATGATACAGGTTAGTTCCTTTAAAAATACCCGTTCTGTATACAGTGTGGTGATAACGTCCCGCACAAAATTCATTATTTTCTTATTTAATGTTTTTTGGGAAAACCCCGAAACACGTCATTTTAGTTTTTAAAAAGACTCAATTTTCCCCCTTATTTTGATAGATCTCCTCACCAGTTAAATGATGATGTAAAAAAATTAGTGCCCCTCGTAGGTAACAATTGTTTTGAGAAAAATACACATGAAGTTCAAACAATTCAGAATTTATTTTTAATGAAAATAAGAGCTATGACAAAAACTACCTAATTTTGATTTTAAAACATTTACCACTGTTTCACAAATGTGTCAAAGTCAACAATTTAACGTTTCTAAGGAAACAGATGTGGTGCTTTATTTTAATTAAAAAAAATCTGAATTTTTTGAACTTTATGTGTATTTTTCTCAAAAAATTGTTATGTGGGGTACTAATTTTTTATATCACCATTTAACTGGCGAGATCTATCAACATAAGGGGGGAAAATGGGATTTCCATTTGAAAAAATTAATAATGACGTCATAGCGCAGAAACAAGTCTCCCTCACCCTTCTATTTTTGAAAAATTTATTGTTTATTCTAATTGTCGTTACTATTTTGCTTCAAAGAATCAGAAAATAAAAAAATCGAATTTTTATGCCATACAAAATATGATTTTCAGGGACTTCGAAAATTTCACCTAACCATGTTAGGAGGCGGGGTTTTACGATAGCACTCAAGCAGCCGTTTTGAGGAAAACAACTATACTGTTAAATGCAAAAGAAAATATGAACAATTTCCAGTATGGGAAAGTCTATGGACGGTGCCATGTCCACTTTTTAAAGAATAAAATTGACGTGTCAGGGTTTTCCCAAAAAACATTAAATAACAAAATTATTAATTTTGTGTAGAACTTTATCACCACACTGTATAATAAAATTTTTAAATTTTCCATCGATAGTAGGTTAACACGATGTCCGATTATAGGGGCTTAAATCTTATAGTTTCCCCAAATTTGTTGCTCGATCTTCGTGTAGGTACTAATTAAATAAGGTATAATTAGTTAAAATTTCTTTTAAAGTTTTATTAATTAAATCAAAACTAAATCCCAAGCAGTAAGTATACAGGGTGATCAATTTTCACTTCTTTAGGAGTTTTTATTCAATAACACAAAATGAACAAAAGTTGGCAGTTTCATAAAATACAGAAAAATTATTGACGTTTTGAATTCTCTGATAAATTGTGTAGAAATATGTAGGCAAAACAATGAGCTTGTAAAGCATTTTAATGGAGCCTACAGCATGAAAATCTTTTCTGTTATTAGTATGTTTTATTTTTAAAAACCATATTTCAACAGGCCATGTTAGAAATGCCAACACCTACCAAAACAAGAAAGCGCGTAGTTCTGCTGTGCTACATCAAAAAATTGCAAAACTGCGAAGACAAGTGGCGGCAAAAAATTCACAAATTTACCGTATGAAGAAGCAATGTGCACGAAAGGGGGCTAATTTAGATGCACTGGGCTTGAAACCAAAAACCGTTCACGTCTTTGTAAATATGCAACTTTCTCACAAATCTAAACAACCTTGGACAGAAGCTGAAAAAGAATTGACCTTAAATATGTACCACAAATCTCCAGCCCTCTACTTTTTTATGAGAGAAAAATTAAAATTTACTATGCCCTCCAAATCTACAATAGTTTCATGGTTACGGTTAAACCAACTTAATACAGGCACCAGTACGGAACTAATGAAAAAACTGGCTGTTAAAGTTAACAGCATGACCGATGATGAAAAACAGTGTGTCGTATTACTTGACGAAATGCATTTAAAGAAAGGTCTAGAATATAATCCACGCCAAGATATGATTGAAGGTTTCGAAGATTTAGGACATCTTGGACGGAAAAGCAAAATCGCTAGTCATGCACTAGTGTTTATGGGAAGAGGACTTATTCACAAATGGAAGATTCCTGTCAGCTTTTATGTTTCTTCAGGTACCATTAAACATGGAGAGCTATCTTCCCTCATTATTAAAAACATCGAAGAGTTACAAAGAATAGGACTTAAAGTGCGTGCTGTTACTAGTGACCAAGCTGCTACAAATAGAGCTGCATTTTTAAATCTAGGAGTTACTGCAGAACAGCCGTATTTTTTTGTCTGCGACGCAAAAATTTTTGCAATATATGACGTACCGCACTTGATAAAAAGCGTACGGAATAATCTTCTATCAAAGGATTTTTACGTGGAGGGCAAGCAAGTTTCTTGGAAAGATATCAAAGAGGCATACAAAATAGATAAATCTTCTTGTACTGTTCGAGCAGCTGTAAAAATCACGGATGCCCACATCTACCCCAATACTTTCCAGCGAATGAGGGTTAAATTTGCAACGCAAGTGTTTTCCAACACCATGAGTGCTACGATAAGAACTGCTGTTGGAACGGGCGAGTTAAAAAGCACCAGCGCTCTGGATACTGCAGAATTCGTACAGAAAATTAACTATTTATTTGATTGCTTAAACAGTCGAATGCTGAAAGACCGTAACCCATATGCATGTGCTCTATCCGTCAACGTACCGCGTACTGAAAATAATTTGAAAGAGTATTTGCAGTGGGTTAAGACTTGGCAAACATATACATCTAATAACAAGGTGAACCAAGGTGTTTATTGTTTTAAGGGACTTATTTTAACCATGCAGTCAGTTATGGAGCTATGGGAAGACTTAAAACAAGAAGGGTATCATTTCCTCCTGACCAGCAGACTAAACCAAGATCCTCTAGAAAATCTTTTCGCGGTCCTGAGGTATAGGGGAGGCAATTCTTCGAACCCCACAGTAAAATCTTTCCGCCAAGCACTACAGTTCAACATGCTGGTTAAATTGCAGCATCCTACAGAGAGCTCCAACTGCGAAGTTGATGAAGATGCTGTTGTCAACATGGCGAATGTTGAAGTGCCAGAAAAAGACGTCATGGGATATGTTGAGGACATACCATATACAGTTGCTGAACAAACTGAATTAGCAGAAGATGGTGACCTCAGTTTACTCAGTGAGGTAATAGAAGTTTCAACACAACCAAATCAAGAAGCCACATTAGAATCTTGTGCGACGGTATATGTAGCTGGTTATGTCATTCATAAAACGCTTTTACGTTTTAATTGTGATCAGTGTCAAAATATGTGCAGCCGTGACTCTGTAGTGCATCATAATGAACTGTTTTTACAGCAAAAAGACTATGGTGCGGGCGACTGTGTTATTTACCTAAAAAAACCTTCAAGTATTTTAATAAAAATAGTTACAATGTTACTTGAACATTTTGAATATTATTTTAAAAATAGTAAGTCGTGTGTAAGTTTTAAGAAAACATTATTAGCATATAGTGTAAATAAAGTGAAAATTTTAGTACCAGGGTGGCTTAACGAGCAAGACACATGTTACTCTCATAAACTGTTTTTAATTAATCATTTAATTACGTGCAAACTCCATAAAACGTTGAAATGGCTATCGCAAGATTTAAGGACTACAAACCAGTCTGGTACACGCAACAAAAAAATACAACATTTAAGTAATGTTTAAAGCTTAAAAAATGTACGTTTATATGCTTTTCAGATATATTTGCGTACTTCCTATTCTTTGTAACTTTGTATATTATATTGTTTTATTGTATGTAATATTTACACCTTGAAAATCTCATTTATTTAATAGATCATTGAAATTGGCGAGAGTAAGAAATGTATATCTTTATTTCAAAATATTTTAATTTAAACTGGCGTTAATGGATCTGACCCAAATTTCCAATAATCTGCCTTTAAAAAAAAGTAATTAAACCCGTAAAAGGTTGGGGCAAATTGGGGTTCAATCCCTAACAATAGGTACCTAACTCTTTATTAACAAATTATTATTTATATCGCCCAAAAATTATGTCAAATGCAAGTAATAATAATTTATTTAAAAATAGCTATTTGGCATAATTTTTGAGCGACTTAAGTATAATAGTAATAATAATAAATGTCGTTTATTGAGCAAAAATAAATGAAATTGTTATTTTACAATATACTTGAATTATGAATACATAAGTTGCTCAAAGGGGCAAAGTTCAGGCGTGCTAATCGAATTAGCATACTGTTCTACCACTTAACCCCAAGGTAAATAAAGAAAACAGATAATTTGTTAAAAAAAGGTATATTGTTGGGTATTGAACCCCAACCCTCGATTAGTTTGCAGCTCCTTAACCACATAAGTTCTTTTTCGTTTCTACTCTAATTTACGTTTAAAGTGCAGTAATTTAAACTAGAGTATAAATTATTAAATAATTGTGAGTTTTCTGTGAAAACCGCCCCGATTCATTTTTTTTAATAACAGATTGTACAGGACTTGGGTCAGATCCCTAATCACCAAATTAAATTTTTGCATACATTTCTGAAAGATAATTTAATGTCGATAATAAATGTTCGAATAATATTGTCTTATTCTTTGCTGAGACTATACATAGAGAGATCGCCAACTTAAATGTGCCTAAATAGATATTTTTTAATGCATCAAGTAAATGAGATATTCAAGGCGTACTGTTTTAGTAGCCGTACTGTACTCTATACGTATCAACTTCACAAGATACAATATTATTTTTGTTTTTATTTGCTTTTTAAAATAGATCACTGTAAACTATATTAATCGTCAACATTACTTGAACAATAATTTCCTCTCGTATTAAAATTTTTAAATAAAATCCGTATATTGTTTATTAATGTTTTTTTTTTCATTATTTGTACATAGCTAATTCTATATTCATTATAGAATTTTGTGAGAATAAAGTGGGGACAATCCGTATTCCGTATAATCTTGCGCTCATCGGTGAACTTTTTGTTGAAATTATATTAGAAACCTCTTATAATTTTTATAGGTACCTAGCTACCTATTAAATGTTTAAAAGTGTTGCATGTGAAACTTATAAAACCTTTATTTTACTTGGTACCAGTTCATCCGATTGACAACAAATGTTTTAAATAATAACAAAACAAACCAAAGAATATACACCTATATTTAATATTCTTTGTAACAAACTTAACTTAGATGTAAGCAGAATCAAACTACTTAAATATTCTTTGGCAGAATACAAGTTTATTTCGGGTAGGTACAACCATTGTAAAACTATTGGAATTGTAGAGAGAAAGTTCTTGCAACACTGTTATAGCTCAAGAATGCCACTGATAAGGTAAGCACTTTGACGCTAGGAGCTCCCAGCGGCATTTTCGAACAAAAAATGATATATTTAACCAAGTAAATAGTTATGCAACCCAAATCACAGCATATACGTTATAGCCCATAACGCTGTCCTTCTTCCCCTATCTATATTCTTTGCTTATACAATTAAAATAATTAATAAAACTATACTGTCTGTCATTTGCACAAATTGCGCTAATTTAAAGGGTAGTTGCATATAGGGTATTTTGAAAACAATGTGTTAAAGTGAAGGTATAATGTGCTATTATCACTTTTCACTTCACTTAAAAAAACCATTGAAAATCTTAATTCAGTTAGGTCAATATGCCAGGCAGTTTTACCTTGTAAAAGATAAAGCAATCGCATTTTTACTTCCTTTTACTATAAAGGAAGTATTGGATTCACCCTCAAAATTCTAAATTGAGTTTTCAACAGATCTTCACGTTTGAGAGTCCCCTGATCCCAAAAAACATTTTTTTTTATTGGTCTGTCTGTCTGTCTGTGTGTCTGTGAACAGAATATCTCAAAAATGAAAAGAGGTATAGCGTTGAAACTTCATATATAAGTTTTGTGTAGTATGCAGATAAGACAGCAAGATTTTGAAGAAAAGCGCGTAACCGGAAGTAGGTGTTTACTCTTGTGATTTTTCAGTTTTTTTCGATTTTTTCAAAAACGGCTCTAACGATTTTTTTCAAACTTTACATTTTTATTACATTTTTAATGTGTATTGGTATGAGCTAGGTCATTTTCCAGTTGAATACTTCTAAAGTAGGCTTATCTTGTTTTTTTTTTCTATTTTTTTTATTAACTCCTATTTTAAATAGAACACCCGGTATATTATTACATTTTTGAATTCAGATTAAAATTTTAGAGAAAATTTGTCTCTTTAACTAACGCTCTATTTTGTACCGTTTTTATAGAAATTATAATTTTTGAAAATTTTTGACAAATACTTAAAAATTCAAAATGAAATTTTTGACTAATTATAAGATTACTGTAAAAGGAAGTTGTGTGAGTGTATCACACCAGATTTTTATTTTAAAATTGAAGGTTTCGGTGCAATAACGGCATTTAAATTTTTTTATATGTGGAGGCATTTACTAAAATGTTTCACACTGTACTGTGCAACAACCGGGCTTCTAGTTTAGTTCACAGGCAATACGCAGATGGTATGGCACATGCCTGGATTTATAAATCAAAGACAACAAACATATGAAGTTAAATGATCAAATTTATGCAGTCTTCACTTTAACGTTAAAATAAAATCTGAAAAGTTTCAACAATTGACTAAATTAACTGAAGCGAGCTTCGATCTTCTGCCAACAAAATTTTGAAAAGTAACTCTCATTTAGAGCTAAAATGAAATTGTAGCTCATTTAACTGACTTGCATTAGGTGCGGCAATCTTGATAGTAATGGGAGTTCGCTGAATACCTCGTGCTGTAATGTTCTGCTGGATGCCAGCTTGTTGCATTCTAGGCCTTTGCAGTGGTGTAAGCAGCTGAAACTGTTAACCCCCTTGGGCCCCTTGCGACAACCTGACTCCTGTTGGGCCTGCTGTCCTTAAATTTTGTTAGTTCAGTCCTTTAACACCTGATGTGACTGGTTGAGCTGCGAGAAAAATATAAAGATTAATACAAAGCAAAACAACATTCCTTTATTATTATTATGGAAGACCCAATTCCCTACGGTTCAAATTTCTATTCATATATTAATTTTCTTGACAACATCGTTAAAAACAAATGCTGATGATATTCATTTTTCCCATAAGTGATAGCCCAAATTTCCGAACATAACGCAAACCAAATTTGCATGAATTCCAATCGAAGTTGACCTAGAACCTTTTGCTATGTAAGGACATTTTTAGTTTGTGGGAACGTAAGTAATTTAGCATTATTTTCTCGATTCCGAAATTACGACTCCGCCTGTATATGGGTATTTCGAATTATTCGCTTGCAGTCAACAGTTTTAAACGCACTCATTCTGTGTTATTGCTGTTTCGGGCCTATTGGCGCGCATGTGTTTCTTATCGACCCGTCTGACGACGTGAATTCTTGTACGTATTAGAGCCAGTATAAAAGACAGTTGCCATGTGTTAGACAGAGCAAGTACGATGTTTAGCCCCCGCCACTTATTGATGCGAGCTGTTTTAGTGCCCTTCTTTGCCACTTGGGACCTGGAGTGTCTAGAAGCAAAAAGTGATTTGGAAGTTGTCGTCTCGCCACGCGCCCTTTGGGGTGGCATAGGCAAGGCTTATGTTTGTTTATTGTGTGATTACCAGCTAACGTTTTGTGCCCATGGTGTGTGTGTTCCGTATGTTTAATCCCGTTATTCGAACCCGTGTCGATGTGACTCAAGTTTTGTGTTCCGCCTTTATGGACTTTTTTGGACTATACGTGGTAGCTTTGGCAATTGGGCGATCAAACTTGGTTTTGTTGTGTACTGATTTTACCCTTTAAGTTTTCGTTTATCGTGGGGCGGCAACCCTAACACGTTGTTGGGCGGATTCTCCGTGAAAACTCAGTGCCGGTTTAACATGTTTCGCGAAGCTCCCGCTTACAGTTTTTTACCATCCTGCCAACTTTCCGCAGCGGGCTTCGACTTTGTCTTGTTAGAGAATAATTCTCATGGTTCCGTCCCGTCGGCCAGCAACTTCCTGTTGATTTGGTGCAGTCTCCTTCGGTGTTTATTGCAGTGTCTGGAACAGCAGCCGTCTGCAGTAATATAGGACATCGATTATAGCTATCAAGCAGATTAGCGGAACAGGTTGAACCAAACATAAGACCCGAACAAGCGGGTTTCAGACCCAACAGGTCTTGTGTGGATCAGATTAATACGCTACGAATAATCATTGAACAATCTGTCGAATGGAGAAGCACACTATATATGACCTTTATTGACCTTAAGCAAGCTTTCGACTCCCTTAATCACTCAGCACTGTGGCAAATACTTGAATTATCTGGCATACCACCTAAAATAATTAATATGATAAAATCATTGTATGAAAATTCAAATTGTAATGTACTACACAATGGGAAAACTAGTAACGACATCACAGTCTTAACAGGAGTTAAACAGGGTTGCCCGTTGTCCCCGCTTCTATTCAATATCGCATTAGATTGGGTAATGAGAAATACAAACTTCCAACACACAGGTATCACATGGGGTTTACAGAACCAACTTCATGATCTAGACTACGCAGATGACATATGTCTCCTAGCACACACACACAAGAATATGCAAACTAAACTGAATCTACTCGCAGAAAAAATAAAAACAATAGGTCTCGAAGTAAACATCATGAAAACTAAAGCGATGAGAATATGCACTAATAACCAACAACCGCTGCATATAAACAACCAGCCAATAGAAGATGTAACAGAATTCTGCTACCTGGGCAGCATATTAGCAGCAAGTGGTGGTACTGAAGAAGATATTAATCAGAGAATAAGAAAAGCAAGGGTAGCATTTGGTACACTACAAAATATCTGGAACAGTCCTCATCTATCTCGGAACAATAAAATAAGGGTATTTAACACAAACGTCAAACCCGTATTGCTATATGGATGTGAGACTTGGAAAACCTCTAACACCATCAACAATAAACTCCAAGTATTTGTTAATAGATGTTTACGACGAATAACAAAAATACGTTGGACTGATTTTATCACCAATGAAGAGTTATGGAGACGAACAAAACAGTCTGAACTAGCCATAGAGATCAGAAGAAGGAAGTGGAATTGGATAGGTCACTCGCTAAGAAGAGAAGCCAACAATATTTCTAAAGTGGTACTTGAATGGAACCCACAGGGAAGCCGAAGAATAGGTAGACCTAAAACAACGTGGAGAAGAGCAGTCCTTAAAGAAATAGAATTAACGGGAAGAACGTGGCTTGAGGTTAAACACATTGCCCAGAACCGAACAAGATGGCAAGCATATGTAGAGGCCCTATGCTCCAACTCGGGAGTTTGAGGAACATATATATATATATATATATATATATTATAGCTAAGCCAAGCTTCTTAAAGGTACCGTAATATTGTAGTAGCTTTACAGTGCGAATCTTAAGTGTACCGAGTGTTTTGCTGAAGTGCCAAACAATTTACGTAACGTTGCCGTTATTGTAACACGTATTGTTTATATCTTTATATTTGCTGAACCTCTAATAGTGGTTACCTGTCAGTTTAATTTATTACCGTCAGTCTACATGATCTTGTACAACTTTATAGCTGATTACCGCCTTTTATTGCTGTTTATTAAGTCAGTGTTTTGAATAATTCAATTCACCAGTCATTCCAGTATTTAATGTCAAGTTTACCGCGTTCGTTACTAGATCAAGACGTTACGCAATTTAAATAGTTAATCTTTACTAACCCATTTCATATTTTTATGCAATAAACTTTTGCATTTTTAAATACACTACTCAAAAGAAAAAAGTAGTCACGTATTCAAAGTGGTGTACATTTAATGCCAGTTTAGGAATTTTGTTGAAACTTGGGATATGTGAGCACTTGTCCTTTATCTTTAATAATTTCCACATAATACCAAAATATCATCAAGTGTGCTTATGTCAAATAAGTTAGATAAATTAAGTAACAAAAAACAAAGTAGGGTGGACATTATTATTACATACATACATGCTAGTGTACTTGCTAAAACGGCTTCTTAACATTATGGGTGAACACATTCAAGATGTATCACAAATAAGAAGGCAACTAACGCCAATACAGGTTATGCGAGCGGTAACTTTGCTACAAGTAGGGCGACCTCAGCGGTACGTGGCTCAACAATTAGGAATTGTACAGGGAACTGTGTGGAAGCTCTGGAGACGCTACAGGGAAACCGGGCTTGTTACTAGACGTCCTGGTAGTGGTCGAAACCGAAAAACTACTGTAGGTGAGGACCGTGTTCTTCGTTTGTAAGCCCTACGCAGTCGTACAGCTACAGCACGAGACCTTCAAGCAGACGTTCGACAAGCTACTGGGTGCATAATTAGTGATAGAAATAGAATGCATGAAGTTAATCTAAGGTCCAGAAGACCCGTTAAAGTGCCCAAATTGTCCAGAAATCATCGTAGAATGTGAGTACAATTCGACGGAGAACACCTAAACTTTCAACTGAGGCACTGGCGACGTGTCACGTTTACAGATGAGTCCACGTTCCTTCTGTCAGGTAATGATGGACGTTTACGTGTATGGATAAGACCAGGAGAACGTTACCTTCCCAATGCAATGCATGAAACTATTCCTTTTGCTGGAGGATCGATAATGGTATGGGGCGACATCACATTAGATACCCGTACTGAGCTTGTCATTGTTCGAAATGGTGCTCTAAATGCACAACGATACATAAATAAAATCCTACATGTACATGTTCGTCTGTATGCCCAAAATATTGGTCGGGAATTCGTGTACATGAATGATAATGCTAGGCCACACCTAGCAAACATAGTGATTAATTATCTTCAAGATCAAGACATTCAAACAATGAATTGGCCAGCATGTAGTCCGGACCTGAATCCCATAGAGCACATGTGGGATATGTTGGGAAGAGCTGTTCACACTCGTCAAAACCCCTTACAAACCCTTGCTCAGTTGGAACACGCTCCGATAGAAAAATGGCAGCATATCCCACAGGACGTGATTCGTAGGCTAATTCGAAGCATGCCACGACTCTGTCAAGCAGTAATTCGAGCAAGAGGAGGCAATACTTCCTATTGAATTCATTGTCATCATAATTAATGAAGTAAAACTGACTCCTACATTTCCTAGATTACTTTAGTTTTTGTTACTGATAAGCTTGAAGCTATACAAAGATTACAAGATTAATTAAATGTTTAAAAAACATGTAGCATTATCCAAATAAACAATTTATCTACATATATATAAAGTTTCAACAACATTCCTAAACTCGCATTAAATTTACGCCACTTTGAATACGTGACTACTTTTTTCTTTTGAGTAGTGTATGTTTCTCAATACATTTCATGTTTATTTAACTGTGGTTTCCTTCTGATGTTGAGCATGCGATTTGTGTATGTATTTTTCAGTTGTAAAAGGAGTTTGGACAGCTGCTCAAGTGAGTTCTTCGAAAGCTAGGTCCGTTGATGTTGCACTTGACTCGCTGACCAGGACACTGCCAAGGTTATAGTTGAAAGGTAAATCCATTATGCTTCCACTTTTCCTCGGTGGGTTCACCCGTGTATTTTTCACTTGTGGGTATCGTGGTGACGCTCTTGCATTTAAGATCTGCTTTTCGTTTATTTGGCCGTTGCCCTGTGTGATCTCGTGTTGCACACCCTTCGCTCCACTGAAGCTAGCCGGCAACTCTTTTGTAACGGGCTGGAGCAGCAGTCCTATGTAATACATTCCTGGTTTTGAGTTAGCTTACGCGCTAGTTGTTTAGCATTATTTGGCTTGTCGTCGATACCGTTTCGTACCGTTACAAACTGGCACCACAGAATAAACACCTAACGGACTCAGAAGTGACACTCGTGGCGACGACTTTGACACAGACTGATGCAAAACCTAATCTGCTAACCTCGAGTTTGAGATAGACTTACAGTGCCACCAACATATTATTCTTGATCTTGTTAAGCCATTTTGCAGCCTGTAGTATTTAAGTAGATTATTTAAGTTTTCAGTACAGCCAGTCTGTATTTCAAATCCGTTGCCAGCATTTTTAACTTCTCATCACCTATTTCAACAATTTTCGAATTAGAACACCCTGTATATGGGCGTAGCGGTTTCGCTTATGCCATTTTAGGCCACCCTTTATCAAACACGTGCGCTTTTAGCGCGGGCAAAACCACTTCCGTCCGCCTAAGATTACGCCTCGTGATTGGCTAAGGCTCCGCTTGGATACTCGTAGCGTGGTTTTTGCTTGCAGGGAGAGAGTTTCGACAGTGCCGTTGACTGTGACGCACACAACGTTGAGTGTTTTTGGTGCTCCCGATGGTCACGTTCTGCAACGTAGTTTAAGGAGTATTCCTTCCTTCCCACTGGTTAGGGGATTTCGCTAGCAGGACGTGTAGAGTGCCCTCGATTCTATCGTTGTATGTGGTCTCATGTGTGAGACCTGTTCCAATTAAACGCCACTCCAAGGCGGATTACGGTCCCAAAGTTGCTTTCGCACCGCCCCCGCTGTCAAACCTAGCCCTTGCCGAAGGCACCGCCAGTGGCTGCCCACGTAACGCTCAAGAGCCGCCCAAAAATACAGGTATCGTTGCAAATTATTGTGTAACCTAATCGCCATTTTTCGTACGACGCGAACTTATCATCGCGTGTGTGTTAACGCTATTGTGCCTAATTCGTTGCCTGCAGAGTGACTGAACTGCCATGCATGTAGCCTACAACCAGGGCTAATTTATTAAACTACCGCATTGCTGGTTGCCATTAGTGTGACTAATCAATCCCTATTTATGTTACGGATATCGTGCCCGCTATGGCTGTAAATTTAGGCGTTGCGGCCGTTTGTAATTCATAGCTAACATTTGCTCTGTGTTTGAACCAAGCTTGCAACATAGCCGCTGCTAATCCCTTGTGCCTTGGGCCATTCTCATAGATGCAATTAATCAGTGGCTCTGGGCGCGCCTAAACTCAGCTAGGTTGTTGTTGTGAGTTGATGTGCCCCGATCGCTCGCATGTGTAACTAACCAGTTGCGCCGTACGTGACCTAAATTAAGCGATGTTGTTGTGAGCTTATGTATTTTGATTGCTCTCAGTTGTAAGTAAATATTTGCTGGTGCTTGATCCAAATCAAACAGCACAGTGTTGCAAATTTGTGTGTTTCGGCCGCTTTCTTTCATGATTAAACCTTGGCTTTGTGTATCACCCAGTTAAGCGATACACTTACTACCACTTCATGGCCACAGTTACCTATAATTAAATATTTGCTCTGCACTGGGCCTAACCTAGTGATACAGTCGCTGTAAAGTAATGAGCTTCGGCCGTCTTTATTATGCCTAATTAGTCACTAACTTTCTGCCGTTCGCTTAATGGGCCAATCAAGGCCGACCTTATTATTGTTGACCATTTTCTTTTGTATTTGTGTGCATTAGCAATAATGCGCTAACACCAGCTGAGGGGCCTAACTTAAGGCCTACAATAATTAAGGCGACGTATTCGTTGCCCGTTTTGTAACGTCAGACAATAGACGAATATCTGAATAAGGGACGTATTATTGTGTTCGCTCTCTGCATGCTCTTTCTAGGTTAAACAGCTAGTGTCAAGATTGATGTACGACGAAATTTGAGCGTTGGAGTGTGTAGGTAAGTCTGGCGACGCCCCGCAGTGGCAGCAATTACCCGAAATAGTAATTCAAGTATTTCTTTCTCAAACTTGTAGTCCGAGCTCGACAGTTCTCGAGTACCTTTCCTGACGTAGTACCCTGCGTACTTCTCGTCCCGTCTAACCGTCCAGGTCCGGTTTTACGGATATGTTTCAAGACAGACTTGGTGGCGCTCTTTTATTTTGACTTACCCTGTATATGTCATACCACGCTTGTCCAGTGACGTACCGTTTGAAGCACGCTCAACTCTCTGAGCGCTTCAGCCGAGGCCTTTAGCCTGTTTTACTTACCTCGCGTGGGTGTCGCTAAGTCATTTGATACCGTAACAATTTACTCTCTTTCAATATGGCCGCTATAGCTGAAATAGGCTACTCGAACATCAAAGGTGCCGTCGCGTGTGTCGCTTCTGAGTCCGTTAGGTGTTTATTCTGTGCTGGCGCGTTGTCGTAATATTGAATTCAGCCGGTTACTAACTGGCAGCTCAACATCGTGCCATGTTTGGTTGGTCGTAAGGCGTTTTTATCTCGTTACAGCTTCACCTAGTGCTTAACACGTGTATAACAAATACCTATGCCTAAAAACAGAGTTGTAATAACCACTTTGAAGGATATAACCTAACCATCGTAATGTAGATCACCCGAGGCTGCCCCCAAGGAGTAGTTTCTCCTCTACTGCGGTGGTTGATAATACGTGAGGGCATTGTAAGAAAAGCCAATGTATGGTCATATAGGTACATTTGTGTTGTCATGAGAGCCGCACACGACAACTAATTGAAGTCATTTAATAAAAATTATTGCAGAATTATCTAAATTACTTCAATTAATCGCTACAGTGTCCTTTGAGCAGGCCACAGGTGTGCATGCAAAGGGCTGCATGTTTGACATACCTGATGTAGATGAAATAACCATACTATATACAGGGTGTTTTCTAACTTGAGACTTTCCTTGAAAGAGCGTCTAAAGGAGGCGAAATGTAGTCAATTGGTGGCAAATTGCTCTAATAAAAGTGTTATAATAAGAGAGATATTGTCTTATCTTTTTTACTATGAGAACAACTAAGAACCACTGGACTCACTGCACTGTTTTATTATTAGTTGGCGTGTGTCAGCATTGTCATATTTTTGACGTTCGAAATAATCAATGCTAAAAATATGGCTCATAACTATTCCAGTATCGAATTAACAGATATGTTGTTAGTTTATGGGGAGGGATTGCAAAATGCAGCTGCTGTATCTCGCGTTTATAGAGAACGATTCCCGCAAAGGGTTGCGTCTGCTCCCAGAAGATTTATTGAAATTCACCAACATGCTAGAGACACTGGACAATTACTACCAAAACGAGGACATGATGGTGGCCCAGGTAGGGTTGTAGGAGACGAAGCTGAAGAGGAAATTTTGAAAATGGTGGATGCAGACCCATCTGTAAATACAAGACATGCTGCCAATCGAACCGGCATTTCTCATACCAAAGTATGGCTTGATTCTCCGAGAAGACCAACTATACCCCTATCACTTGCAATGCGTGCAGGCTCTGATGCCTGCAGATTATCCTCAGAGGACAAGATTTTGCGAATGGCTTCTGCGCGAACATGCTCGCAATTCCAATTTTACGTCCAATGGTTTGGTTTGTGATGAAGCAATTTTTACACGGAACGGATTAAATGTGGTTTTTAAATGATGGTGCCTCACCACATTATAGCCGCATAGTTTGCGAATACCTGAATCGGAGTTTTCCAAATAGGTGGGTAGGCCGTGGTGCGCCAATTTCTTAGGCGCCTTGGTCGCCGGACTTAACGCCACTCGACTTTTATCTCTGGGGACATTTTAAGTCTTTAGTGTATGCCTCGGAAATAAATACTATAGAAGAATTGCGCCAACACGTGAAAGATGCAGAAATTATAATTCGAGAGCAAGCACTGCAACAGGGAACGATTCAGGCGCGTTATGCTTCTTGGATACGACGGGCTAGGATTTGTGTGCAACAAGAGGGTAGACATTTTGAACAGTCTCTGTGACAACGAAAATAGTTATTTGTTAGATGTATTGTAACTAATTTTGTTAATTAAATTGCAATTGCAGTGGTTCTTAACATTTTTTTCAGAAATTTAAAAAGAACATATCTCGCTTATTATCCAACTTTTACTGGGGCAAATGCATGTTAACATACTGTTAAGGACTTTATAAATTTTGCCGCCTCTCTTACATTCTGAATTCATACTGTGCGCAGTAGACTGCCGGGCCGGCATCCGATTCTAAAAACACTTACGTTTCATCTGTCAACGTGGCAGCATGCAAACCGGTCCGCTCTACGGAAGCTAATTCTTGTAAATGTTCAAATGTTCGATATGTTTTTTATTGCTAATAAAGTAACATATTTCCGGCTTTCAACGAGTGTATTTATTCAGTGAAACCTACAATCATACAGTCCACAAATTCCAAGGCGAGCTGGCAATCAGGAGTGTTCCAAATAACGGAAAACTGAGAAGGCCAAAACATTGGACCTTCGATCCGGATGTGCCACAAACATTGGTCCTACAGAGCCCGATTAAACCACATTAGGTCATTGCGAGTTCAAAACAGCGACAGCATTCGACAACATTGGTCATTGGCAAGTACAAAAGCATATTCAGTTTTGTATTGCATATCGGCCGCAAGGAAGCAGCGTTCATATTCGCAGCAACGCGTGGAACGAAGAGGGCACATGCGGTGCCCGTAACGAGAGGAAGGAAGACAGCAGACGGTAGATAGCCAAACGCCGAGTTTAGCGCCAAGTTCGTACACGTGGGCATTGCAGCTGCAAGCGAGACGGTAGTAGGAACAGAAAACCGGCAAGGCGGCACACACCAATGTAAGCCTGATTTTCCTATGCATAAATTTGGTTTATTTCGTCTGTGTTTGCATGTGTGCTTAATTTCAGCTGCGTATTATTGCGTAAACAAATGGTTTATGAGTCATATAAACATTTTAATTGCGTGAAATGCCAAGCTATTACGTTTGTTAGCGATATCCCCTGCATTTTCAAATTGCAGAGCCGTTTGCGTTGTTAAAACAGTCTCGCGTTCGTGGCGCAATTTGGTCTTGCGTAGTACACGGCCATCCGCGTCGTGATTCATTCCGAGTACCGGAGGCGTACCAAATTCGCGCCAGAGGCGTGCGAAAGGGTTTTATCATTAAAGAATATTTCAGATTCTGCAAGTAGTAAGGCTACCACGCGTAGCATCTTGCCTGAAATATCACAGATAGTTGACCCGTTGGGTCCGCGTACCAGAAGCGTACAAAATTCACGCCAGAGGCGTACGAAAAGTTAGTTCGATCTGTTAAATTGTTTTTTAATCTCAACAATTATGAATTCGCTTGTTAGGGCACGTGGCTCTATCAAAGGCAAGCTTATGAGTTTCGCAAATTACGTGCAATCTTTGCAAATAGTTCACGATGAAGATCAATTTTTATCCAGCGCTCAGATTGTTCAATTGCAGAAAAGATTGGATGTTATAGCCGCCGTGTTATCAGAATATTATGCAGTTCATGAACAAATTTTAGAAGCCAGTGAGGATGCAGAACGGGAAATGCAACAGCGAGTCGAATTTGAGGACTCTTATTTTTTTGCAATTTCACAAGCTGAATGTTTGATTAATGAATACAACAAACAGTCTGATGTTGCACCAGATCGTTCTGGATCTCCTAATGGTAGCGTAAGATCAACGCATTCAAATTGCAGTTCACATTGCAATAATCAAGCTGTACGCCTTCCTGCCATTTCTATTCCCAAATATTCAGGGAACGTTTCAGAATGGTTAGAGTTTCGTGAGATTTTTATTAGTTTAATTCATGAGAATCAAGCGTTAACTAATATTCAAAAGCTGCATTACTTAAAGGCTAGTTTACAGGGTGATGCAAGCCAAATTATAAAAAGTTTAGAGTTTACTGCGGGTAATTATACTCTAGCTTGGGAGGCATTGTGCAATCGATACAATGATCCAAAAATTCTGGTTCATAACCACCTCAAGGCCATTTTCGAGCTTGAATCTTGCAGTAAGGAATCTGCAACTAAATTACGTACGATTAGCGATATGTTATTCAAGCATTTTGCAGCAATCAAATCATTAGCTACCGAAAGCGAGCTTCTTGATTTTGTTATAATTTATGTAGTTTCTAAAAAACTGGACCCCACTACATTTCGTGAATGGGAGGTCCTTAGAAACCGGTCAAGTTCTGACCTGCCTAATCTTGATGAGTTCAAGGAATTCTTACAAAATACAGCAAATCTTCTAGAAACTCTAGAGGTAAAAGATAGCAAGCTTGTACCCGAAAAGTCTTCCAAGGTACATTCGAAATCATTTGTGTCAGGTACCCCTTCGTGTCCACTTTGTAAAGGATCTCATTCCTTGTACAAATGCGATAAGTTTGTCAAGATGTCTGTTCTTGACAGAAAGTCAAAGGCAAAAGAGCTCCGCGTATGCTTTAATTGCCTAACTCAGGGTCACCTTGCGAGCCTTTGTAGCTCCAAATATACGTGTAGAAAGTGCAAATCAAGGCACAACACGCTTCTTCATGAGGATAAGCCTCAGAACGCTTCTTCTAGTCAACCAGGATCTGCGATGTCGGCAGAAACCCCTGTTGAACTAAACCAATCGATTTCGGCATTCTGTTCGAATGCTTTTCAGGTACTCTTACCTACGGCTACCGCTAAACTCATCGCTGATGATGGTACGCCTCATGTTGTGCGAATCCTGCTGGATTCCGGTTCCCAATCGAACTTCATACGTTCAGATCTGTGTAAAAGGTTGAAGCTTCCAACTCGCGAAGTCAACGTTACTGTTTCTGGCTTAAGTAAAGCCACTTCTCAAATCAAGGCTAGGTGTGATATCAAGCTGCAAGCCCCTCACACTTCATACGGCATTGGCCTATCCTGTCTTGTTCTCGATGAGATTACGGGTGTTACCCCAAGTTTTCGCGTCCAGCGAAACAGCTTCAAGGTTCCTGATAACATCAAGTTATCAGATCTGTCCTACGACCAACCGGGCACCATCGACATTCTGATTGGTTCGCCCATTTTCTGGCAGCTCCTTTGTATTGGACAAATTGGTCTAGGCCCAAATCTTCCCATCCTCCAAAAGACTCGTTTTGGTTGGATTGTTTCTGGCCCCACAGGCCCTCCTTCTGCGTACCCTGTACAGTGCAATCTTGGCACGATCGAGGATGCTTCTGACCCCATTGCTAGGTTTTGGCAACTCGAACATTACCCAGAGGAAAAGGTTCGCACAAATGAAGAGAACGCCTGTGAGGCACATTTCGTGCAAAATACTCAACGAGAAGCGAATGGTCGATTCGTTGTCTCTATCACTCTCAAGGAACCTGTAGAGGTATTGGGTGATTCATTGCACATCGCTCAGAAAGGATTCTTATCAGTAGAGAATATTTCAGATTCTGCAAGTAGTAAGGCTACCACGCGTAGCAGCTTGTCTGAAATATCCCATATTTCAAATTCTACAAGTAGTAAGGCTACCAATCGTAGCAGCTTGTCTGAAATTTCCCAGATAGTTGACCCGCTGGGTCTGTCAAGCCTTTGGTGGCACGGTCCCACCTGGCTAAGCGAAAGTGAGGCATCTTGGCCTACTTCCATGTTCAATATTTCAGATTCTACAAGTGGTAAGGCTACCAATCGTAGCAGCTTGTCTGAAATATCCCATATTTCAAATTCTACAAGTGGTAAGGCTACCAATCGTAGCAGCTTGTCTGAAATATCCCATATTTCAAATTCTACAAGTAGTAAGGCTACCAAGCGTAGCATCTTGTCTGAAAGATCGCAGATATTTGACCCGCTGGGTCTGTTAAGCCTCTGGTGGCATGGTCCCACCTGGCTAAGCGAAGGTGAGGCCTCTTGGCCTACTTCCAAACATGTTCGTGCTGAGCTTCCAGAATTCAAAAAAGAAGTTCAGAGTCTTCCTGTAACCTCTGTTGAACCATTTCCGTTCAATCAGTATTCAAGCTTTGCTCGCTTACAACGAGTTATAGCTTATTGCTTTCGTTTTCATAACAATGCGCGAGCCCCTAAGGCTGATCGTCTTTCTGGTCCCCTCTCTACAGATGAACTGCAAGCATCTATTGTAAGGCTTGCCAGGTTCTCCCAACGCGAGTCATTTCCTGACGAACTTAAACTGTTGTCACAGAGCAAGCCTGTGAAACAATCTTCTGCTTTGATATCCCTGAATCCCTTTCTGGATTCCGAGGGACTGCTAAGAGTTGGTGGTAGGCTCCACAACTCTCAATTACCCTTTGACAAGAAGTTTCCTCTAGTGATTTCTGGCAAGCATCCATTCGCCAAACTCCTAGTATCGCATGAGCATCTTCGGCTTCTCCATGCCGGACCTCAAATGCTGTTAGCTAGTCTCAGAGAACGATATTGGATCACCTCTGGCAGAAATATCGTCAAGCAAGTGGTTCATCAATGCTTACGGTGCTTTAGATTCTCTCCTAGGTTAACTGAACCCATAATGGGAGACCTGCCAGCCTCTCGTACTCAATCATCGCCCCCATTTCATACGACTGGTATGGATTATGGTGGACCTTTCATGATAAAGGATCGCAAGGGACGTGGTTCTAAACTAGTAAAGTCCTACCTTTGTCTATTCGTTTGTTTCGTCACAAAGGCAGTGCACCTTGAATTGGTCGCTGATCTTTCTACTGAAACCTTCTTAATGGCTTTTCGCCGGTTTGTGGCTCGCCGAGGCAAACCGCTCCATGTCTACTCAGACAACGGCACTAACTTTGTAGGCGCTAATTCCGAGTTAATCGAATTAGGCAATTTTCTCGCGGAACAAAACCCTTCTATTTCCGAATCAGTCGCGAACGACGGAGTAGCTTGGCATTTTATACCCGCGCACAGTCCCCACTTTGGCGGATTGTGGGAGGCCGGAATCAAGTCCTCCAAACATCACATACGTCGCGTTATAGGTAACGCTAGTCTAAATTATGATGAATTTAGCACTTTGTTAGCACAGGTGGAAGCGACCTTAAACTCCCGACCCCTGTCCCCTTTGTCCTCTGATCCAAACGACCTTCAGCCTTTGACTCCTGCTCATTTCCTGATTGGTCGTCCGTTGGTGTCACTGCCTGATCCCAACGTAACTGAGATAGTCGAGTCTCGGCTGTCTAAATACCAGAGAATACAACAACTTCACCAGAATGTGTGGAAGAGATGGAGTAAAGAGTACATCTCGGAACTCCAACAGCGCACCAAATGGCGCACGCATCTTTCGGACCTCCAGCCTGGTTCCATGGTCCTCATCAAGGATGACAATCTACCCCCTCTGAAGTGGAGGTTAGGCCGGGTCACCGAGCTGCACCCTGGCCTTGACGGCGTTACGCGTGTGGCGTCAGTGAACACTGTGTCAGGGATCGTGAAGCGATCCTTCGCCAAATTGTGCCCGCTACCTAGTGTTGTAAACTAGCGCGTTAGCGTTCAGCGCAGTTTTCGTAAAGCCTTTGGCTCCCCATTGTTCGGGTTTTCTTGTACTAGATTAAGATCCATGTACTATTATGCTTTGTATATATGTGTGTTCATGTTACATGTTTTACTCTAGCTTTTACATGTCAACTCTGTACTGTTTTATTTGAAAGGTTACCCTTTCCAAGGCGGGCGGTATGTTAAGGACTTTATAAATTTTGCCGCCTCTCTTACATTCTGAATTCATACTGTGCGCAGTAGACTGCCGGGCCGGCATCCGATTCTAAAAACACTTACGTTTCATCTGTCAACGTGGCAGCATGCAAACCGGTCCGCTCTACGGAAGCTAATTCTTGTAAATGTTCAAATGTTCGATATGTTTTTTATTGCTAATAAAGTAACATATTTCCGGCTTTCAACGAGTGTATTTATTCAGTGAAACCTACAATCATACAGTCCACAAATTCCAAGGCGAGCTGGCAATCAGGAGTGTTCCAAATAACGGAAAACTGAGAAGGCCAAAACATTGGACCTTCGATCCGGATGTGCCACAAACACATACATTATTTTCCTTGTGCTTCTTGCTATTTAAAGAAAAGTCCCAAGTTAGAAAACACCCTGTATTGTATTGTTATGCTAGCTCCTCTTCGGCTGCATAATCATTTATTATGTATTACAAAAACACGTTGAGTGACCACTATGTTATGTATTGGAGTTATCTCATATATTTGAAATAGTCATATAACTTTCGTATTCAATATTTTACGTTAAGTTTGCCCTTTATTAATACAATGCCCCGTTAGTTAACTATAATTACTTTCAAATCAAGTGCTCTTATCTCAGGATGGTTCGCCAAAATCTAGTTCTCTATTAATTGAAGTTTTAAAATTGTATTTTCAAAATCTTTGACTACTAATAACGTTTACTGTCAAACCTGACTTCTATAACTCATCAAACCAGGTATTGACAATCGTATTTTACATTGACACACATATTAATCAATTCACTACGTAAGTACTATATCAAGTTGATTTTCTCACTTTCTATTACTAAATGTTATTCAAAATGCTTTCATAAATTCTTTACACAAACCTTAATAACTTCTCTAGCCTTCACTGCAAAAATCCAACCAATAACGATTCCAAATGTCGACAGACTGCAACACCTACCGCTCAATCCTCAAATAGTACTAACTATGATGGTCAGCCAACCCTCGAACTGCATATATCCAGTAAATAACTCCTACTGTTCCCAGAATCCAGACCTGCTTCCTTCCAAACGTCACCGTCACACCAATCGACCCTCCATAAGTTTCAGTATTATGAAAGTCGAAATATAACATAGTTTATTTTGCAGATAATCCTTTGTCTCCAACAACACCCACGAAAACTATCCAAACCAAGTTAATTGTGACAACCTCCCTCAAATGTCTAAATCATCATCCATACAACCATCAATGTCACCCATGAATACCAATTATATCTTGTATGTATCAATAAATCCAATTCTCTTCATATAATGTAATCTTCTGTATTGTTTATTTATAATTCACTGCATTGGCACAATCTCTTCACCGATTGTCTTTATAAGTTCCAATTTATATTCTCACATATGTTACCACGTAGATTTGCTGATATGCCCCCTTTAATTTGTATAAACCAAACAATAACACAAATCAAGGCATTAATTTCTGTTTTTATTTGACCAAAATTTGTTATATTCAAATTACATGTCTGTTTTTTATGAGTTGTTTCAGTAACTAATTTCTAAACAAAATTTTCATTCCTGTTAGATACCATTCTTAATGCACACTTCTATATTTTAAATATTCTATTATTACAGGTTATTTATTCTTATCTTTCTAACAAATACATTTGTCAATTGTAGCCTTGGCTTGAACTTTTTTAACATTTACTGCAACCATCAATATTTTGAATATACAATTTCTAATCATTATTAAATTATCTCACCCATTGTCTCAATTAACTTTCATGATTTATATTAAATTTAACCCCCAATTTTTATCTACACTCCTCAAAATTTAATTGTAATAATCTTCCAAATTTATTAGTTTTAAATATTTCTTTATTATGATTGATCACACTACCTCGTGTATCATAATAATATATATTGTTATAACCTCAATGCTTTATTATTTTATTTGTATTCTTAAATAGATACATTTTTGTTTAGATTAATTTATGTAAAAATATTATGCTCTCAATTAAATTATTTACTATTGAGTTTATTTCTTTTACTAGCTCTGGTAGAACATTTACTCTTAAATTATGTTAGATTCACGTTTTATAAAGTATGATTAATTATTTGTATTTATTAATATTTACTACTAGTGAATCACCTGAGCTACGCTTCGCTTCGCTAATTACACGATTTAAATTAAAAAAAGGATGCATCGGCCGGGAATCAAAACTGGACCGCCCGAGTGTCAGGCGAGCATTCTACCACTAAGCCACCGATGCTTCGTTGAATAAGCCGCTGCTATAACGATATATGAACATAGTGAATCACTCGAGCTACGCTTTGCTTCCCTAATTACACGATTTAATTAAATTAAAGTTTTTTCGTACTTTTTTTAAAATAAAAACCGGTCTACAATCGAAGTTAAGAAATTTGCAAAATTTTAAGCTATCGTACAATTTAATTGGTCCAGTATTTTCGGAGGAGATAGCGAACAAAAATACAAAGAAAGAGACCACTGATTTTATGGTATAGGATGATCCTGATTTTTAAAATAATTATACTTCATGGTTAATTGATGGTATGAGAATTATATCAAATGACATCTATATAACTGTCAGAGTCAAATTATTCATATGAAAGGTTAGCTGAATTCATATATTTTACAATTAATATCGTTTTAAATGTTGATAATCTAAAATATGGAGGCGATACACTACATAGAAAAATTCACGAACTAATATGCACAATATGGTAAGAGTAGGGCATGCCAGAAGAATGAAGAAAAAGGTTAATATTTACAATCAAGGCCTTTTACTTGTCCTATACTCTTCTTCCATTCTTTCTTTTCTTGCTTTGGTATTCCAGTCAGTTATTCCCATTCTGTTTACATCATTTTGCACATCTTCTATCCATTTAGTCTTTGGTCTACCTCTTTGTTTTCCCCCAGCATTATCCATTTTGGTTTCCCCGTATAATTTCATCGTTCCTTCCCCATTCACCATACTCTTTTTGAAATTTGCTTTCGTAACTTCAATCTTTTCGTGTTGCACTTGCTTTAAATCCCCCACCTTACTTCCATATAATACTGATCTGTTTCTACTAGTTACTCGAGTTCCCCTTTTGTACTTAAAATTTTACAAAACTGCAGCTTTTATCTAGTCGAGACATATTCAAAGCCACATAAACATCGTTACTACAGTGCCTTCATAAATGATCTAACGTTTTTGAATGGTCATTATTTTGGCGCCATTTATTTATGTTGGTGACACTGTATGTCAAATCGGAGGTTAACAGGTTAGGTTTTGCGTCAGTCTGTGTCAAAACTGATGCCTAACCTGATAACCTCGAATTTGACATAGACTTACAGTGCCACCAACATAAATAAATGGTGCCAAAATAATGACCATTCAAAAACGTTCGATCATTTATGAAGGCACTGTAATTATTGGTGTAGGATAAATAAATCGATTAAAACGTGATATATTTAACAAATCGCTATATTATTTACTGTAATACATACACATTTGATCTTAAAATTGTATAACAAATTGTTTCTGTACACAGTTGTATTACTTCTTGAAGAAATTCAAACTATTGAATACTATTAGCTGTAATACGTACATATGCAAATTTTGAATGTTGCCCTTCCATAGTTTTGTGTTTTGCAGTGGAATTTAAATGACATATCTATTTACATTTCTCTTAGCACTAAACTCACATTTAAAATTTCAAAAGCAGAATGTAAAACACTTTGAATAACGAAACAATTAAAACAGTTCTGCTCTTGAACTTCAACCATTTTACAATTATAGCTGTTAACACTTTGACATTCTAATCTGATATCAGCTTGGACGGTATTGAGCAATATTAACAATTCGACAATATCGATTTCAATTTCTTTAGATACTGACGGCTAACCGTTAGTTACATTTCATGAAATATTGTTCCAGCCTGATACTAAAATCTCTAAAGGAATAAAACTAATTTACAACAAATTAATAAAACCTGCAACACTGACAAATATGGAATGTTTTAAGGAGCAGTCTCCTATGTAGGTTCATTAAAATCACGTATATGCCTTTGCAATAGCTAAATAATAAAATCATTTACACTATCTTACCCTATATGTACAACAGATCATCTTACAAAGTGAAAAATTTAATAGTTATAAAGTAATTGCGTCTCTCGAAGTACAAGCAATTATTTCATTCGAGAAAAAATCAGCATAATTTTTGTAATTTCTATGATGTTAACAATGGCACTTGCTTTAAGAACATTTAACATTACCAAATTTGGTCGTAACAATATCGCATGGTTATGCTGATTTCAGCTGTATGAAATTATGCATTTACCAACACCGCAGTACAAAAATATTCTTTGTTACGTTAATGTCTACCTTTTGGAAAGGTGCAGCGCTCGATTATTAGTTTTGCTTCAAAGTTAAAGAATAAAACATATCTCGCTATAATTGTGGAAACTATTTTACAAAATAACTAACCAGTATACCCTGAAAGTGTCTGTTCTATAAAATTTATGACCATAAAAATCAGTTAATCATCGTTTAAAAACACATAACATAGTATTGAGATTCCTTTTTACAAGAACGCAATAAATAATTTTAAATACTTACATTTAACAACCAACAATTAAAATGATACACTATAGCTGTGACCTACGCTGCAGAATACTGCATTCTATAACTTTAAGATTTGCTAGTCCAGCGAATGTAAAAGATTGTATCGCTAACTTTTGATATAAGCTAGCACTAACCAGTATAATCTTAGAAGTGAATGTTTCTTTTTATATCAACAGTCTTCTTCCACTAGTTTTTGGGTGTCCTTACCCGTATCGGAGGCAGGCTCTAGCTCACGGTGTCGCACGTGCACTTGGGGAGACGTTTTGTTTGTGACGCTGGATGGCGCAATTATTGCATATCCATGGGAACTTCGTATAATGCTGCAAGTTCAAAATTACATTTATATTAACCGTTTTTGTAAAGCCATGCAAATTTAATGTGTTAATAAGAGTCGGTACTAGAAAAATATACCGGGTGTCCGTTCTCAAAGTCGAACATAGGCGATTAACATTGTATTGAACGTTTTTGCCGATTCCTGCTCGCCAATTCAACTTACAGGAAAGGTAATAGTATCATTGGAAAGATAAAATTATTACGCATCAAATGATACTAATAATAATACTCAAGATGCGATTTTTATTTTAAAAAACTAATTTAAAATTTAGGAATTTTTAAATATGTCATGCCTTGATTTTCAAGTTCGATAGCATTTGTCAAAAAAATTGGTAATTAGTTGGCATAAATCAGGTATTTTCTGTCAACGTCTGTTAAAATTATCTACAGACAAATGAATTATTTCATTGAAGAACGAGTGAAAGCACTGATGTTAATTGCCTATGTTCGACTTTGAGAATGGACACCCGGTATAAACGCTTATAATAGAAGTACAAAACCAGTCAGGAATGAAATTTACAATAACAACAGAAAATAAATAGAATAAATAGCTCTTAGTTTATAAAGAAAAAACCTGCAATGTTAGGACTATAAAAGGAAAAGAGATAAAAGTAGTACACAAAAATGGATTAAATGAATGGCGATGTATTAGAAGTGATAGAGACTAAGAGGAAAAGAACGGAGATATAACATCTCATACAGTTATGTGTTGAACAGAGCTAGAAAAAAATTACAGAACAAAAGCTGGAATCACGATAGCGGTAACTCAAGAAAAAATAATAAAAGAGAATAGAAATATCATACGTAAATGAAAAGATAATGTCGACACAAATAAAAATCAAAGTTTAAAAATATCACATGGCGGTAAGATACGTCCCTATCAAAGATGTTAAAGCAGAAGGAAAAGCTAAATTTTATGAGATACTACAACAAGAAGTGATGAGAGATATGAACGGAGGAGTGGGTAGGGAGAAGCAAGGAATGGATAAATAACTAGAAACTGACTGAAAAGTCGACAGAAATGAAAATTTGAAAAGAATCGATCTGGTAATAGCAAACACCAAGTTCCCACATAAGGAGATACACAAATTTACAAGAGAGGAAGTAACAAGAAAGAAAAAATCTATTGTAGATTACTTTTTAGTAAATTCACAAGTAAAAGTCAGGAGGGGCGCAAAATTGAAAATAGGGAGTGACTACTATTAACTACGAATGGAATTCAAAGTTATAAGAGAGAGAGAAAAAGAAGGAAAAAAACTATAAAAGAAATTATCAGATAAAAACGTAGGAAGAAAATATCAAACAATAAACAGAGCCGGACACAACTAAAACGGGTAATAAACAAAAGAAAAGAACAAATTGCTGGACAATAGAAATGGAGATAAGATAAAAGCCTGGAAAAAATATGACTACAGAAACTTTGGAAGACTATTAGAAAAAAGTAAGCAAAGAAAGAACATGGGCCAAATTCGAAGAAAAGATTACAAGAAGCTAGTACAGCAACATTATAGAATGTTACAAAATTTAGAACATCAAGGCAAAATCAACTAAAAAAATTTAAAAATATTAACTAAACGGAAGATATTAAATAGAAAAGATACTTCCAAAGTTTATTAAAAGAAAACGAGAAAGTGGAGGAAGTGAGAGAAGAAGTAAAGAGTGGTGGTAGTAATGCAACACAAAACAAAAAGAAAGAAATAAAGGAATCTGCTGATACAAAAAGAACAGAACTGGATGAAGAGATACAAAAAATATAATTAAGACAAACTCTAGGACATCACCAATTTACAAGAAAGGGATAGTCAAGAGGAAGACGTACACAAGATCAAATATTTATCTTACGACAAACATTAAAGATAGCATGTATGCTTTTTAGATTTAGCAAAGCATTCTAACAACTGTGGCAGATAATGGAATTCTCTACAAACCTTATAGAATGTATTAAAAACTATAAAACTACATTAGACTCAGAAATTTTAGTATCAAAAATGGATGCATCTTGAGCCTTCTGTCATTCAATGTGATGCTGCATAAGCTGTAAAAATGCAAAGATGAACTGAAACCATACAAGTAAGTTATTGGAAAACGGAAAGGATAAAAGTCACTCGGTTAAAGCGTCGAGGAGTTACAAGAAGAGATAAACTTATTAATGAACAACTGAAGAAAATAAACTTAATAAACACAAGTAAATAAGTATACATAAGACTAAGTGCATGGTAATAAGCGAACAGAATATACAACAACATAAAACAATCAAAGGTAAAGAATTCAGGGCAAAACTATACAAGATAAATCAGAAATGAGACATACAGAGAGCAGCTGCAAGTCGAATATATGGAATTAACTAAACAAAAAAAGCAATTGAGATGGATCGGCCATATAACTAGGATAGACAAGGATAGAACTAGGAAACTTTATGGGGCAAGAGAGGGAACAATACAGCCAAGAAAGACAAGAAAGGATGGATGAAGAAAGTAGTCAAGGAGAAAGGAACTAAGTGAGAGGAATCGAGAAAATTAGTAGAAGACAGAAGCTGGTGAGAAGTATAGAGGTAAAGTGTACTCTCAGCTCATTTTGAAACTAACCTTACACTAAAAGATAGAAGGGATTAACAAGAAGAAAACAATGATGACACACGAAAGAAAAAGAAGAAGAGGGCAGTCAAGAAAGGATGGAGTGAAGAAGACAGAGGAGGAGAGAGGACGTAAGTGAGAGACTGTGAGAAAATTAACAAAAGACAGAAGAACATGGCGAGAGGTATAGAGGTAAAGTGTACCTACCCTAACTCAATTCCAAACTAACCCTGCATCAAAAGGTAGAAAGGGTTAAGAAGTGGAAAAAGATGAAAGAGAGTGGAAAAAGATAAGAGAGGGGGGAAAACAAAAATGGGACAACCAAGAACGTTAAGAAAGTTAAGAAAGAGTGGGGTGAAGAAGGCAGTGGAGAAGAAAGGAATTAAATGGGAGGAGGTGAGAATCAAGTGTAAACTCAATTCCAAACTAACCCTACACGGAAAGGTAGAAGGAGGCTGAATTAAGAATAAGAAGAAGGTAAGTAAATGCAGCAAATAAATCAATCCTCACAAAAAAATCTGGTGTGATACACGCACACAACTTCCTTTTACAGTGATCTTATAATTAGCCAAAAATTGATTTTAAATTTTTAAGCATTTGTCAAAAAATACAAATTCTACAAATAGGGTACAAAATAGAGCGTTAGTTGAAGAGACAAATTTTCGCTAGAATTTTAAGCTCAATTCAAAATGTAATAATATACCGGGTGTTCTATTTAAAATAGGAAAAAAAATAGAAAAAGGAACAAAAGAAACCCATTTTAGAAGCATTCAACTGGAAAATCACCTATCTCACATCAATACACATTAAAAATGTAATAAAAATGTAATTTGAAAAAATCGAAAAAAACTGAAAAAACAAGAGTAAACACCATACTTCCGGTTATGCGATTTTCTTCAAAAGCTTGCTGTCGCATCTAGACAGTACCCAAAACTTATATATGAAGTTTCAACGCCATAGCTCTTTTCGTTTTTGAGATATTCTGTTCACACACAGACACATACACGCACAGACAAACCAATGAAAAAAAATGTTTTTGTGGTTCAGGGGACTCTAAAACGTGAAGATCTGTTGAAAACTCAATTTTGAATTTTTGGGGTGAATCCAATACTTCCTTTATCATAAAAGGAAGTAAAAAAGATTAAAAAAACAGAAATGGTACGTAAGATAAGTGTGAAGAGACAGCAAAAAGAAAGAACAGCACAAGATTCTAGTGGTTAAATACAAAAAAAAAATGACCCGTTCCTTTGCCACTGAAATGTAAGCGTTGAAACAGCATAACTAACTAAAAACTCACTACTCACCATGGGCTCTTTCTCAAGAAGAACCAAACACCTGCAGCGGCACCCAGGACCAAAAGGATGACGACTATGGGTATAACAATCGCCACATTGTAAGAGCCACTGGGATTCCTCCTGTGTGCAACGTGGACATCACAGAATTGCAGGTGGAAATCTGGAGGGCATTCGCACACCAAGTTGGTAGTGTCACTCTCCCTGCACAATCCCCCGTTTTTGGAGGCACAAACTCGCGTTGCTGGCCTTGGCCGTTCTGATGCTGCGTCGCATGTTATTTCAGCCTTGCTTCTGTGCGATGAGGGTGCTGCTGTGTCTGGGCATGTGCATCTGTGCCCTCCGGGTACCAGTAAGCACAGGTGGGAGCATTCATTGTTCCGGCAAGGGTTGTTAATCGAGGTGTTGTACCGCAAGTTGTGGTAAACTGTAAAATAAGTAGATGCCAGAACTGGTAGGTGTACAGTCAACCGACTTACCTTCGACACTTGATGGATTGACGTGATCTCCCTGGATAGTGACAGGCACACTCTGGCCGAATTTATCTTGCCTGAGCAATTTACCAGTGTCTTTAGTTACCCAAAACAGGTTAGATTCGAATACGTCCAGAGAAATCGGGTGCTTCAGCCTGTTGCCCTTCAGAATGGTTTTCCTATTGGACCCGTCATGCCTCATCGATTCAATGGTGTTAAGCTTAGTATCCACCCAATAAAGCGAATGGTCCATTGAGTAATCTACAGCCAGCCCTGCGGGGTGCCGAACGCCTTCGGTGATTAGTGTTCGACGTTTAGACCCATCCATCCAGGAAACTTCAATCTTTGCAGCTGATTTGACGTATATCCAAAACATATATCCCAGTTGGGGATCGAAAACTACAGAAGTGGGGCTCTCTAGGCTGACATTAACAATGGCCCTGCGATAACAACCGTTAGTTTTGGCCATCATTACTTACTCTACCCTTGGGCTTTGAGCCAGCTCAGTCTGTTTCAGTCCAACAAGTTATCCCCGATCCAATCTACAGCCAGAGCGGTATGTTTAGAGTTGCCTTTCATGTTGAGATCTTGCGCATAGCCAGTTTTAACTTCTCCATTGCGGGCGTTTACCATGTACGAGCGCTTTATGGTCTTGTCATAGCTTTCAGCCCAGAATACTATTTGTGATGTCGAGTTGTAATCCAAAGCTTCGTTTTTCCTCACTGATTACATCGATTTCTGCTCGCTCCCTCAAGCTGAATGCTCTAATTTCAGGCCCATTTGCAAATAGCAACGTGATTTTTTCTTGTACCGCCCTGTAAATTCCAGAAAGTCCATCGGATAGCTTAAAGCCATCATGGCAGAAGCATCTGAAGGTCCTATTCAAATTCGTGCAAATCTATCTGCAAGCACGGATGGCTTCCTGTGGCACTTCTTCCTGTTCTCTTTTGAAATGATATAGCCTGGATAGCAGGCGCAAATGTAGCCTCCACCTGTAAGGTTGATGCAATGATGCTCGCAGCCTCCCCTGGTCGCATCTGTGCAAACTTTGTTGTGATGGCAACCCAACTCATCTGAGCTATCACCACAATCAATCGGCAAAGTCGCAAACTTGAGTCTTATTGATGCATTTCTTGTTGGCACATTGGTATTCAGTGTAAAGATCGCACGGTTTCCACCCCCACCCACCCCACCTCTCTCCTTGCAAACTACTTTTTTTTTTTTTTTTTTGGTCGTGTTTGGAAATCGCTTTTCTGAAAAAAGTTATTATAAATCATCTCGCCTGATTTGCTAACAATGTATATTGTATATAATATTATTAAGATTCTTAAATATTAGTAGATGTGTATAAAGATTACCTTTTTTTGGTGTATTCTTATGTGGCTAAATATTGCGATTCGGGAAGATTCGAACCCGCAGACGCCACACCTATCTCGTTTAGGTCCTGGAAAGTGACAAGTGACAGCAATAAAATCTCAGCCAACAATAAATCGCAGAACAACGATAAAGACGGCAATAGTAAACATAAAAGGGTGCAAGAATAGCAAACAAAGGACGGAGAAGTCAAAGAAAGCAGAAAATAAGGTAGGAATAGAATATAAATAATCCTAAATAAACAAACACGTTAGCGAGAACAGCTGCGGCTCGGATAAGAGCGAGGTTGCGACAAGTCAAAGGGGAACGCGCTCTTTGCGCGGGGCTGCGGCAACCAGCGAGCGTGCAGGTAAACAACTGCAGGGCCGTATTCGGCTTTTTTGAGCTTGTAAATCCGGATTTGGGGAAATGGCAGGAAACAAAGAACATACGCTAGCGGACATCATGGGCAAATTAATTCAGATGCAAGGAAAAATCGACGAAACAAATAAAAAGGTGAGCCGCCATCAAACAGCCAAAATAAAACATTTAGAGGAAATCATAAAACGCCAGGCATTTAAGATAGAAAATTTGGAAAACGTAGCAAGAAAAAGAAGCCTAATAATCTTTGGAATTCCTGAAGAAAACAAGGAAGACCCAAAAATCCTGAAAGAGAAAAACGAAATTGTGAAAAGAATGGAAATAACAGTGACAGACAGCGAGATAGATTTTATTAACAGAATAGGAGAGCGTAGGGGAAACGAAAACAGACCAATAAAGATTGGAATAACAACGAAACTGAAGAAATGGGAAATCCTACGTAACTCAAACAGATTGAAAGGTACAGATTTAGGAGTGAGTGAAGATCTGGACAAGTACACGAGAGAACTGAGAAAAAAATTACTATCTCACATGATACAAGTCCGGAAAAGGGGACTAAAAGCCTCAATCATAAGAGACAAACTACTAATAAACGGAGAAGAGTGGAAGATTGAAGATATCGAAGGACAATGCGAAGAAGCTAACGGAACAGATTCACCCAAAGAAATAAAGGCAAGGAAGAAGAGAGAGGGAGGGAACAAACTCACCCCAAGGAGCAATACCAAAGAAAAATTGGAAACAAACAATGTTAGCTCCTCACAGAAATGAAGGACCAAGAAGAGAAGAAGATAAACTAAACAAAACACACCGCGACATCACGAAGACTACTTGGCAACAGCACACTCCAAAAAACTAACAGGAAACAAAAATCAGACGGATCTACCAATGACGAAAAGCTATGAAAAGGGACAAGAGATAACAAAATGTACACAGAAGTAGAAAGATTGGAAACCACATAGGAAAATACAGGAAAACAACAAGAAAATAGAAATAGGAATATGGAACATAAATACCCTGGCCCGCAAAGACATGGAGTTAGTGGAGGAAATGGAAACCTATAAAATCCATATTTTAGGCATAAGCAAAACGAAGAAAAAGGGACAAGGAATAGTAAGAATTGCAAACAATCACATGTTGTACTACTCAGGAGTTAATAACGAAAGCAGAGCAAATGAAGGAGTAGGAATAATAATGACAGAAGACTTGCACAGATACGTCTTTAAATACAAAGCGATCAACTCGAGAATCTTGTGGATAGTAATAAAACTAGAACAGTTAATAAACATAATACAAATTTACGGACCCGTAGAAGGGACACCTGTGGAGGAAGTAGAGGAATTATACAGGACACTCCAAGAAGTATTAGACGAAGCAAAAGAGGAAATAGAACCAGCAATCATTATGGGGGACTGGAATGCCAGAGTGGGGAAGGATACCAACAGAGGACTGGGATGTATGGGAGAACAAACATCTAACAGGAACGGGGTGATAGAATTCCGCGAAAGTACCGATCTAATAAGAGGAAACACAATATGGAAACAAGAAGAACAGGACGTACAAAACTTCGTAGCAGAAGAACGAAATGCAAAAAGTGTAATAGATTATACAGTACACACTCAAAGCCGCAGCGAGGTAGTGCAAAATATAGCAACAAGGAAAGAAGCAGATTTAGGCACAAATCACAGACTGGTAATGGCACAACTCTCAACCAGAATAAACATAACGGTTGAAATAACCTATAGCAAAATAGCAACGCACAAACTTCAAATACCAGAGTTTCAGAGGAAGCATCAAGACATGACAGAGACTATTCAGCAGACAAAAAGAAGAGGGACACGAAGAGGACTTAAGAGTTAAAATGGGAAACATTCAAGAAAACAATTTTAAAAGCAGCAGAAGTATGTGGGAGAATGAAACTTGACAAAAAGTTAAAGCAAACAAGATGGTGGAATGAAGAGATAAAAAATCTGGTTAAGGGAAAGAAACATGTATGGAGAAAATACATTCGCACAAAAGTAAGAAAGGATAGGGATAATTACACAGAAAAGAGAAATAGAGTAAAGATTAAAATTAAAGAAGCAAAAAAGAATAGCTGGCGAGAGTTTGGAGAAGAAATTTATGACAATTATAGAGTAAATACAAAAAAATTCTGGACAACCGTCAAAAGATTAAGAGGAACAAATCAAAAAGAACTAAAAGCCATATACAACAAACAACGAACTCAAAATGGAAATGAAGGAAATATTGGAAGCATGGAAGGAGTTCTACGAGGAAAAATTCGGAGAAACAGCTGCGGAAAGAAATATGGATATCAAAAATACGAAAGATCTCCAAGAAATGACGAAAGAAGAACTACAGGAAGCAATTCAAAAACTTAAAACTGGGAAAGCAAGCGGCAAAGACGAGATAGCACCGGAAATGATCAAATGGATAGGAGACAAAGGAAAGGAGTGGCTGTGGGATTTATTCAAAGAAATATGGAACCAGGAAAGAATATCAAAAGACTGGGAAACAAATTTGATCATACTGATACACAGAAGAGGCGAAACATCCAAATGCGAGAACTACAGAGCCATCTGCCTAGCCCAAACAGCACATAAACTATTCACAAGAATTTTGGAGAAAAGACTAAGGGGATATATGTAGAGCATAAGCTAGAAGAAGAGCAAGCGGCATTCCGACCAGGTAGACAAGCGAATGAAAACATTTTCATACTAAAATCTGTAATACATAAGGCATTAGAAAAAGGAAAAGAGCTTTGTATAACCTTCATAGACCTAAAAGCCGCATTCGATACAGTAAACAAACAAGCACTATGAGACACCCTAGCCGACCTAGAAATACCAAACCAGCTCGTACAAATAATACGAAGTACGATCAACAAAGTAAAAGGCAAAATACAAATATCAGGGCAAAAATCAGAGAAATTCGAAATGAAAAGAGGAATAAAGCAGGGGGATAGCTTAAGCCCACTGCTATTCGTAATCATGATGGACAAAATTCTAAAATCAATTAAGGCCAAAGCAGGACTAAACACCATGACGGGATACAGCAACCTAAAACCCATTACCTTGAGCAGCTTGATGTATGCAAACGATGTTGTCTTAATAGCTCGACACAAGAAGAAAAACTGCAGAACTTACTAGACAACTGGAATAAAGAGATAGAAAACATGAGGATGGAAATAAATACAAGTAAAACAAAGGTGATGATAATAAACGAAACACAGGAGGACAACGAGAACAGAGAGATCACATGCAAGAACTCACCATTAGATAGAGTAACAACTATGGAATATTTCGGGACTATACTAACAAGCGACGGTACGGTCGATGCAGAGGTAACCAATCGAACAAATAAATCAACAAGACTATACTATACGTTGAACAACACAGTCTTAGGCCACAAAGAAATCGATAAGGAGGTAAAACTAAAAATCCACACTGCAGTAGCGATACCCATAATCACCTATGCAGCGGAAAATTGGACGCTGCAGAAAAAACACGAAGGGAAATTAAATGCTATGGAAATGAAACATCTGAGAAAGATTACAAGCATTACCAAATGGGAGCATGTTAGGAACGAACACATAAGAGAGAGTATCCAACAGCCGTCAGTAATGGAAAAAACTGAAAGAAAACAAACTGGTACGGACATATTACAAGAATGGATAATGAGGAACTACCAAAAAGAATACTAGAAATAGGAAAACCGATTAGAAGCAGAAGAGGAAGACCTAGATCTAGAAGAAAATGGATGGATCAAATAGAGGACATAGGAAGAGCAAAGCGGATATCCTCAGTAGAGGTAAAAGTTCTAGCAGGAGATAGGAACGCATGGAGGAAATGGGTGAAAGAGGGGCTGGACCCACTAGCCGACGCCTGAAAGGGCAAAAGAATTTGCGAAAGAAGAAGTATTTTTTTGTGTTTCTAATACCTAAAAATGTAATTTAAAATTTTACTAGAGAGAATAACATCAAATAGGATATGATTACACTAAACTTAAGAGTGTTTTTTGAAATGACTTGTTCCACGCTACACAATTTCATAGTATTTCACAATAATTTCATTAATTTCGCAAAGATTTTACAAATACAATTTCAGTAATATTACTAGTCATTACCTCAATATGTATGAGTAGTAATTTTGCCGGCTTTAAGTAGAATTTTTTTTAACCAACCATAATCGTGACATTGCAATGAGCTAGACGGCATGTACCATAAAAGACCAAACCACATCTAGGCTGGGCTGCCATGTGGAAAATATCAACCCACATTTTGCTATGCAAAATTGTGCATTTAGCAGAATAGATTCAAGTGCCTTGCTTCCTATCTGCTTATTTTAATATAAATTCATCATAGTGTGTCCGATTTTTTTTAATTACTAAAAATTGACGAGTTTTATGTTTACAAGCTTATTTTTAATATTTCTTAATGATGTTTGTTTGAACCAGTGAAAAGCTTATTCCTTATAGATTCAGATGCTGCCACATTAATTTCGAAATCAATGTTAACGAACGTTGCATCAATTGTTCAACAAATCGACCGGAAAAGTATAAGTTTCAGCATAGTATTTTCAAAACTATTGCACATAGATACATACTTCTATCTTACGCAATGCGCAGAAAAGAATAACAAAATGTTTAGCAAAAGAACTGCCCGCATTGCTTTATTGTTATAAAAAATACAATTATTTTTGTACAGAGCTTTGCTGTTCTACGTTGTACGTTTTGAATTAATACACGTCACAGGGTAAGGTGCAGAAACATAAAACACACTAATGGTGTGATTGTAGTTATAAAATTTATTTAATCAAAAAACAATGAAGCGATCAGAACCCGAAATAACATTTATATGCCCTAATGTTACATCTTTGCTTATTGCAGAATATCTCAATCACTACTTGTGCATAATATACGAAGAAGGGTATCCTGCAGTGGCGTAACTATTGGGGAGGAGGGGGCTGATGTGGGTGTTGGATCACCCCCCAGAGGCTTTAGTAATAACTAATATTTGGCTTAAAACAAAAAATCTAAAATTAATAATTCAATCTCAATGATTACATTCGGACTCCATCATTTTTACTAATTTGCAATTTTTTGTATTAAACCAACGAGCAAATCAGTCTCTTATTGAATGGGAGCCAATAGATGAAAAACTAATTAGAATAAGGTTAGAAACAAAAAGCAGGAAAATGACAATTATACAATGTTACGTACCCACTGAAGTATCGGAATATGTAGACAAGGAAATGTTCTACAGTAAACTATATAGGCTAACAAGAAGTATCCCTAAAAAAGATTAACAATTTTGATGGGAGATCTCAATGCCCGAGTAGAAGTAGAAAACAATGTATACGAAAATGAAATGTGAGGAGAAGGGATTGGCAAACGCAATGAGAACGGTGAACTGCTGTTAAGAGTTATGTGGGATGTACAAGCTAAAAATAGAAGGTACAATGTTTACACATACCCATCTCCAGATTGTAAGACCGAAAATCAGATTAACCACATATGCATCGGACAAAAAGACGCTAAAATGTTGTGGGATACTCGCAACCAGAGAAGAGCAGACGTAAGATCAGACCACCATCTTTTGTAGCCAAGTTAAATCTAAACAAAGGCAAAATATCAAACATTTAAGCAACAGATTTACGATATCAGGAAAGCTAATAACGACAAATTAGACAAAAATATAAGCAAACATTGAGAGAGAAGTGCCTAACCATAGATTATAGCAAACCCATAGAGAATATATGGAAGAGATGCAAAAATGCACTCTTAGAAACCAGTAAGAAAGTATTGGGCTTGAAAACCCACAACAGAAAAGCATAGATTAGTGATCAGACATGGAGTGTGATTAAAGAAAGAAGAAGAGTAAAGTTGTGAAAGTTACAAGAACACAATGAATATAGAAGAAAAGAAATACAACAAAATTGCACTAGAAATAAAGAAAAACATAAGAAGAGATAAATGACAATGTATAGGAAAAGCAGCGGAAGAAGCACAGAAAGCAGCTTCAATAGGGGACACAAGAACAGTCTAGAAGAAAATAAGAGAAATTGGAGTTAGAAGACGGCAGAACAACATTGTTAAAGATAAAAGATGGACAAATAATAACCGCACAAGATAATCAAATTCAAAGATGGGCTGAAGACTTGAAAGAAATACTAAACATTGAGAGAAAAGAAATAGTTAAAGTTCACAAAGAGGAGCAAATACCGGAATTAGACATTATAGTCTAAGAGCCAGTGACAAAAATAGTTAAGTCATTTCATTAAGAAAATATTTCATCTTATTATACTCTCTTAATGTCGCTGATAATTAATTCGGAAGTCTGCCTGATTTTAGGTGGTGGAAAGAAGAAACGTGTATTTGTCAAATGTCAAAAATTATAACCTAATTTTAAAAAGGATACGTGACATTTTGTCAGGCCAGTTTCACATAACTAAACATGACCTACTGGGGATCCTTTTCTCAAGAACCATAAGAAAATGAAATACCGAGAGATCGAATAAATTTGTAATAAAAGTCGCCTGTGATACTTGTTATATGTTAGGTTTTGTGTCAAATAACAAACAAAACCTAACCTGCTAACCTCGAATTGGACATACACCGACAGTGTTACCAACAATACACTTCAGTACTGCCAGATACGTTTATTTTATTTGTCATCTCTAGCACTTTGTGACCCTGCTGCAGCTCTCTCCACCACCGAAAATCAGGCAGATATCAAAATCAATTATCAGCGATGTTAAGAGAGTATAATAAGATGAGATATTTTCTTAATGAAATGACTTAACTATTTTTGTCGCTGGCTTTCCGTCTATTAAAAAAACAGAACCGCCAATAAAGTTATTGCAGAATTACTTGAACTGTTTCCAGTATGTTAGAGATGTATACAGTGTGTCCAAGATAAGGAGGGCCAGTATGGGGATCTCGGTAATGGTAAGAGATACAAATTTGGTTAAATGGGAAGAAAGTTGCGCAATTAAAGGACTAAAAAAATGACGTCTAGAAATCCTTGATATGATTTTTCGTTTTTGAGATATCTCAAAAAAAACGAATTTTTGGATTTTATTTTTTATTTTTTTCTGGCGTTAATATTAAAGTTAGAGCAAAACTGATTAAACTTCTTTATAGCAACTTTTAGTGGGCTTAATAATTACGTTATTAATTTTTTTATCCGACGTTTCGTCTTCGAGAAACCATCATCAACTTCATTTTTTTAAATACGGTTCTGGTTTTTTGATGCCAAATTTGCAAAGCCCTTGTTACTCTGAATTCAACAATGTGCCACATATTATGGTTTAATTACGTTTCGAGCTTTTTTCTGATCATCATCAGAAAATTTTTTAGATACGGACCTGCATTTCTCATAATTTTGTAAAAATAAGTTCATACAGTAAGTTAGGCCTTTTTACATGCCGTTAAAATATTGAAATGCACATCATAATGTCATAATTCTGATACATTAATTTAATAAGCAACCAATAACTATTAACAATAAACAACAAATAAATGAACAAAAGATAGGCAGAAAGAATGAGAAAACGAGCCTTGAAACAATGTAATAGGTATTTAACGTTTTGAAATAGAAGAAGAACTTAGAAGATTGGTTCTTGAAGCCTTTCAAAGTATAACGCCAGTATTGCTGAATAATGTTTTAGATTCTACAGTTAGATGTTATTTATGCATAGAGAATGATGGCAACTTTTTTGAATACCTTCTGTAAATTTAATACCTATTAAATGGTTTCGATATTCGTTTTGTTATTCTTTCTGTCTATCTTTTGTTCATTTCTTTTTTGTTTATTGGTTATAGTTATTGGTTGCTTATTAAATTAATGTATCAGAATTATGACATTATGATGTGCATTTCAATATTTTAACGGCATGTAAAAAGGCCTAACTTACTGTATGAACTTATTTTTACAAAATTATGAGAAATGCAGGTCCGTATCTAAAAAATTTTCCGATGATGATCAGAAAAAAGCTCGAAACGTAATTAAACCATAATATGTGGCACATTGTTGAATTCAGAGTAACAAGGGCTTTGCAAATTTGGCATCAAAAAACCAGGACCGTATTTAAAAAAATGAAGTTGATGATGGTTTCTCGAAGACGAAACGTCGGATAAAAAAATTGATAACGTAATCATTAAGTACACTAAAAGTTGCTATAAAGAAGTGTAATCAGTTTCGCTCTAACTTTAATATTAACGCCAGAAAAAAATAAAAAATAAAATCCAAAAATTCGGTCTTCTTGAGATATCTCAAAAACGAAAAATCATATCAAGGATTTCTAGACGTCATTTTTTTAGTCCTTTGATTGCGCAACTTTCTTCCCATTTAACCAAATTTGTATCTCTTACCATTACCGAGATCCCCATACTGGCCCTCCTTATCTTGGACACACTGTATAATTATAATATGAAGAGGCAGAGAGATTTTTTTATACAGCCTATTCGTACGTATAGGGATAGACATTCTATTTTCTTTTACGAGTTCTCTATGTATAATAAGCTACCTGAGGAAATAAAAAACTGTGGGAATTAAGATGATTCATTATTAGAAAATTGTTAAATAAAGATTTATTATTCTTATTATAATTATAAAGGAAAAGATAATAGAGGCCATTAACAAACTCAAGAAAGAAAAAGCATCAGGGATAGACGAGATAACAAGAGATTTGCTGAACGTAGATGTACCAAACACAGCGGAATTACTCTACCCACTATTTGTAAAAATATAGTAAGAAGAAATATTAGTAAAAAAAATGAAAAACGAGTTAGATAAAGGACTAAAAAAAGAACAACATGGTTTTAGAGGCGGAAAATCTTGTATTGATTTAATCAACACGTTAAGGATAATAACAGACCACTCATCAGAAAATCAATAACCCCTATACCTCGCATTCATAGATTTTGAAAAAACCTTCGACTCTATAAACAGAGAAAACATGGATAATACTCAAAAATAGAGGAGTACCACAGAAATTAATTCAAAGAAGGTTATAATCAAACCACAAATGTTATCAAACATGAAGAGAAACTATCTCAAGAATTCGAAACAGAAGTCGGTGTGAAACAGGGGTGTGTACCTACTTTCGCCACTGTTATTCATAGTAGTTTTAGATGAAGTCATGAGATTAGTAATAGACAACAAAAAGAGAGGTATAACTTGAAACCTGATGGAAAAACTCAAAGATTTAAACTTTACAGATGACATTTGCTTATTATTCAACAACATCCAACATGTACAAGAACATTTAAATAGCTTAAATAGAGAAGGCAAAAAAGTGGTACTGAAAATAAACACAAGTAAAACCAAAGTAATGTATTTAAATACAGAAGGAAATCAATAAATATTTCTAGAAAATAAAGTAATAGAAGAAGTGAAAGAATTCAACTACTTAGGAAGTATAATAGCAAAGAATGATAGTTCCGAAAGATGTCGACAAAAGGATAAATAAAGCTAGAAGTGTGTTTATGGCACTGAGCAGGACATGGCGCTCAAATAACCTAATCATACAAACAAAAATCAAAGTATTCGACTCGATGGTAAAGTCCATCTTACTCTATGGCTCAGAAACCTGGACATTGATAAAAAAATAGAGCAAAAACTGCAGGTCTTTATAAATCGATACTACAAATCTGGTGCCCCAATAAGATAAACAATGAAGACCTGTGGCAACGCACGGGAAAGGAGCAAATAGACACGCAGATAAAGAGAAGGAAGTTTAAATGGCTGGGACACACAGTGAGGAAGGAAAGACACGAAATTCCTAGAAAAGTACTACAATGGTATCCAGAGGGAAAAAAGAACAGGACCAGGACGCCCTAAAGAAACGTGGCCCAAGAAGACGCAGCAGAAGGCTAAGATATCATTTGCAGAAATGGGCTGGCTAGCAAAGGATAGAAACAAATGGAAATAATTCACTACCATCCTATGTCCCGAGCGTCTAAAAGACGAAGGAAGTATTGTAATCACGAAAAAATCACCTTCCGAGATTTCTCTAGATCTTCACGTTTCAGGGTCCCTAGATGATGAAAAACAGGTTTTCTCAATTCCGTCTGTCTGTCTGTTGGCGGTATAACTCAAAAACTATTTGTCAAAGGAAGATAATATTTTGCATACACATTATACAGTGTCCCCGGATGGACCTAACCATACTTGTAAACTTCCTTATTTTGCGTATTAGGAAGAACAGTCATTCTTCATAAAAAGTTTTGCTTCGTCTAGCAAGTCCGCAGCCACTACCAAAATTTCGAAATAACATACAGGGTGGTTAGAAAACGAGACAACGTGAAATTCGGTTAAGAATAAAGTATCTTTTATTTAAAAGGAAAGTATAAGTATTACTGGGAAAGATGTTTGAAATTTCAATAGAAGCTCACATATCTAATCTGAACGTTGTATCTCAAAGTTGATTTTTTTATCTTTATTGAGATAAATAAGTAATAGCAAAATTTATACTAATATAAATTTTGCTAACGTAGTTATTTTGGTAGTGGCTTCGTACTTGCTAGATGAAGCAAAACTTTTTATGAAGAATGACTGCTCTTTCTAAAATGCTAAATAAGGAAGTTTACAAGTATAGTTAGGTCCATCCGGGGACACACTGTATATCTATCTGGCATGAAACCGAGAAAATTTCAGACAAATATATTGCTATGGTATATAGAGGTCATGTACGAGCCCCTTCCAGCTTCAGTTGGCCCACAAACAAAATGTGAGCGTTGTTGGCATTTATCGCTCAAGGAGCAAATCCAGCCGCTACAATGTAATATATAAGACAAAATATGCTCTTTAGAGGACCATAGGAGAGATCTGGGTTCAATGGAACGTGTAAAAAATCGAAAATATTCAAAAACATTTGTTTTCTTGCATTCCATTACCTAAGTATTGCTAACGACGAGGATTAACGTGGCTATGGAAACAACGCTTTGTTTGACGGAAATGACAGTGACAGATGTTTCGATTGTAAAACAGTTAATTGAAAGTGCAATTATAAATTATTATTATTAATAGAGCTGAAAATCACAAATTTCGTTTTTCTTTTTCTTGTCCTAATCAGTTTCAATTGTTGTAATTAGTTCTGTTATTTTTGTGCAAAATACTTTCAAAATGTTATTTTCCAAATAAAAATGGATAATCATACCTCTATTAGTTTCAATGATCCTCATTACACGCGAATAATTGAAATTTTATTGGGTGGGCCAACTGAAGCTGGAAGGGGCTCGTATTACATTAAATACAGTTATTTATTTACATGCATTTAAAAATGAAAAGTTCAAGACAGTAATTATACTGAAACGATAAGATGTGGAAAATTATGATAATGATTGCTTATTTAATTGAAGAATAATTGAAACTCAAAGATTCAAAGTACATTTTAGAAAAAAAGTTATTTCACAATGAGTACTACTTGATGATGGTATCAAAAATTAACAATAAATACAAAGTTGAATGTTGCATATGACAGAATAAAATTCTATTTGTAACAATTTATAAAGTGAGCACCATTCAAATTTATTTATAACATGTAGCAGGCAGGAATAATGGTAGTCTAGGATAAGAATAAAAAATTGGTATGATTATTGAAATAACAAATTTAAAAACAGATGTAAAATTTAATTTTGGTGAAAATAAAACTATAAATGTGCCCTTAAGTTAATTTAATTTATTATAATCAATTTAAAAGGGTTGAATAATATGCAAGGTACAAGAAAGTTAATTATAAGAAGAATATAAAATAATATGATTTAATGAAATGAAGAGATGATAAACTGGAGCTAACTAACAAGACATAGAAGTAAGAAGAAGGATTTGGACATAGTTTAATTGGAGTTGGATTACAATTCATTAATATTTATATAATTTGGATTGTTGATGACATTTGGAGTTTTTCGAGTACTACGCCTGAGGGACTGAGCACTATTTGGACGAGGACCAGCTGGTTGGTGGTGAAAGAAGTAACTGTTGGAGGCTGGGATTAAATGCTGAGGACCATCGGACGGGAGGAGGCTTGCTTGCAGCAGAAGGTGGAACTGTTGGAGTTTGCGGACATACTGGTTGTGAACGTCGTGTATGGAGATACTAGGACATAGGGAGGAATACTTTAAGGTTACCACTTTGACTGGAAGGCTACTTACCAGGAAGGATTTGGATACAGGAAGGTGCTAGTACTGACAGCTGGGTTGGAGTTCGAGAAGGAGTGATGGTCTGCTAGTTTCTGGGTTGCAGCAAGTGGAGGACGGTCTGGTTGGTGGTCAGTGTTTTGTGACGGAGGTGTGCAGCAGTTTGGTTACAAGAGAGAGGTGTATCTGGGTGAGTTAAAGCTGGTCTGCTGGATAAGGAACTCAGGTGGGTGAAGGCAAGTATTTTCTGGGGTTATCTAAAATAAAAGACAGTTAAAAAAAGGTTAGTTATAATATAATTGAATTGACTTACATAACATTAATTGAATCATAAAAGCTTTGAGGAAATTTGTTCTGTCATATTAATTAAAAAGTGTCATTGAACGCTATGTTTGCATAATATTTGACAGCCAGAGACTTGCATAAAATAATTCAATATTAGAAAAAAAAAATAACAAACAACTAACTAGATTTTGGTGAACCACATCCTGAGAATAGAGTACTCATGTATATTGTGAAGTATAATTCAAGTTAAAATTATAATAAAGTAAAAAGTTTCGATATTTGAATTAGATAAAAATCATCCACACGTATCCACTGCAATATACAGGGTCAGCATCTTAAAAAAATAAAATTTTGTTTATTTTTGATTTAACTTAACAATAAATACAAATAATAATTTGTACATAGCGTAGGCTTTATTGTTACCAAAAATGGTCCCCAATAGACACAGAATAAATGTTGTACGATAGAAAAAGGAGCATCGAATTAGTGCGTTACTTAATATAGCTGCAACGCAGAAATTCGAAGGGTCGGTGCTCCGTAGCTCAGATAGAAATAACCCATTCCATTGCAATATTCCACAAAACGTTGCAACTGCATACAAGATCCGCCTGCCTTTCGAATTCGACCACCGGTAAAGTTTTTTTTTATTTGGAAATTTATTTAATTTATTAGAAACGTGAAGATATTTTCACTCCTAACTTAATATGATTTTTAAAATTATTTAGTGGCACAATGTCGACGAGGGAAGTTCTGGGTGAAGCCTTTTACAGATTTTTTTAATTTTGATTAACGATTTGCCCGAGTATGTAATGCACTCCGTATGTTAAATTTTTGCAGATGATGTAAAAGTTTATAAGACCATTACTTCTTGTCACAATTTATTAAAATTGCAAGAAGATTTAGACAATGTTGTTCATTGGACGGAAAGGAACCATTTAGCCCTAAATGTTGCAAAGTGTTTCCGTGCGTCATACACTCGAAGTTCCTTTCCTCTACGTTTTGATTACAATATTAAAGGTAGTGATCTAATTAAGAAGAATCAAGTAAAAGATTTGGGAATTATTTTCGATAGTAAATTAACTTTTAATCTTCAAATACCAAATTGCACTAAAAAAACTTATAAATCTCTTGAATTCATACTGCGCTAATCAGCTGATTTACTAATTCTCGATCCTTTTTTTATTTATATTTCATACGTAAGACCATCATTAGAATATGGAGCTATTATTTGGTCTTCATACTATAATGTGTACCAAAATTAAATTGAAAAGGTGCAAAAAAATTTCTATACTACAAAAAGCATCAAATATAACCGCATATGAGATCTTATCAAGTTTTGCTCAATGAATTTAAGGTGGCGATCTACTCTTACGAAATTAAACTTAAAATTGCGGTTATCGTGACTTCAGTCGAGAGCAGACAGTGCAATTGATACTAAACCAAATTAAAACTACAATATACGAAAATAAGCAGAAAGTTTCAAGGAAGGTGGCCTCCGTATTTAAAATTTAGTTTATAAATCATGGCTTTGACTAAAAAATATAAATAAAGTGCATTTTTGAACGTGAAATTCGACGATTTATTTCTGTAAGAAATACTCTTCAAACAGTAAAACAAAATGGGGGGCCATATGCTCTAAAGTTTTAACTATAACATACTAAAAATTCAAATAATTTGAACCAGAAGTTTAGTAGATGACCTAGAAGCAACAAATACTTGTAATAGCTCATCGTAAGTAAATTTCGTGTTGGCAATTTGAGCTTTGATACGTGTTTCTCTGCTAAATATAGTTCAGCCTGTTAGGTAGGTGGCACTACTACTAATGACGTAATTCAAACTCGAATTGGGATATGCATAAACATGTAACATGAATATTTTTAGACGACCACAATACTGGGCCTGACAACGACAACGACAACGGGGTAGAAGATAGTTGTAAAACTATGAGAGTTAGATAAATATCGCTTATATAAAAGTTGTATATAGGATGACCAACATTGACATTTTGACCCCAAGACTTCGGATTTGGCAATCATTATTCGGGCTTCGGGTTATCAAAAAAATTCTTTGGGTTAACTAGAGGTTCATATTTAAAAGTTCCAGAGCAAAAGTCGTTAGTAGAAAGTGGGTAAAGTGCTAAAATATAATTTTAGAAATTATTTTATCTACGACCACTACTAAAAGTAGGCCTTTTAGCGCTAGCTTGTTACACTAAAAGTGACGTTTTATAGTTTACCGTGGTTAAAGAAATCAGCTGTTTACTTTTAGCTCTAGTGCTAAAAGTAAAGTGAGGTTATAAAACTACAATTTCGAACTGGAAGTGAAGTTGTAAAGTTATTCTAGTTGCTTCTTGCGTTACAGGTAAAGTGTTTTTGAAGTAATTAAAGCGTTATGTAATGAATACAGTCAGATGTGGAGTATCAATAATTACATTTCGTAACTCACCTTGACAGCACTGGCATGGCAAACAATCGCCTGCACGGCGTGGCCTACTGTTTATTATGACATAAATTAAAAGTGTCGCAGATGCAAACCTTTGTTAAGTCGATATTTATGGATTAATAACGGTAAAATTAAGGTCGTAGATAAAATATTGTATGCAACGCGTGCTAAAAGTTGTTTATCCACGAGACATGTTATGAAACTTAGCCTTCGGCTTCGTTTCATAATTTTCATATCTCGTGCATAAACGTTGACTTTTAGCACGAGTTGCAAGTTGCAAATTTTCTCCACAAAAATTTAGTTTCTTCGCGATTTACTTAACTTCTCAGATACATTGGATTGGATTTGTATAGTCTACCCAATTATAAATACTGAGAGCTGCTAACATTTTATTTTATATAATTAGTGTTAAGCAATAAATATTAATTATTAATAGCATGCCATGTACAAGTGTTCCAAAGAAAGTTTTGACCTATAATTTGGCCTATTGATGAGGCCGAGAATTATCCTATGCGATTTCAGAAATATGAAATAATTTTTGGAATCGTATTTATAATGTAACAAATTATTTCATCTTGATCTTTTTCATTGATTGAATTTCACATTTTGTTGTATAGCCATTTTATTACAACTATTTTAGTCACAACTGAAATAACTCAACAAAACTAATGTCAAATTTTACTGCTCTGCCAAATGTAGAACGAACACAGCTACTGCTAAAGTTATAATAGGTACAAAATAATATTAATGTCATAACAACTGTCCTAATAAAATACTAAAACAACGTAAAACAAATTAGTTTGGAATAAACTGTTATAATTCTTGCTAATTATATAAACTCCAACCACAAGTTCACCAGACTGTGACGATTCACATCGGGCGTGTGATCGCTTAAATTTGTATCAATCGATAACAAGCTAGCCAAAACAATGACATGTGCGATTAGCCGGCAACGTACTGCCTCTCCCCCCCCTCGCGGCTACCTGACCATCACAAGTGTTTAAAATTATGCCACTGACCCATTCATTTAGACTGGTTGCAAACCTAATACCCTACATTTGAGGTGCATGCTTTTTAAGACGAGAGAGCACCACTTACTAAGTAAATTTTAAGATCGTTGGATTTTCACGACTAAATCGCCACCTTAAATTATGTAGTCTAGAAATTAGATGTGACATTGGCTGTGCCTGGTTTGTATATAAATTGGTTAACAATCAAGTAGATGCTCCACATATACTACAAAATATACTACTACCTATACCTTTCTATAACAGTAGGCATAAATGTATTTTTGTCATTTCTATAACGCGTACAAACTATGCATTTCATTCATCCCTCAACAGAATGCTGCGAATTGTAAATGTAAATGAATAATAAGTAAATGTTGTATATAAGTACAGGCAAACCTTGCTGTTCGTGGGGGTTACGTTCCAGAAGAATGCCGCGAGCACAAAACCGCGATGAGCAAGTAAACACATAAATGATAAAAACGGGGTTAGATTCCACAAGCTCGATTTATTTATACTATGCAACTTCAAACAATTTAAAAATACACAAATGTGCGTATACAAACTAAAATTCCATACGTAACATAAGTCTGCCACTTGAATCTAGAGCTCGAATGTCCATTTGTTTATTCAAGTTCTAATTTTACAATTTATTTCAGGTACGATTTGGAAATAAAAGATTCAAAGAAATAGGGTGTTTACAAGTTTGTGATAAATAATGTTATTTATGTGTTCATGACATAAACCGCATATGTCTGCTTTATTTACTTAGTGTGTGAAAGTTGAAACAGTTAACGTTGGCAAGAAAAGGGAGCACCTAAGTGCCACACGTAAAATCAAATCAGCGAAACACTAATCCGCGAATGACAAGGTCTGCCTGTATTTGTTTCTGAATTATTTTATTATTACTTCTGTTAATTTACATTCTGACTTTAATGACAAAACTTTCGGTTGGCCGCTTGCCGGTGTATGTTTTTGATTTGTTCAGTATGATCAGCACTTCTGCTTTTACAGCCGACTACTGAATCGTTACATACAATTTTACGTTTGCTAGTTACTTTATATATGTGGTTATGATTTATTTAGTGGTGATTATTATTTATATACATATATTTTAGTGATGGGCATAACCGGACAATTTTCATAACCGAATTATTTGCATTCGAATGATATTAATAACCGAATGATTATTTGAATAATCATTCGAATTAATTTTGGCTCTCGATTCGTTTCGATTAAGTCAGTCGGTTTGCCGGTTCACCGTCATCTGCATCGACATCGGTTCACCATCATCTGCATCGACATCGTAACTTGCAAATAGCAGAGGAACCAAAACATAATATGTACGGTCGGCGCCTTAGAAATCGGCACACGTAATATGTTCTTCTAGTCTTTGAAGTATTCTTGCTCCGGTTACTTCATTAATGTGAGATGGCATTTCATAATTGACAAACAATAAACAATCTGACATAACAATTAAAACCATAATAATATCTGTAAAAACCCAGTTTATAAACTTAAAAAATACATGCAAAATATATCATAATAGTGTGTAGTGCCCGATTTCTAAGGCGCCGACCATACATTATGTGTTATGTATTGGAAATGAAGAGGTATTTATTAAGAAGTGTAGAAAGAAAGAAATATGCGGGACTGCTTGCTAATAAAAACAGTGGTAAAACGTTTATCTTTATCGATCGGGTGGGTTAAAGGCGCCGCCTCTTGTTTTGAAGCTTTGGAGATGTAAGCAAATAAAAAATTGTTCTATAGCTTGATGCGTTTGCAGTTTTTAGGCGTTCAGGTTTCAGGACACCAAAATTTGATATTTTTTATGATAGGAGGTAGTTACGCGATAACCAAATGGTGTTTTCAGTACAACCTGCTTTGTTTATGAGTTATGACGTATTTATATTTACAGAATTTTGAGCACTGCGTAGGTCGCTGAGATACGGCACGTAATACCTTTGAATAGAGGTTTTATATTCAAAGCGTAGTACGTATCAGCATGAGGTTATTTTTCATTCAAATACTTGGAACAAAAACCGAGTTACATAGGTTATTTCAATAACCGGATAACCGGTTATTTTTCATTCGAATAAGCCCATCACTAATATATTTACAATTGTTATATTATATTTGTGATTGGGGTTCTCACCATCTGCTATATTGTATTTCTTTAATTTCAACCTGTTATTGGACTTTGTCTGTTGGATGAATAATAAATAAATAAAATATAAATAAATACATATTTCAAAAATTACGATTAACGAGAATTGACGCCTACGTCAGTTCAAGACAATCAAGGACAATGTCAAAAATATTCTAAAGCTAATTAAATTTGTTTTGTTTGTTAAGTTTTGAAGTACTTTTACTCTGCGAGCGTAAAAGTAACAATTTTTATGCCTAGGTGTAAAAGTAATGTGTTTACCTTGTCTGTCAAGTCACATACCTAAGTTGTCACTTTTATGACGTTTGAGAATAAAATTCTTTACAAAAATGTTTAAAAAATACTACTTACATCCATTTATTTGAGAGAAATGAGAACTATGTATCTTATCTACATATACTTACCTAACCGGATGACATCCACCGGTTGTTCCTCAACATTTTCCTGGGGTATTCTCCTACCTGAACAAAATCATATTGTTTTAACAGTGAGGATGAAGTTATAAGGATAACAAATAATATAATACAAAAATAAATCTAAGTACTTTTGTTGAATGCAAATTTACAGAATATCCTGGAATTTGAGTATCAGAGCAGATACCATAAGAAAAATCAATATTTTTTTATGTTACACTGTTATACTTTCAAGTTTTGTGAAAAGTTTGCAATTAAACTCTGTTCACATCTTTTTGACATGAAGGTTGGCCATTACAGTTTCCCCAATTTAGCTGTGTACAGTTACTTTGTTGTGTTTAAACGAAGTTTACATTTGCAATTATGGTTACCAAATGCTTTTAGGTTAGAAAACACGACAAACCACCTTCAAATGCAAATTTGCCAAATTTAAGCAGAATAGGAAATGGAACTTAGTAATTTTTATGTATGTATCCAGTTTCAGTAATTGTGTAATTAGAGACATTACGTGGAAGGTCTTGCAATACTTCAGATTTTAAAAATGTCTCAACATGTACTATCATAAACTGCGTTCGGAAAGGTACCTCTGACAGCTCTGTTTCCTCAAAATCATTCACAGAAAGAGATCGATAATAACCATCGGCGCGGGTAGAAGTGAGATGAATGAACGATTTCGAGGAAACAGAGCTGTCAGAGGTACCTTTCCGAACGCAGTAAAAGTAAGCAGTCTATCTGGCAACAATATTCTGGTGTGTCAAGTGACAGTAAATTTGTTGGGAGGTTATGCAGATTATACAACAAAATAAAAATTACGGTTCTGTTCATGGGCAACTTAACAACAAAAATCCAAGCTCAACCTTCATGCCACAAAGATGTGATCGGATTATATGTTTATACAGTAAAGAGAGATGTTCCCTAAAAACTATGGCAAATGTAGAAAGTGCAAATAAGGAATGGTAAAATGAATGGATATTGCATGAAAACTCGAAATAAAATTTACTACAATTCTTTTTATTCAAAAATGACAAGCACAAACACTGGCAGTGTAAAAAACACATAGAAAATGGGTGTAGCAGTTTGTCTGGTAATTTTGACACGAATAAGAAGCTTTTACAGTACACTTATTATTTACAACGCCATAAGTTACATTAATAGACTTTGGTGACAAGAACCATTTGCATCTCAGATGCTGCAAATCTAGAGAAAGAAAAGCTACATCTGTTTAACTCTTTACAAAAGAACGGCTACACAACCACCGCCATACGAAAAGCGCTAGACAAGACTATGACACAAAAGACTAAAGAAGAATCCCCACCTCCAGAAGGCTTAGCATTTCTACCTTACATTAAAGGCTCGACTGATAAGATAGGAATTGTCCTGAAACGATGTAACATCAAACTGTGTTCACAAGCAAGAAAACATTGAGTAACGGCTTCAGATCGGTAAAACGCGACTCGCGACTCGAGTTACATTAGACGGACTGGTCGTTGCGTTGACCTAAGACTTCAAGAACATAAAGGCGATTGCAAACACAAACGCATCACAAAATCAGCCGTAGCTGAGCATACGTTTACAAATTAGCACACCTGAAAATTTGAGCACGCCACAATACTTGCCAGAATACTTCACTACTTCCCACAAGTGATACGTGAAGCTATTGAAACAGAAAAACATCCAAATAATATAGACAGGGAAGATGGCTTTAAACTTAGTAAAACGTAGACTCCTGTGATACAGGATCTAAAGCGTTACAATCAGCGAGAATCAGATAGAAAATCATAATTTTGTAAATTCTTGACCAACTTTTTATTTTCCAAAATTGTACAATTATAGTAATTTTTTGCAAATTTTAAAATTTGAATGTTTGTTTTATCAGTTTTTAGTGCTGCAATAAACAAAACTGATCCTAATATATTATAGAAACCACCAAAGATGAGCCCTGCGTCATCACACGCTGAATTTAGTAACGACAAACATGCGTGTACATTTGTTCACAAACTCCATGCGCACAACAGTGATAGCATTACAATAAGCATGTGTTATGATTAAAGTGCTTATTTGATTAAAGTAGTTTAAGTCACATACGCGCGTCGTCACTAAAACGTCAACTGTCAAATAATACTTGTGAAGCCTTGTTCGTTATTTCGGCGTTTTATAACTACGTTTTCAGGTTATTATTTACGATTTGATACAAATTATGTCTATGAAAGGTAAAATGTTACGTTCGCAATCTCAGCAGCTCTTATTAAATTTACTGGATTACTTCGAACGAGAGAAAGAAAATGGGGGTCATCTAATTCCATTGTCATGTGTGCAAGAGGTAAATAAAACATAATTCACCTAATTATATTTCACATCCATCGTTTATTTGTAGAGGGCAGCGAAAGCTCTAGGCATTAGTGTTTCTACTGTGAAAAGAGTTAAGAGTCGTTCTAGTATGAATCCAGTTTTATGTAGCCCTGGCAAGAAAAGACCACGTAAAAAGTTAAAATCTACTGATTTACCGGATTCCTCGAAAATGGTTACAAGGGACACCATATACACGATGTATTCGGAAAAAAAGCACGTTACCATCAATTCCCTGAATACTGAAGTGAAAGAAAGTCATATTTTACTCAGTAACACCAGCTTAAATCGAGTTCTACATGATATTGGTTTTAAATTCAAGAAAGATGATAACCGTAGAGCACTAACTGAAAAAGAAAATATTGCTATTATGCGGATCCAGTTTTTAAAACGTTTCATGGAGAATCTAAATTCACCTCATCCACTGCAAGTAGTCTTTATGGACGAAACGTGGATTTATTCTAAAGGAAATCCTGGAAAGTCCTGGCAAGATGCAAATATACGCAGTGTTAAAAAACCCGAAGGTTATGAAGGAAAACGTTTTATTGTGGTTAATGCTGGGTCTAAATTAGGGTTTGTCGAAAACGCATCCCTATTATTTGCAACAAAATCTTTAAAAGAAGACTATCATGGGGAGATGAATTCAGAAACCTTTAAAACATGGCTCATCAACCATTTAATTAATAATTTGAATGAGCCTTCATTGATAATATTGGACAATGCTCCTTACCATTCTGTTTTAATAGAAAAAAAAATCCCTCAACTTCCTGGAAGAAAGCCGATATCATAAAAAGGTTGAATACAAATTCCATTAATCACGATCCAACTTCATTTAAAACTGAATTACTCAAATCTCACAGAAAAGAAAAGCGCTATGAAGTAGATGAATTACTGAGAAGTTATGGTCATGATGTTTTACGTGTACCACCATATAATTGTGAATTCAATGCCATTGAATTAATATGGGCACATGCAAAACAATATTACAATAATCACATAGGCAGGTGGGGTTATACTGATGATCGAGTTCTTGCAATGTGGAAAGAAGCATTAGAACAATGTAGGTACCAAAGATGTGTGGAGTAATTGTGTACGTCACACTGAAGAAAAAATTAGGACTTGGTATGAGAGTGAAAGGATTTTAGATGTAACTGTTGATAAACTAATCATTCATGTTGGAAACGACTCAAGTGACTCTAGTTTAAGTACTGATAGTGATTAAGAATTGTAATTATTTATATGTTTACATTATTTTTTTCTATAGCACATTTTAAAGTGGGCTTTTATCAACTCAAAACAAAAGGTCAAGTTTTACTTTAACAGCAAGGGTAGATAAAGTAGCACTTTAACATCAAAGATAGATAAAGTAATTTAATTTTCTAACTTTTGCTTAAATTAAATATGACAGCTTCGTATTATCGTAGTAACCCAATCTAGCTACTGACATTTTGAAATGTCATGGACTGTCTTTATTTTCTTTTGAAATTGTTAAAGTTCTTGCTATAGAAAAAAATATTGTATTATACACGACGATAAAGTTATTTCTATCCACTCTTGAATCATTAACGTCTCGACTTCGTCTCGACGTTAAACAATTCACTCGTGGATAAAATTTAACTTTATCGTCCTGTATAATAAATTATTATTATTTTAGTCGTTATCTAAATACCTATGTTCAATGGCATTATTTTTTGTAGAATTGCGTTGCGGAAGAAATACAGTTGTATATTTATTGGTTAGATTATTATATCATTTGAAATTGTGCATTGGTAAATGATTTAAGTTGCATATAACCTTAGTCATCATAAAAGCAAATAAACGCAAATAACTAAAACAGTATAATAAAAAATGGACTTTTACATTTCTTAGTCAAAACGAAAATAATGACATTGACCGCTGTTTGTTTCCCGAATAAAGCGCCACCTATTGGCTCCTGATTGCTTGAGAATACAACTGACGCTAATTTGACTAGCAAGTAAAATCTTACATCATACGGATAGCATTGATGACGCAGGGCTCATCTTTCTTGGTTTCTATAATCTGTACAATTTGCCTGTTTAAATTTTTTTCAAAATTGAAACACCCATTTAAAATAGAAAACTATTCAAATAACACATAGTTATTTCTCCCTCACCTTCAATTTTTATATAGTAAAAAATATCAGTAAAAAAATGTATCCACTTCGTATTTCTATTCAGCTACAAATTCTAAATTTGCTAATTGTGCCGTTGACAATATTCTACTATTATATGAGAGTAGATACTCACGTTTACGCTTCGGCAGATCGAACATTTCTGCCTGGTATCTCGCGGGCGCCTTCCTTTTCCTTTTTGGTCGCTCACCTAGAAAATTATTTGTTATTGCACATATTCATACCTGTTTAATAAAAAAGCTTTAGTCATGTTACCTTACATTCAATTTAAAGAGTAAAATATATATTTTAATTTTTGCCACAACTCTAGTAAAAGTGCATGAAAAGTAAACGGAACATTTTTTAATGGTCCGTGGAGATTCCCTATCGACAACATTATTCAATATCATGATAAGACGATGAAATGAATCTTTAAATTAAAAGAATTAGCAGTATATTTAACCCTTAAGTGGGCACGTGGGGGTTATGCTGACCCCCAGTGATGTAAATTTGCTGATAACTTTGATTTTTTTTGCATTAAATCAAGGAACCTTTCAGTACCTTCCTAAAACATCTTCAGCAATACATTTATTACAAAATAAAACGAATAAAGTCGTAAACTGTTGGATATTATTACTTCTGTTTTGCAGCTGGGCTGGCTTGACCCCCAAAATGTTTCCGCAGATTCTTAAATCTTACTTATTTTTCTTAATTTAGCTGATTTCAGCCAAAGTGTAGTATTAATAATCGATTAATAAAAATAAAATTTTAGATGTTACACCATATTTTATTTTGATTTCAAAAACTCATTACATCCTCAAAGGTAAAAATTACAATAAAAACTTTTAAGCCAATATATCTCTTTCTTATCAATCTTTTTCCGTTAGAATATACATAATTAGTACCTAAGTATATACTTCCATATTACATAAATCGAAAGTTTAGAAGAAAATAAAGTTCAAATTGATTTACTGACCCTATTTGATGAGTGGGGGTCAGCCTGGCCCCCACGTGCCTACTTATGCAATGAAATGGCACGCGCCTACTTACGAGTTAAGTACTCCAAACATCATTTCTACGCGGACGACACTCAATTGTACGCTTCATTTTCTAAACAAAATTTTATACCAGCAATGGAAAATTTTAATGAAGATTTGCGAAGCCGAATTGACTATTCCAACAAACACGGCCTCACCATAAATCCCCACAAAACAGAATTAATACTTTTTGACCCAAAAAAACTAAAAGAAGAATTTATTGATAATTTCTATTCAATTATTATTGACTCCACACCAATACAACTCAGTAAATCAGTTAAAAAACTTGGACTTGTAATAGATGAGGATTTAAAATTTAATCTCCATGTAAACAAATGGACACAAAAGGCTTACAATTCACTCAAAACAATTTACTCCAGCAGACAGGTTCTTAATGTAAATACAAAAAAGATTTTATGTAACTCCTTGGTCCTATCTCACTTTAATTACTGCGATACTATACAGGGTGCCCGGATTTCGTAGGGACAACATGGGAAACTTTTGTATTTGAAGAGATAGAGAGATGGTTAAATTAGCAAAAAGGTGCAGGCTCATTAAGAATCCATCTTCAAATTTTACTTGTCATGGCCCACTTGTCTAAAATTAAAGAAAACAAAATCTCATTTCTTTTACATGCCGTAACTTTTTTGTTACTTAAGATATTGAGATGCGATTTAAACTAATTTGCATGGTAATTCAAATACTGTTATTGGCACTTACTAAAACCAATTTTATTTGTGTAAATTTTTAGTAATCTAACCTAACCTCAAAATTTTAAATTGGTACCGTGCAATTTTTTTGGCTCTTTAAAGAGAGAATTTTTTTCTGAATGCAATGATGTATTACATGATATGGAAACTTTTTCAAAATTTTGAAAAACTGAGCTTATTCTTTTTACAGGCAGAAATCACTAGTGCCATGATTACAATAACTTTGTTTTTTGTTTATCACGTTATCTGTGAAATTATGTTTCGAAACAAAAAGCAGGAATGTTACGAAATGCTGTGTACAATTTAGAGGAACGGTTGCTGATTTTACAAGATCAAAATGGAGGTCATATTGAACATTTGCGGTAACTGGGTTTGGGCATACAAAATCCCATTATTTAAACAATTAAATATCGTTTAGTTTTTGTTATTAACTTAATTTGTTAAAAAGTTATAAGTTAAAATATATCCCTTACTTTATGGTAACCTTGTACCGGGTGGCCATAAATATCTGATATCACATTACCTTTGGAATCAACACCGCTTTATTAAAGTGATGAATCCAACTAAACTAAATGTCATTAATGTTATTAGAACTAAAATTCCTGTAAAAAATTATTACAGATTGCAATAAGTATTGAAGTTAGAACAGGAGATTTTTATAATCGAGTCGTAGGCTAAACTGCAGAATCCGGGGCACATTCCCCTCCTCTTATTTGCATTTTATTACATTTCATACCAATACTTATTATAATAATTGAAATATAATGCTAACCAACATTTATAAGTAGCTAATTCCATGGCTACCGGGATCTCAGATATTTATGGCCACCCGGTATATATAACTAGCTAATATTAAATTTAATTTCTTTATTGGCAAGGGTTGAGTGGGAGAACAGCTAACCGAAAGGTAAAATGCTGAACTCCGCCTTGGGATAGCTCCTTTATGCTATGTTTTTTGTGTGTATCTTCACTAATTTGTAAATTATTGTAATACAATGGAGCTAATAAAAGACAATTTATTATTATTATTATTATTATTAATATATTCAACCTGATATATTAACAATAACAGAGCATTGGTTCAAGGAGAATGACATAGTTACGGTGAACTTACCAAACTACGAGTTATCAAGCTATATGGGTCGTTCTGCATCAAGAGGCGGGGACACAGCTATATAATTGAAATTCTGCACACGAGTGAAAAACTATCCGAAGTGCGTGACGAATAGAACGCTTCAGAATTCAAATTATGCACACGAGTGAAAAGCTATACGAAGTGTGAATTCAAATTATGCACACAAGCGAAAACACACAAGAAGTAAATTAAAAAGTTGAGACCAAACTCGTCACAAGCATAAATATAACAACAAATAATACGTGAAGAATGAAGGAAGGCAAAGAATCAACGCTAATGGACATCATGAGGAAATTGATAGGAATGGAGAAGAAAATAGATGAATCAGGCATTAATTTGAAACAACAAAAGGATAAAATTAAAAACCTAGAGAAAGTCGTAATGAAGCAGCAAGCAAGAATAGAAGTATTAGAAAATGAGACAAGGAAAAAGAATATTATAATTTTTGGTATCCCCGAAGAGAACAGAGAAGATGCGAGGATGTTGAAAGATAAAATTCTGAAAGACGTAATAGGAAGAATCGGAGTAACTATCGAGGATTACAAAATAGATTATATAAACAGAATAAAGAGAAGTATAGGAAATGTAAATAAACCAGTTAAAGTGGGTCTTACAACAAAATTTAAGAAAATTTAAATATTAAAGAATCTATCAAGATTAAAGGGAACACAGATCGCAGTAAGTGAAGATTTAGATAAGAAGACAAGAGAGATCCAGGAAAAACTAATACCTCATAAGATTGAAGCCAGGAGAAGAGGAATGAAAGCAATGATAATAAGAGATAGGTTGATAGTAAATGCAGAGGAATGGAGGATCGAAGAGTTAGACGAACAAAGCACGGAAGAAGAAGAGTTAAGAAAAACAGAGGAAAACAAAGAGAATAATAAGAAAAGAGGAAGATCAACAAATGAAGAAGGGGATAATAACTCAAAAGGAGCAACCCCAAAAAAGAAGAACTGGACACAGATGATTTTGGCACCCTATGGAAAAAGAAGAAAGGAGAAGGACGAACAGAAGACCGGCAGTATAAAAGATAATTCAGTGTTCGTTGAGGAAACACTAAATGCAACTCTCAAGAACATAACGAGGACAACAAAGAATCAACACAATCCAAAAAAAGTAGAAGAAGCTGAAAACCGAAAGGAAAAAACATTGACAACAATAGAATGCAAAGCAAAAAGGCAAAGAGAAAGAAAGGAGAAGGAGCAGGAGAATTATAAATTAATCGAAGAGGAAAGCAATATGAAAAAAAAAAAAAAAATAAAAAAAAAAAAAACAAAGCAAGAATTGCGACATGGAACATAAGAACACTTTTACAACCTGGAAAGATGAATGAAATTATGGAAACAATGGAAAACTATGATATTGATATTATGGCATTACAAGAAACTAGATGGGCTGGAGCAGGTGAAATCAAGAAAAATAACCATACATTATTCTGGAGTGGAAGGAAAACACAAGGATGAAATGGAACAGGTTTTATCATTTCCAAAGAACAAACGCCTAACGTAATGAAATTTGAACCCATAAATGACAGAATGTCAATCCTAAGAATTCGAAGAAAAACGTATAATACTATTACCTTCATATGTGTATATGCCCCAACAGAGCTAGAAGAGGGTGATAAGAAAGACAAGTTTTATGAAGAACTGCAATCCGAATGTGAAAAAGCACCAAAATACGATACAGGTCACAGAAACTAGATTGACTCTCAAAGTAGGTCATGAAAGGCGCTGTGATCATATAATCAATAACGGTGGGTAGAGGGATTTCGTTTGCGCAGCGACTAACGTCATATAACAGATTCTTTGCGTTTTAAAATGTGAAAATTGCTGTTGCTGGGATATAAGGTTTAGCAGAGCCTGGTTGTTCAACTTAACACCATTATTTCCGCAATCCTTTTAACATTCAAAAACTGATAATACACCATACCGCAATGTTGCGTACGCCTCTAATTTATTGTGTCATTTAGCTTAAATAAAGTTAACAATTTAATGTCAATATGATAGATGTAACAATGTTACCAATACGAAACTTGGAAATTACTAGATTCTAACATTACTTCCGATTTTCACCGCGTCTTAATCTAGATTCTCTAACCTGTACACTACTAGTACTAGGAGATATAAATGCCCAGATTGGTAAGGAAGAGTATATAAAAGCTGTAGCAGGAAAGAACACAATTCACGAAGAAACAATAGACAATGGGAATAGAATATGCAACTTAGCAGCCAGCAACGAATTTATTTATTGCCAGCACAAAATTTCCTTACCCAAAGAGGCACAAAATAACATGGAATCGCCCAAACCAAACATCGACGAGTCAAATCGATCATGTACTGATAACGAAAGAAAGAACTAATAACATAGTACAGGATGTAAGATCTTTCCGAAGCGCCAACGTAAATTCAGACCACAACTTAGTAATTGCAACGACCAACGAAAGGAAAAACCTAAGAAGAGGAAAAGAGAGAATCAAAAAGATTAACAATTGGGATGTAAACAAAATAAAAGAACGAGAGGTGAAACAAGCATTAGAAGACGGTATAACGCTAGAACTTCAGTAAAAGCAAACCCCCACTGATGGTACAAATACAAATAGAATCGAAATCCAGTGGAACAACAGAAAAACTAGTATTTTGAAAACAGCGGAAAAATGTGTGGGTCGCAAGAAACACGAAAAAAGTAAAGAATGGTACCACCAAGAGTGCAAGAAGACAAGAGATAAAAAAAAACGAGCATAGATAAAATGGTTGCAATCAAATGCAGAAGAAGACAAACAAATTTACAAAGAAAACAAAAAAAGAGATTGGAATGAAAAGAAAATAAAAGAAAAGCAAGATGAATACAACAATAAAAACACAAGAATGTTTTACCAGAGAATAAAACTAGAAAAGAAAAACTTTAGAATAAAAACTACAGGATATAAAGACACAGAAGGAAGGACAAGATATGAAGCGAAAGAAATACAACAAATATTGAAGAACTATTATGAACAACTATACAGAAAGAAAACTGAAATTAATACAATAGCACAAACAAACATTAGACAGAATGATGAAGAAATAGAAGAACCAACAATAGAAAAGGTAAAACAGGCAATATGACACCTAAAAAACAATAAAACGCCAGGAAGTGAAGGAATAATTACTGAATACCTAAACTATGGAGGTGAGAAACTGCACGAAAAACTACATGAACTAATATGCTTGATCTGGAGGGAAGAAAGCATGCCAGAAGATTGGAAGAAAGGTGTAATTTTTACAATACACAAAAAAGGGGACTTGGGGGATTGCTGAAATTATAAAGGAATAACGTTACTAAATGTGGCCTATAAAGTGATCTAAAAAATAATTAAAGAAAAACTTCAAGAACATGCAGAGAACGAACTAGGGGACTACCAACAAGACTTTAGACAAGGGAGATCGACCACAGACGCCATACACATTGTACAACAAATACTAGAAAAAGCAAAAGAATATCACATAACTCTTCACATCCTATTCATAGACCTTAAACAGGCTTTCGATAAAGTAATAAGAGAAAAGATAATAAACGAACTGCAGTACATATGCACTCCACAAAAAATAGTAAACCTTGTCGAAATGACCCTAAAAGACTCGAAAGCAGTGGTGAAAATACGAAGTGATACAACTGAAAGCTTTAATGTACAACAAGGCGTTAGGCAGGGAGATATGCTGTCAGCTACATTGTTTAATACAGCCTTAGAAGGTGCAATTAGAAGATCAGAGTTAGAAGGGACAATAAATAAAGTCCAGAACCTTAAATGTTTGGGAATAACAATTTATAATAAAAAATATAAGACCAGTGAAAAAACAAACAAAAAATACAAATGGGACACAGAGCATATTATGCAAACAAAACATTCTTAAACTCTAAATACCTAAGTTAAAAAGCAAAACTACAACTATATAAAACCATTATTAGACCAGTAGTGACGTATGGAATAGAGGTATGGACTTTAACTAAAAAAGAAGAAGATCTAAAAGTGTTTGAAAGGAAAATATGGCGAAGAATAATAGACCCAGTACGAACAGAAGAAGACGAATTTAGACCAAGAATGAACTTTGAACTGATGGAGCAAATGAAAGGGGAAGATATTGTTACATATATAAAATCTCAGAGAATAAAATGGTTAGGTCACATAATGAGGGCAGATAAAAGAAGAGCAATACGAGTAATAACAGAATGAACACCAACCGAAAAAAGAAGAAGAGGTAGACCTAGTCTGAGATGGCTCGATGATGTAGAAGAAGACCTAAAGAAGCTAGGAATAAAGAACGGGAAAGAGAAGTGTAAAAAGAGGAAGGAATGGGCAAAGATAGCAGAAGAAGCAAGAACGAGCAAAAAACTCGCAGATTAAAAATTAAAACAATATAAAAAACAACAGAAGAAAATGGAATTAATCCGACCCAAATCAGAATTCGGAAAACTTTGAAAAAAAGTAGCCGTAACTGCTTGCGGTTAAAGAGCTGATTACATATATAAGATACCAAAAATTAAAGATCATTCAATGATAACAGTAGCTCTTCAGGACAAGTTAGACATAAAAAGAGGTTATTGGAAACGATTTAGACAATTCAAAAACTTTAACAATATAACATTTCAGTTTAATGTAAATAAGTTGGATTGGAATCCTACGATTACAGATGTGGATATTATGGCAGATAAATTTGTAGAGGATCTGTGTACAACGTTAGAGAAACATGCTCCTGTAGTAAAGAAGCGAGTGAAGATAAATGCTATGTCACGGGTTGGTGGAATGAGGATATAAAAAATATAAGGATGGAAAGAGATCGACTATTTAAAAAAGCTACAATTACCCGATATAGAGATGACTAGGAACATTTTAAGAGAAAAAAAATGAAGTAACAGGTATAATAAGATGTAAAATAGAATATTACCCGAGTAAAATAGATGATTGTAAAGAAGATTCATGTGAAATGTGGAAAATGTTAAAAGAAATAATTAAAGGTAAAGCAGCAAATGTAAATTACAATATAAAATTTAGCAACACAATTTTTACAGAAGAAAAAGAAATAAGTGAGGAATTTAATAAGTTTTTCATCAAAACTATAGAAGATATTACCGAAGATATATACGTTTAAATAATTTAAATAACCATCAAGTAGAGAATGTACAAAACATGGATGCTACATGGGAAAATTTTGAAACGGTGAATATGTCCCACTTGCGTAATAGTAATTTACGTTACGAGACCGGAAAGTAGTATTTTGCAGGTCGAACCAAGTAGATTCCCGGGCGAGCCGTAGGCGAGACCTGGAAACTTGGGGAGACCTGCAAAACACTTTCCGGTCGTGTATCGTACAATATTTTTTTTACGACATCCAAGTCCATACTTTCAAACGTGCGAATTCACTTTCAAAAACTCAAAAAAATTACAACATTACTATATTATTTGACTTATCCAAACAATAACACAAACTTGTTTCCATAGTAACATAAACATCAGGGACCGGCAATAGCTATTAACAAATCTAGGAATGTTATGAGTATCATAACTGCCGCAGATGTTTTGAAATCCGAGCTCGTAGAGCGAGGCTTTTAAAACATCTGAGGCTGTTATGATTCATAACATCCGTGATTTGTTCAATAGTTTATCGGTTGCTGTGTGGTTATGGTTGCTATGTAGGGTAATATTCCTTTACCCTACAGATAAGTTATGACCTAGTTACCAGCCTACTTTTGTATATGTAAACAAAGGCTTAATATCCTTAAACCGGTAAAAGCTTTTACCGGTCCCTGATGCCCGTTTTCCGATCTTGACCGGCAAAACGTTACTTTCTGTCGAAAAAATTCTCCAGAAAGTGCATATTTTCTGGTCGGTCGTAAAAAAAATTATAAATAGTATGCCTAATAAGAAAAGCAGTACCAATGGAATGACAACTAAGATTCTAAAATTGGCTTTTGAAGTAATGGGCAACCGTTTCTTTTTTATATAGAATCTGTAAATATCTAAGCTCATGGACAAAATGAGTGATTTATAAATGCATTATTGCGCCTCATTTTATTTATTGTCCAACAATTATGCTTGTTTTATCTAACACACAATATAAAACCCTGCAAGTAATACAGAATCGAGCTCTAAGATGTATATTAGCCTGTGATAGATACACATATATTAGTGAAATGTTACATACTTTAAATATTCTGTCAGTAAAACAGTTGGTGTTATTGAATGTTTTTACTTTCATTTATAAACTCGCAAATAATATGTTACCTAAACAGTTACTGGAATTATGTACGTTTGTTTCTGATAAGCACAATTATAATACTAAGAAGCCACAATCATTTTTATATTCACAGAACTAATTCTTATTCTGCAGATAATCGGCTATTTACTAAAGGACTAAACCTGTATAATTAGCTACCTGAAGATGTAAAAAACAGCAGTAGTATACGCTCTTTCAAACAAAAAGTGATTGGTTATGTCAAATTAAAATGGCCTCTATAAAATAGTATTATGTGTTGAATATGGGATTGATGTGTGGTGTCTTAAGTGTTCTGTGTATATAATGTTGTTTTGTTTTGTGTTTATTGGATTAACTTTGCGAATAAAGATTATTATTATTAAGACAAGCTTTGGAATAATAACAATATATATTTGTACAATATAACAGGATAGAGAAAAGAAAGAGGGTAGACCAAATAATACATGGAAGAGAACAATCATGAAAGAATTAAAACAAACTGACCTAAGTTGGAACGAAGCAAAAAAGAATAGCAAGAGATAGAAAACAATGGAAGATACTAAACAACCGAATTACAACAGCTGGACGGACCCAAGATAGTGTGTGAGACTAGCATCCACACTACATACATATCTATATACCAGTGAAACGCCCCATGGGCGCCCTTTGCTCCAACTGTGGAGCTACATAATATATGATGATCGTCAGTTGTCATTAAATGTGTTCTTTTTTGCGGTTGTGGGAAAATAGCGCACATAACTCGCTCGAGCGTGTATTGTACGCTCGTATTTTAAGTCACTCGGCTTTGCTACGCTTCCGCTCGTTTCTCAAATATACTTGCACAATATATGCCACTTTTGCAGCTTGTTATGTAATATACTATTGCGCAACTATATTTTTGTTAAATATTTTCAACTTTATTCAACAGTTTATAAACTCAGATTCAATATTATTTTGCAGGTGGCCCTTTGCAGTATGAACGACTCTGCTCTTTTTCTTACAGTCAGTTATTTTTACCTGACTGTAGACTTCGTACCAGCAGAATAAGATCAAATCAGAGTTTACCTTGTGTAATATGTTATAGTTACATAGTTAATTAGGGGCATTAGTGTCGGTGCGTTACCATTCGAGTTGAACTTGCACATGTGGTTGACAGCATACGGGCGAAAATCCCAACTCGCGGCAAGGCAGCAAACAATTGCGTACATGCACACGGCGAAATAGACACGTCTAAATGGTGCATTTAATTGCCGGTCTTCAAGTGCGGTGATAAATTTCGTGTGGAGCGCGATCGCATACAAAAATTAAACATTGTTATTGTTTTAAAGTGCATTAATCAATTGAGTGATAAAGTAAACTAGTAGCAGGGACAATTAAATGTAAGTACGGATTCGGAAAACTTTGAATTTTCACGACATTGTGCGATGCGATAACCGTGACACGGCCTGTCTAGTAATAAAGTTTAAATAAAGCATTCGCTTAAATCGACACGAAGTAATTAGTGAAAAAACCATTTTAGGTGAACCCAACGTTTATAGCAAACAATAAAGTGCAGTTTACGAAAAAAATCGCAAAGTTAGAGAACTAAACGTAACGAACAACAACAATTTTACCAATCTTAAAGGCGAGAGTCGCGAGTGTCAGCAGTGGTAAATAAAACACACGATTAGGCTAAAACTAAAGTGTAATTACAATAGCTACTAATTCGGTCGCTGAGAACATCTAGGCGAAAGTCGTAGCTAACGCCGCAAGGCCATCACAAGCACAGAGCGACGCGCAACGAAATATTCCAGCACGATACGGCAAGTGAAATTCTGCTGCGATAACGTTAAAATCATAGCACAATAACTGCGAGTGAAATGATTAAAATTCAGATGCAAATGAATCAAACGCCAACAGGAAAAGCCAACAACAGAAACACACTAGCAGAATACCTGGACCCAAAAAAGAAGAGAGTGTCGGAATCACCGGAGCAGAGCAAATCGCCGGAAGATTTCGAAAATTGAGAATTGCAGAAGCTGGCTTTCCAGAAATCCAAAAAAGTTAGTAGATCACCGACAACAACTATAACCGCTAAAAAGCAAGAAAAAGAAAGCAAGACGAAGAGTCAAGACGAAATAGGATCACAAAAAGAAAAGATGGAGGAATTAAAAAAAATGCTATGGGAATGGAAAGAAGAAATTAAAGAAAAAAACTCAGACTCGCAATCTCTAATTTGAAAAAATCATGATTTACTATACTTTATTTTGTGAAGTAAAAGTAAGTAAAATGATTGAAATTGTTATTAATGGAAGGTTCTATACCTCTTACAGCTTTAGAACAGTTTTTTTTGTCAATTTTTGAAAAACCCTACATTTAGTCTAAAACCCGCTGGGTTTTTTCGGGCTGGGGAAAATCATGCCAACCCTGGTATTGAAGCAGGGAAAGTTTACTTTCGTGATCCAAAAAATTTCAGGAATGGACAAAATACAGAAACATGGCATATTATAGTCATACCTGCACATTTTTCAATATAATACTATTCGGCATTCGGCATATCATTTTATAACAAAATTCCAGGAATTATTACTAAAAACAACACAGACAAGAACTACTCACCAGATGATAAACCTGGAGATGTAGAGGTAGAAGAGGAGGAGGCTTCAGCAACCTGCACGGCATGTACAAATGACGTTGAAGGTGCAGGAGTAGCTTGTGGGGCAAATGGAATCCCTAAACGTAATAGTATTACACACTGCTACACATTACAACATAATCATAAAACTTTTTGGACAAGGTTGGCTATGAAAACAAGGCTAAACTTTAATATAGCTACTCCAGTCTTCGCGCAAGCGCAATGGTTTTGCAAGTCAGCTGCTCTCAACCCGTCGTTTGAACGGATCAGAACTGGTAAAAACCACGCTTAATGAAATCGACGCGGTCGAATAAGAGCTTTTTAAATATATGTGCGCTCGTATATAAACCACATATACGTGAATCTTTTGGTCTGGGAGCTATAATTTTATGTTAGCTGCCGTTTAAGATTTGTATGTACGTAGTACATTTGTTTGGAAACCACTGCTTTTCGGGGGTTTTCTGCGCTTGCGCGGCAAACTTCAAGCCCAGTGGGGATGCTATACTGAAGTTTTCCCGAATCATATTTAAGCAAATAGGCTGCCCATGCATATAATTTAACAACATTATCATTAAATGCTGGATTTATGGATTGTTTTGACGCCTCACGACATTAGCTGGGCCTGCATTTTAAAGTGTCCGTACAAGAGAGATTCACAGTCTAAAAATTGTCGTGGAATGGTGTCCGTGTCCGTTTAATAGAGAAAATTTTATTAGTAAAGTTAATGCAAGCAAGTTGGTTTCCAACAAAATGTCCGTGTAAGAGAGGTGTCCGCTTATTAGAGGTGTCCGGTAAGGGAGATTTTACTGTATATTATATTATAGTTTCTGTTTTATAGTATACTCATATTAAGCATATTTAATAGCACTATCCTCAAATATCAACTCAAGAATTAACAAAATCATATTCATAAAATTAAAAACTAAAATTAAAAAAAAATATTTCACAAAAATAAGAGGAATGGACTTTTATTTAAACCAAATTATCAAAAGAAATGCTTTTTATAGTGACACAATCATGAAAGGTTACAAAAATGCTATGACTGCCCAGTTCATTTGTGGAGCAGTATATAATTGGAGAGTTAAAATTGAAATTATGGAATTTTTGTGTTAACTTATTCTTTTTTCAAATTTTGTTAGCAGATTAGGTTTTGCGTCAGTTTTGGCACAGACTGACGCAAAACCTAACCTGCTAACCTGCCAAGCGAATGACAGGCCGACCTAAATTTATTGTCCGTCATTGTACAAGGTGATTCACGACGATTTATGAGCCTGACCAAATTCTCGATGCAACCAACATTACATTTTCACAACTTACTTTGCGACACTTTAAAAAAAAATACAATTTGGATCCGCGATGCCTATCAATCATTGAAATCTACCTTACTTATGAAAATGTAATGTTGGTTGCATCGAGAGTTTGGTCAGGCTCATTATTCCTCGTGAATCACCTTGTATATAAGGAACCTCTTTTTCAAAGCTAAATTTTCCAGCGTTTTTCAATCTCTAACTACAGACCATCTGTAATAGTTATACAGAATATGGGTAGTAAATGTGCTGATTCTGAAATACTGCAACTACATTCAAATTTTGAGCTTTTTTGATGAAAAAATACATCAAGTGATAAGCAAGGAGGTTTCAACAACATTTATTACTAACATTATAGAAGTGCAGTCATAAATACAACTCAAAATAAACCACATCAATTTGCATGTATATAGTTACTACAACATCTATAAATCATAGTTGTTTGCGAATATAATAATGAGATGTCCATTAATGATGTCATTAAAAAATATGTTTATTTATAAGTTTTAATCACCTATGCATAATTTTCAATTTTTAATCTTTTATATCTACATGAAAACCTACATATGGGATTACCTTCTTTCATTTTTAACCATAATATACGGAAAGCTTCTGTAGAGTCAATATAGGCAGAATAATAATAAGAAATCATACATTATTATACAATACTAATACTGCTAATACAAGACATAACAACATACTCACTTCTTTTGGTGCTGTCTTCCGAAGATGGTGGTGAGGAGGTGGCCATTTCCTGTTTGTAATTATAAAAATTTTAGAATATAATGAAAGAATGGCGTACAATCATGCAAGAATGTAAAGTAGTTTATATAGTAGTTAACATTTGTAGTCGTTTCAAGATTCTGTTAAGTTTTTAAGAGCGTATTACACAGCAAGTTATAGTAGATTGCCAATAACTTTGTTATTATCAATGATAAATTGATCCGGTTTATTCATTATATCTATAAAAGCATATAGAATGTTGCTATCACATTTAAAACGTGATCCTAATTAATTTCATTAAATAAATAGAAATCGTAAAAGCTATAAAACTTTGAAAAAAACTGATAGCAATATGAGAAATAAAATTTGCAGTACTGTGGTGAAAAAATTATCCTATTTCCTTCAATAACCCGTCTGAAATAAGTATTTCCGTGAACTAAAATTAGTCGGCGCTAAGTGGTGTTTATCAGACGCGGTGCTCCGTGGTTAGACATCAGCAACGCTGCACATTGCAGCAGGCCGCTGAGCTGTCTCGTTTCGAACTTTGTGAAAGAAAATAGTGCGCAAGTGTATTTGTGTCGTGTTAAAATTATTTTCGACATAATACATTAAAGTTTTGTGATTTTTCATAAGATAATGGGTAAATATACTGAACGCGAACAAAGGTCTGGCAAAAATCGTACACTCTCTTCCAAGCGAAAAAGTAGAAGAAGTATGGTCAAAAGATGGCATAAGGAAAGTACAACTAAGGGTGTAAGTGCGGTAAAAAATCATACCGAAGTAGCTCAAAAATGTATTTGAATACTGTTTGCTTCGATTTACCTTTCAAATCCGCGGGAGAATCGGAACCATATTTGGTTGAATGTGAAAATGCTCCTGTAGAAAAATGTGCGTCGTCACCAAGTGGTCGAAGAATATTTAACATTGATCATTTGTTTAGACAAATTTTTTCTGGGAGTCATTCTTTACTGGACTGTAATATTACAAATATGGAAATAGTTTCAGAAAGGCGAAAAGGTATAACTATTATATTTTTATTAAAATGTAAAATGTGTGGTATTAAAACAGAATTTTCCACGGAACCTGAATCTGATAACCATAGAAACATAAATTCAGACGTTGCTCTGGCAACTACTTCAATTGGTATTGGGTATTCGCAATCAGAAGAACTGACGGAAACACTAAATGTACCATTTATGAGTTGCACCACATATGGTAAATATTTAAATAATGTGTTGAACGTTATTGACACTGTGTGCTTCAAATCAATGGAAAAAGCTGGACAAATGGAAGCTCAACTTGCAAAAGAAGCTGGAGAAGTAAATGATGAAGGTATACCTTGCATAAAAGTTGTAGCAGTTCGATAACGTAAATGTAGGGGATTCCCCTCAGCGAGACAGCTGAGTCGATCGGATGGGTGTTTATGATGCATTTGCATGCCATTTTAGTCATTGTTGAACATAGGCGCTAATTTATGCAGAATAAAATAGCATTTCTTGTCATTAAAAAAGTGTATTACTTATCGCTGTCATAATATGTTTTGTTTTTTATTGTGTTGATGTCACTAAGCAAATACACTACAATATTATATTGTTTCCAAAACAATTTTTAGTCTTGGGACAATTTTACTATGAAAGCAATAACAAGCTAATCTACCCCTGTTAATGAATTACTTTTACAAAAAGCTTGTAAATGTTCTTTTATTTCATTTAAAAACCATAATTTTGTTTATTAGCCCTTGATAGTGGGCATAAAATAGCTTTTATGGCCCTAGGGCCTATAAAGTTCCTAAGCAGTATAACAAGCACCAAAAATGTAGTATAACAACACGATCGATCTTTATAGAAGCCATAGCACACCAAAAATTCATAGTGCCAGTACAACGATGATGCAGTAGTCTCTAATCAAAATATTGAATCATTGAATTTTGTCCACTTTGGGAATCACAATAAAATAAAAGGTATGTACAGTGTGCTCAAATAAATCTGGGTCAATTTCATGTTATTATAAGGCACAAATTTTATTTACTTGTCAAAGTTTATAAACAATTATATTTTTCAAAGAAATCCATGGGTATATTGTTCAATTCTTAACCCAAACCATATTTGAAAAAAAATTGTCCCAGATTTATTTGAACACGACTGTACTACGTGCCTAATCACGATTATAGCTCTCTGAAAATTTAAAGTTCTCAGCTTTGCGTCGCGCTTTAAACATTCCCTCGTGCTATAATCTATTGATTATGCCTTTAATACATAAATTACTATAACAATTATCTAAATGAGATTTTTCTTTATTCAGTTTACATGTTCTAAAAATTTAGAAGTATTTTTCAAAATTTTGAGCTAAAATTTTGTATTTAGCTAGAAAATCACATTGTAAACAACTTTTTTCTCTATCTTGGCTAGTAAATGCATTCTCGCAATTATTTTTAAAAAATTTAAATTTGACAGATAACGGAAGTCACGTGACAACTTTTGTTTGGCCCAACTGTAACGTTTTTCAACCATCTCCGATTGCCAGTAGAGCTTACAATACCGGGATTCCGGGATCCCGAATACCGGGATCCCGGCCGAATTTTGTCCGGTATTGAAAACCGGTATTGATGTAGAAAATACCGGTATTTCGGTATTAACATTTTCCTAAAAAAAATTACATTTTATAAAAATCTTTACTACAGTTAAATATGAAATATGTCTCATTATGGGACCAATAAATCAAAAATCAAAAACGTTCTAAAAGAGGATCATCAAGATAACACATAATATGTGTAAAACAAGTCTATTATCAATAGAAACGTAAACAGCTCCCAGAATACATGACAGTTGAGACAATTCTCAAGCCTGGCATGACGCTACAGCGCGCGTGATATAGTAAACAATACACTCCTACTCCAAAGTTTTTGAGATTTTAGTAAAGGAAATTAATATTTGTCATGAATTTTAACTTATTGGTTTGTTGGTTTATTAGTTACACTTAAAAAATTTATTTTGTTATATTTATAGAATTTCTTAGTTGTTATATTTTCATCTACTTTATCTATTTATCTACTTATAAACAAAAAAATTTTAAGGTAATGGACTTCATTTTGTAGCCAATGTTAATTTTAAAAATAAATTTTTATACGTTTTTGTTGATATTATTTTTAAATATGTCATAATAACTACTAGGTAAAAATCTAATAATTAAATTTTCTAATAGTAATACCGGTGTTAATACCGGTATTAAAAATTTTGAATACCGAATACCGGTTTTAAGATTTTGGCCCGGTATTGTAAGCACTAATTGCCAGGGTTTTGATTTTCCAAAAAATTCTAAATTTTAAAAAATTTAAAAGAAATTTCATTATGTCAAAGATATATAAATGATAATTATTGGAGCTAATAAATTAAATATAACCAATTTTATTTTTAACATCTTTAATCAATTTCACCCTATACTTAAATTTACTATAGAGAATGCAAATACTTAAAATTCAATAAACTTCCTAGATTTAACATTTATTAGAAAAAACAATGGTACAATTGAAACCAATTGGTATACAAAAACAGTAAAAACCGACAGATATTTAAATTTTTATTTATGACAAATCTAAAATATAAAAAAGCGTAATTAATAATTTCGTATTCAGAGCAATAATACTTTCTAAAAAAAAACATTAAAAAAACTTAAATCAGAAATATGTTATTACAAAATAATTACCCTTTTGAAATTCTAACACAAATAATAGAATACATAAAATAAAAAATCTTTAACTTACAACCTAATTTCTTAGGAAATGAGTTTAATAATAATTATCAAATAAATAATGCACCAACAATTATTACTTTGCCTTTTATTCCCAAATTATCTCTGCAATTAAAAAAATAATTTAAAAAATTTAATTTTCAAATAGCATTTAAAAATCATACTATTGGTCAATATTTTTTAACAATTTAAATGGCAAAACTGGAATTTATAATGAAAATAATACCATATACTAAATAAACTGTAATAATTGTGATGGAAGATGTATTGGTCAAATTAAACACAATCTAAAAAAATCTGGTGTGATACACGCACACAACTTCCTTTTACAGTGATCTTCTAATTGGCCAAAAATTTGATTTTAAATTTTTAAGCATTTGTCAAAGTTTTAAAAAATTACAAATTCTACAAAAACGGTGCAAAATAGAGTGTTAGTTCAAGAGACAAATTTTCCCTAGAATTTTAAGCTAAATTCAAAAATGTAATAATATACCGGGTGTTCTATTTAAAATAGGAGTTAATAAAACAAATAGAAAAAAAAAACAAAGAAACCCATTTTAGAAGTATTCAACTGGCAAATCACTTAAATCACATCAATACACATTAAAAATGTTATAAAAATGTAAAATAAAAAAAAATTGTTTTTTAAAAAATCGAAAAAACTGAAAAATCATAAGAGTAAACACCTACTTCTGGTTATGAGATTTTCTTCAAAAGCTTGCTGTCGCATCTACATAGTACACAAATCTTATATATGAAGTTTCAACGCCATACCTCTTTCCGTTTTTGAGATATTCTGTTCACAGACAGACACCCAGACAGACCAATGAAAAAAAAATGTTTTTTGGGATCAGGGGACTCTAAAACGTGAAGATATGGAGAAGCCTTAAGCCAAAGAATATTCAAACTACTAACCCATATCTGGAAAGAAGAAAAGATGCCTAGTGAGTGGAAAAAAGGAATAATTGTGCCATTTTACAAGAAAGGTGATCCAAAAGCATGTGCAAACTACAGGGGAATCACTCTACTCAGTGCTGTTTATAAGATAATGACTACAATAATAAATAAAAGATTAATGGTGTACACGGAGACACAAATAGGAGACTACCAATACATGATTAGATTAGATAGATTTATTTAGCACATAGCTAGTAAGTTACATAAAATGTTACACATTGCACCATACACATTATGTAGATATAAAATTATTGATACCCTAAGTAACTATTTAATAATTTATCAAATGCGTGTATATTTTCAGCACATTTAATATCGGGAGGCAAGTCATTAAAATGACAAACTCCCTCATAGAATAGCGATTTTTGGAGTTTGCTAGTTTTCATTGTGGGAACATAATAGTTTTGTTTAGATCGAATGTTATATGAATGCATAGTACATCTTCTCTCCAAAAATGAACTTAAGTATTTCGGTACTAAACCATTTTCAATCTTATAGATTAAGGAAATATTTGCCTTTTTAATGCACTGTTCCAACGATAACCAACCCAGAGAATTTAACATATGATTTATATGTGTGTATCGATTACATCCTAGAAGTATCCTCATTGCTTTGTTTTGCTGCAATTGTAGTTTATATATGCTATCTTTGTTGCACGAAATAAGTAAAGATAAACAATAATTAAAATGGAGAAACATAATTGTATTGCACACAAGTCTTTTGGTCCAATGTGATAGAGAAGTAGATATTCTATTAAAAAACCCAACCTTCTTCCCTATTTTTTTACATAAATAATTGACATGATTACAAAAACTTAGTTGTGGATCCAGTAAGATACCTAGGTATTTTATTTCATTAACAGTTTCAATAACCGAATTATTTATGTGAAGTACTAAGCCCAATTCATTCAACTTTTTACAATTTGTTTTTGACCTTATAACCATACATTTTGTTTTTACTTCGTTCAATTTTAATTTATTTCTACACAACCAGTTATACAATAACGCAAGCTCGTTGTTTAAAACAGTGATCATTTCACACAAGTTAAATCCCGACAACGAAATAAGTGTGTCGTCAGCAAAAAGATTAACAAAACAGTTTTTTAGAGTTTTATATATATCATTCACATAAATTATAAATAACAGGGTGCCCAGCACGCTACCCTGCGGGACTCCCCATACGCTTTCTTTTTTTGTTGATACACTATGTGAAATTTTAGTCCTATGGTACCTGTTACTACGATAATTCTTGATCCATAGCAACACCTTTCCGGCTACACCATACAATTCCAATTTTTTTACCAAAATGTTCCTAACAATAGTCTCGAATGCACGTTTTAAGTCTACAAAAACACTAAGCACCATTTTTTCTTCGTTGATATTATTTCTCCATGTTGCAGTTACGTATTGTATTGCTGACTCACAAGAGTGTCTATTTCTAAATCCTGATTGCCCCGCATACAATAATTTGTTTTCAAAATAAGCTCTCAGCTGCGCACACACTATAGTCTCTATAATTTTATCAATCACCGGTAATAAATTAATTGGTCTAAACTAAAACAGTAGGTTTTTGCACCTTAGGGATTGGTATAATAATGGTAGTTTTTAAATCGTTAGGAAAAATTCCCGAATCAAGAGAGGTGTTAATCAAATGTAGAAGAGGGTAACCTATTACACAGACTATTCAACGCTATAATATAGAAGCCAATCATATTGCAGAGATTTGCTTCTTTCAACCAATAGGGACAGTATATCAGTGAATATTGAGCACCATGCAAAATATTCACAAAACAATGTACCTACTCAAAAACTAAGTAGCCTCATTGCGAAATATCGCTTAGCAACGATGTGATGTCCTTAGTGATATCGCTAGGTTACATAAAACTAAACACCAACAAACTGTGTGAACAAAGTTTGGCTTGCGTTAAAAATTTTAAAATTATATGTTTTGGAAGTAATCCGCTGAATTTAATTGCGAATGAATAATTATGTTAATTGTTGGATTATTTTTCAATAAAGTGAATAGTTATGTATTAATATTGTTAAATAGTCGTTCCAAATACCACTCAAAGTGAATATATTTTTTTAAATATTTTGCCGTTTCCATGTAAATTATTGCGTTTAAATTTCACGATACAAAATCATATTAAAAATGTCACGAGCCGAAGGCGAGTGACATTTAAATGTGATTTTGTATCGTGAAATTTAAACGCAATAATTTACATGGAAACGGCAAAATATTTGTCAAAAATATATCCACTGCTTGTGGTATTACCCTTGAATATGTCCTTAATACGGCTTCAGAAGAGGAAGGTCTACCGTAGACGCTGTACATATAGTGAAGCAAACAATTGAAAAGTTTTATGAGTATGGAACTGAACTGCAAATGGTGTACATTGACTTCAAACAAGCTTTTGATAGTCTGAACAGGGCACAGGTAATAAAAGCCATGAAGAGCATGATGATACCGAGAAACCGAAGACTTTGAAATTAATCTTGAGGTGAGACAGGGAGATGGGCTATCAACAACACTGTTTATACTAACACTAGATGCAGTAATTAAAGAGTGTAATTTTAAGGCAACAATCATCAACAAAGCGACACAAGTAGTAGCGTATGTAGACGACCTCACTGTGCTAGCTAGAGACAGAAGAAGCTTGGAAGAAACAATTGAAAATATAGAACAAGAGACAAAGAAACAAGGTCTCACAATAAACCAAGAAAAAAGCAAATACATGGAAATAAGCAGAGGAAATAGAAGCACCACAACCAAAGCAGTAAAAATAGGAAAGTTTGAATTTGATGTAGTAGAAAACTTTAAATACTTGGGAATAATAATTAACAGCAAAAGCGACAAAAATATTGAGATTGACCACAAAGTACAGGCGGGGGCACAAAGCTTATTATAAATACAAAAGCATAATGAAAAGCAAAACTATAACCATAAACACAAAAATGAAGGTACATAAGGTAGTTATTAAACTGGTAGTTACCTATGGTGCGGAGACAGCAAATTTAACAAGCCTGGAAGAAGAAGTTACGAATATTCGAAAGGAAGATAGTAAGAAGAATATATGGATTAAAGAACGTCACTGATGGGGAATACAGAAGATTAATGAATTTTGAAATAATAGTATATTATATCATGAGGGACTAAAGTGCACCATTTAATCCCGCGAGTGGAGTTTGTTGCCCTCGGGCTTCGCCCGAGGGCAACAACCACTCAAGGGATTTAGGCACTTTAGTCCCGAGGTATATACACTATTTTTTGCACTTTTGGGGACATTATCATCAAACATTTCCAAAATTTGGAATCTGTCAATTTGGAAACTGACAAATACAAATTTTTTAAAACTGATTTGCAGCAAGCCCTGGGCAGCCTGAATCAGTTGACAGTACTAAAGTGTATTGTCAGTATATGACAAATTCGAGATTTGCAGTTTAGTTTTGCGTCAGTGTGTGTTAAATGACAAACAAAACCTAACCTACTAACCTCATGTGTACATATACTGCCAGTCTTATAAAGGCCACTAATCTGACGTTAACTTTAATTCGCTGTTAAAATAAACAAAATCGCATCAAAACGTCAGTGCTTATGACATTTTATTCATTAGTAAACAAATTTTGATGCGCTTTTGTTTATTTTAACAGTGAATTAAAGTTAACGTTAGATTAGTGGGCTTTATAAGACCGGCAGATAGTCTATTTACTTGACATCTGCACTGTCAAACTGACATTATGTTGGCACCACTACTATTTTTCACATTTTAACAATTAAATTACTGTACAGTCTAATAAAAAACACATATTTTTGAGGTATAGTCAAGATTTTTTTTTAAAATTTGACACTGACAGTGCAGATGTCAAGTAAATGGACTATAAATTTACCATAGTTACGGTATTATTTTTACTTTAGTCCCTAAGGATTAAATGAGCTACTTTAGTCCCTGTTTACGGGGACTAAAGTATCAATTTTAGTCCCGGAAGTGCAAAAAAGACATTCTAAAAGGAGAAGATATAGTGAATACCATAAAAGTGCAAAGACTCCGATGATACGACCATATAAGGAGAATGGAAGACAATAAAGAAGTAAAGAAAATTACAAAATGGAGACCAGATATCACGAAAGGAAGAGGAAGACCGAGAAGGAGGTGGGAAGATCAAGTACTGGAGGATATAAGGATACTGGAGATACAAACATGGTGAGACAAGGTACAGGACCGAGACAGGTGGAGGAAATTAACGGAAGAAGCAAAGACCAATAACAGACTAGAATAAATAAAAAATGGAAGAACATGGATTAACTCACCACAATAAATGAGTTTCCAGAGCTCAAATGAATGAGCGGCTACAATTCCTAAAGGAATGTAGAGCCATATATATAAATAAGTTCATGGTCACTTTTCAATAATTAGTAAATCAGTTCAATTTATTATTTTCAAAAGTTAAAAGAAATACTGTCACCTATCAACAATAATTGGTATATTAATGGTTATCATTCACCAGTCGCAAAAGAGCCGCCAAAATACATAATTTTTAACTTTTTAAAACTTGTTTTATCCTTTAACATCAAAGCAAGTTCCTGTATACTATCATTAAAATCATTCTTTCAGTATAAAATATCAAAACTTAATGATTTTCTACCACTCATACGTTTTTCCATAAAATAACGTTTATCAGGTTTATATTTTTTTAACAACACAAATGTTTAAACTAACGATGCTACCGTTCAAAAACCAAAGAGTGAAAAAACTACAAAAAGTCAATCAAATCAAGTGCACAATGTAGGTACTAATAAATTTTACAGTAATTAAGAACTTCTATCGAATTAAAATGTTTTATGTGTTTCTTACCTGTTCTGCTCTGCCACTGTCAAACCGGCTGGTGAGCACGATCCGCTCCCCAGTCATCATGTAGGCTTCAACGGTCGCCTTTCGTTTTGGACCTATACAGTAAAGATTTCAAAATTAATGCGAAATACAATAGGGATACGTGTGGGTTGCCATATTTGCTTTACAGAAAAAGAGCTTCGCTTTTTTTACTCGCATGAAATTTAAAATTAGACAGAAGTACAAGTTTGCTTAAAACAAGAATGACTGTGGGAATACCGGCATGAAAACAGCAGCCGATTTTAACGATGATACCCGAAGCAACCACAAAATCAAAAAATGTAGATAGCCACACACAATACCACGTATAAGCTATTATTCGATTTCCTTAGTTTAAAAACCATACATGGCCGGTAATACGTAAAGAATAAATATCTATATTAACAACAATATCCTAACAACTAGATAAAAGCTCTAATACATGCAAGCCGCCAAAGAAGGTAGCAGCCAATTCCAAAATATTCAAAAATTAATTACGAGAAAACTGTACATGGTGCCGCGATTTAACTTAACCATAAATTAAGTTGCCGCATAACCAATCTAACAGTGCCCCTGCCAAACACTTGCAAGCTGTCGAAGGGGGTAACTATTAACGTTGTGAAAGGTAGTACTTTTTTGCATAGCACCACATTTCGGCATAGCTACGTCGATTCGTTTTACGTTTGGCAATGTTAAATAATTACAATTACAATTATTGTGTTGTTGGTGGCGCTGTAAGTCTATGTTAAATTCGAGTTTAACAGGTTAGGTTTTGCTTCAGTTTTGACACAAACTGACGATATATCGCTATCCATGCAACATTTTTAAGCTAATCAGTAAACAAAGTTTTAAGATGTAATGACTGTATCTTACCGGAAAGAAACTTCTATATACGGAAAATTATGTAGTCATTTTAACAGAAAGAATTATTTACATAACCGAAAATCTATCGATAATATGTGGAAAAAAGCAAAAAATTCGAAACTAGGTACTTTAAGAGGTACAGTGATAAAATCAACATGTTCTGACTATGCAACGTCAACACCAAAACATTCTATTTTATCAGCCAATAATCCTGATGAACTAGAACTAGACAAATGTAAACGTGTACTTTTCCCCATTCTCCCAGTGAATGAGGACTTGTCACCAATTTCTAATACCAATACATATTAACTGAAATTCGTAGATGAAACGAGCACAGTACAAACATATTTTGAAGTTGCGGACGAAAAGGAGAAAGCGTGCGCTTCTTCTGAAAGCAGAGAGAATATTGGTGAAATAAAAATGGATGCAAACTTAACCGATATTAAAAGCCACTTCGACGTCGAGCGTAAGTCAAAGAATGGACTGTTTTTAGAGCCGCAAGTATTATCACCTATAAACAAACAAAACAATAACACAATGCATTCTCTAAATGAACTAACATTTTTAGAAATGCAAGGTGATTCTAGTGTAAATGGCATTTCCGCACATATGGATAAAGTTAGTGAAATACATAAAGACGGACGTTCGAATGACTCTACCAGTTTACTAGTAAATGAATCTTCCAGTTATAGTCAGTAGTACAATAACTTAGATGTAACGAAAGATATTTGTGATATTCCTAATTGCCTTTTGAGTTTATCAGGTGCTAATAATGAATCAGTTTTGCCTAAAGGTTCAATCAATATATTAGAAATAAATAAAAACTATATATCTTATACAGAATGCAAAATGGTAGAAGGTCATTTTACTATACCAGACGACATTTGGAGCTGTATTTTTAAAAACAGTAAGCTAGTTAGCGATTATTATCCATTTTATGTTCGCACAATGATTTCTAAATATGTCAATAATGTATGTCAGTTAGTCTTCAAATATACCAAGTATCTAAAGCGGAGAATAATTAAACTTTTTGCCGAGTGCATTCACAATAATCACAGTTGCAAAAAATTCATTATTGCGATAAATAACAAACAAGCTACAGTGTACAGCTCATCTTCAAATTTTTGCCATAGAGAAAAACTGACAACATACGTTAAAGGGATTGAACGGTCTATCGTCAAAGAAAGCATTTTAAACTGCCTACCTCAACAATATAAGAAAAGGACAATTTTGGATGCTAACTGTGCTATATAGGAACAGCGAAACTTACAAAATATTAAATCTAATTCAACTTTGCGCAAAATTAGATCAGAAGCTAAACCCAACCTGGACAGAGACAAAAACGATATCCTAGATTTAATTAATATGCAGATTGAACACAGCGAATGCATTAAAGAAATCTCTATTCCGTTTAATATTAAATTATACAGCGATGAACAATTGCATGTTCTTAGCCAACAAAACACGAACCAACTGTTACCAGTAATATATTTCGATGCAACTGGTGGTCTCGTCAGAAATCCTGCAAATAATAAAAAATATATATATCTTTATACAGCCGTTGTAAAAGTACTACTAGCAGAGCGGCTGTTTCCTATTTTTGAAATGATATCATCACAACATTTTGCCAAATCAATTTTCAAAATTCTAAATGATTTTAGGGTATTCTGCGAAGAAAGAAACAACTGGCCAGCGTTTGGCGCCACAGTAACTGATTTTTCCCGCTGCTGATCATGTAAGTCAGTGATACAGCCTTAGTAACAAAACGTGTAAGTCGGTGATTATATTTGTTTGCTGTTTTTTCTTGACAACCGAACTTAATACTATTATAAAGTTCTTAGGATAATAAAATTAGCAAAGCAAGATGCAGATTTAGACGTTTTGTTTCTAAATTGCAAGTGTTTATGTGACATGTGACACTAACAGGTAACACGACTCACGAAAATTAATCCTGGTGACAGGTGACAAACCAAACGATTTTTTCAAAAATCTAGGAAAATTTTGATAAGCAGCGGGAAAAATATATTAAGGTAACTCGGAATGTATCGCCTATTAACATTTTCAGGAGGCAACAAGCCGCGACTTCGTCTTGGCTTGTACTTGCCTACCTCAAATGTTAATAGGTCCTTACATTTCTTGTGACTTAAATAGCTATTAGTTTTGCAAACATTTATGCCATTTCTAAAGCTTGTAACAGATTAACGTTTATTGAATATTTAGACCGTTGTATGAATATTATATCAGGTAAAATAGAGAAACTTCAAAATTTCGTTACTATTCACTTATGCTGTGCGCATTTTATGAAAATGGTAAGCAAAGACATTGACCTTGTTTCGAAAAATAATACCCAAAAAAATTTTTTTTAAGAAGTAATAGCGGCATGCATTACTTTTACAGATTTTGAGGTGGTTGTAAATTGGTTCTCGAATTTTTCATTACTTTTATCTGAACCTTCTTATAATGTTGAGGTTAAAAATGCGTACTCAAATTTAATTATCATTTGCTGTACAGGAACTCCAACTGTAGATGATTGTAAAACAGACTGCGTGTCTCTAAAAGATATGTCAGAAACTTCTTCTGATAAGAATGAACGGCTATATAGTAGCAGTCCTTTTTATAAATATTTTAAAGATTTACTTCCTTTCGAACCGTTTGCCAGCAATCACATTACGCATACAACAAATATTTATTTTAATCAAAGCTTTCTCGACACGGTTTTAAAGAAATATTTATCATTTTTTCCACTCTGGAATGATGTACTTTTAAAATTATCTGGGTATGATTTTAACAGATGCAGTAACGCACCCGTTGAAAATTATTTTAGTTTTTTAAAAAATAATCTATTCAAAGGTGAAAAAAATTTGAAATGCTCTAGATTTATCCGTAGAACAAGAGAGCATGTACTATGTCTTCACAAGGAATCAACAATAAAAATTATGAAAACTAAACTCACGGGGAAATCCAAATTATCACTTAATTTCTCAGAAAATACTTGGCAAGAAAAATGGAACAAAAAGAAGAAACCTCTACCTACTCATTTCTTAGGCAATTATTTAAGAAAACAGAAACTCGCTGTAGAAAAAAATCCTGAAACCAACAAAAGTGACATGAACCAATTAATTTTATTAGATGACTTTACCCAATGTGTTTATTGTGGGTTTGGTACATTCGACAAACAAACGGCATGGGTTCAATGCGATCAATGTAAAGAGTGGGTGTATCAACAATGCGAATTGCCAGATAATTCTAGTTCTTTCAGTGGTACCTTTATCTGCAAATTTTGTACTGAAAAAGACTCAATTGCTATGCATGATGTCGTTCAGTCAGTGTCTAATATTTTTATTAAAAAATATGAATCATATTTGGAATAACTCACACTTACTACAAACCAAATTTCCGAACTTGAAATTGACACTCGTGGTCAGAGGAGAGCTGAAAGTTGGATAAAAGAACGTCAAAAACGATTGACTTCTTCCTACTTCGGAAGAGAATTAAAGCTAGGAATCCTTCTTCATATTCATCGCTTATAAAAGACATCCTATGTGGAAAATCTTTAATATCGAAGCCACTCAGTACGGTATTAAATGCGAGAAGAAAGCAATAGAGCAATATGCAGAACAAATTAATACTTGTGTGAACGAAGTTGGTTTATTCATTCACAGAGACTACCCTTTCATAGGTGCATCTCCTGACGGCTTTGTAGCCGAAGATGGTATTATAGAAGTTAAGTGTCCATTCTCATCGCAAAATGTACATCCTAATGATTTAAATATTGACTACTTAGATGTATATAAGAAACTTAAAATAACACATTAGTATTATTATCAAATAAATACAAGGCATCCTAGAAGTTGCAAATCGCCAATGGTGCGATTTTGTTATTTATACATCTAAAGGAATTAAGGTAGAAAGAATACTGCGGGACAGAAGCTTTTGGTCTCGTATTTTTCCTATACTAAAAGAATTTTATTTATTTTATTTATTGCCGGAAATTGTTGCTCCTTGTCAACAATTATCGGCACAAGACCGTCGATGGACAACAATATAACAATTCATTTTCCTAGAAAATAGATTGGTAGATAATATTTGGTTTTATAAAACATTAGAAAATGGATGAGAGTATATAGTAGCTTGCTACAGTAATCCAGATTGCTGCTATAGGTTGCACATTAATGACTACGAAACGTTAAATACTAGACAATGGTTAAATAATTATCTCGTAATTAATTTTTGAATATTTTGGGGTTAGCTGCAACCCCCTTCGACGGCTTGCGAGTGTTTGGCAGGGGCACTGTTAGATTGGTTATGGGGCAACTTAATTTATGTATAAGTTTAATTGTAGCACCATGTAAAAGTAGTGTAGCTAGGCGGGTTCTGGGACACTTCGATTGGTTTGGAAATTGGCTAAGTGTCACCTGGTGCGGTCATTGGCCTCTGGTTTGAAACTTGGCCAAGTCTAGCCGGGGGTCACGGGTCTAGCCGGGGCCAAGGTCACAGGCCTAGTTGGGGTCCGGTTCCCAAGATGAATTTTTGGGGCTAAAAGTGTAATTTTGAAATTTTACAAGATTCCCACGATGAATTTTTGGGCTAAAAGTCTAATTTTTACAAGTTTCCCACGATGAATTTTAGGGTTAAATGTCTAATTGTGAAATTTTAAAGATTTCTACGCTTATGAAAATTTTCCCAGGCTCAACAGGATGTGAGTCATCGTCTGGGAATGCAAAACTAGTTGAGACTTGTAGATGCAGGATGTTATTGAACAATGGCGTCCACTGTTTCAGAAATCTTCACGATAATTGGACAATGAAGTCTTTGTTGTCTGGAGGAATTTTTGCTGACCTCCATTATCAGATAAACCGGATGTTATTGTCTGGAGCTTCAGACTTGTCCAGACAAGTTTGAGAAATGTGCAAGACTGGTAAAACAATGAAACCCACTGTTTGAAAAAAATCTGCACAACCGCTAAATTGAATGGAGCCTTTGTTTGAAAATTTTTGTTGATGTATAAAATTATTACAAATATATTATGCATCACTGACCAACCTGGAATATTCCTGTAACCAATTTTATAAGCACAATGGTGTAATAGACACACGAGTGACTGGGATCTGGTAGTTGATAGTTTCTCGCATATTTTGATAGTTATTAACAGTCAGTTAGTAAACAGTATTTAACATAATACAAAAGTGTTGGAGTCTTAGAGACATTGAGAGAAATCCTCAACATTGTTTGTAAGCACCGAATGTAAATATTACGTGTTTTTTCCAGTACTTTATTAAATACACAGTCTCGAAATTGAGCCGATAGTTATTTATTTCGCTTTTTACTGTTGGATTTATGTACAGAAGACAGCATCCCTTACTTTAGCAATAAGCAAGTTCCTAAATAAATATTATTGTAGAGATTTACAGGTTACAGTTCAGAGTGTAAACTGAGTTAAAAAATTCTATACAGCTATTAGCAACAGTACCATTTAATTGCATATTGTTTTCTTTTACGTAAGACCCAAATTTTAGATTAGATTTTTTTAATATAGGCTCGAAAGCACTGCTGACAGACAGGCAGAAAACTTGTAATGCAGCTGCCAAACCGGGCCTTGTCAAATATCGAACAGCAATATATATTAGTAAAAAATACTCTTCAGTTAGCAAATTAAAAGTTGGTGTAGTTTTAGCCAATCTTATACACATATATAATTCCAGCAGTAAACTCTGGTAGGAAGCTAACACACATAAGTACGGTCGGTCTTAGACAGCAGAATTTTATAATACAAAACAGGGGCGATAAAATAATCGTGTGTATCACTCAGCATTTTTCAGTTTATCCGATTCGGCACCTTCCGCATATCAATCTCGTAAAAACAGACACCTTCTTTGTTCTTGTGTTAGCACCTTGGCTTTAAGAACGCTATGTAAATGAATATTTTATAGAATTTGGAAAACTAAAGAAAATATTAGCAGATAATACAACTTATTTTAAAAACGCGAGGTTTATAAATACAATAATACAGCACGCCATAAAAGTTGGTTTTTTTTGCAGTATAAGCAAGCCAATCCGGTAGAGAGATATTTAAGAGGGGTGATAAAATACTTAAAAGATTTTAAATTTGGAAAAATCAAAGAAAATATTAGCAGATAATACATTTGAAAAATCTGCACGACTAATACTCAAGATTATTACAATTACATGCTAAAGACTACAGACAAAAGGTAAGATTAAAGTCAAAAATTTTAAAATAAAGCCCTGAGAATAAGAATTAAATAAAACCAAATAAAAGCTATTAGGCCACAACAATATATTAGTAAAAAATACTCTAATTAATAAGGACGCTATACACAATATCCAACGGTGAGGGACAGTTCATTTTTACCGGATAAAAAACTTATTGCTTGGAAATCAGGTCCGGATACCTGTTTAATGGAAACATTTTCTTGAATTTCTAATCGAATCTAAAATTTTCATCTTACGTAAAAATCTTTAAGTTGTTAGGTTGACTGTGTCAGGTTTCCACGAAAAAACTAAAGCTCCTACAGGCCAGATTCTTGGATCAAGTATTGAATCTACATTTTGCTCGCATTTGCTTGCGACTGGATTGTAGCAGTGTTTAAGTTTTAGTCATGGCACTATATGTTTTAACTACATTTTTTTTTTATTTTGATTATTAGTCTCCAAAACTGAATTATTTGTATTTGAAGAATTTAGATTATTTCCAGCTAAAAGATGCAACACTCAAAATGTTTTTGAAAAAAAAATGTAAATGAATATTTTATAGAATTTGTAAAGCCAAAGAAAATATTAGCAGATAATACAATTTATTTTAAAAACCCCGAAATTTATAAATACAATAATACAGCAAGGCATAAAACTTGGTTTTTGCAGTATAAGACGATCGCCTTTGTTGCAGATGTTAATAGAGGCTATATTTGCGTGTCGCCAGATGTTAGACCTGTCAAGACTTGTGGATGTGAGCATCTGGGAATGTGCAAGGTGGCTAAAAATGAACCGGATGTGATTGTCTGGGGTTTCTGCGCAGGTCAGCGCGAGGGTCTGCGCAGGGGTTTCTGCGCATGGTTGGCGGTAAATTTAAATTCTGCGCAGGTTTGGCGGAAAATTCAAATTCTGCGCATTATTTTGACGGTAAATTTTAAATTATGATCAGGTTTTTGACGGGAAAATCTGGGAAAGCTGCTAAAAATAAATGTGGTTAAGAAATTTGTTTAAAATTGATTGAAAATTTACAGACACTATTTGTAAGCACCGAATGTAAACATTACATGTTTCTCTTGTAAATACACAAAGTTTAGAAATTGGACAATAGTTATTTATTTCGCTTTTGCTGTTGGATGTACAGAAGGACAGCATTCCCTCACTTTAGCAATAAGCAAGTTCCTAAAGAAATATTATTTGTTTTTAATATAGGTTCGAAAGCACTGCTGACAGACAGCCAGACAGCTCGACAGGTAGACAGGCAGGCAGACATGCAGATAGACAGACAGAGGTTGAGAAATTGTACGGTGAGGGGGATTGACTGTCTCATATGGATGAACTCGAATTAAGATATATAAGTCCATTATCGACTTTATCAATTGTCCCGGATACCTGATTAATGGAAACATTTTCGCGACACAAGATTGGGGGCAACAATATATAATTATACTAAGAAAATTCAAATTCTGCGCAGGTTTTTGGCGGGAAATTCAAATTCTGCGCATCATTTTGGCGGTAAATTCAAATTCTGCGCAGGGTTGGCGGTAAATTTAAATTATGATCAGGTTTTTGGTGGTAAATTCAAATTCTGCTCATCATTTTGACGGTAAATTCAAATTCGGCACAGGACAAATGAACCAATTTAGATTTGACAGCGGTGCTATATTTGCGCATCGCCAGATGTTTAAGCGGCTGTGGGTGTCTGCCCGAATCTTATTGTCTGGGAGAAGTCATTGTCTGAAAATGATGTTGAATTTTTGGAGGGCTAAAAGTCTCATTTGAAATTTTTACAAGATTCCCATAATGAGTTTTGAGGCTAAAAGTCCAATTTTTGAAATTTTTACAAAGATTCTCTCTCGCTTAATCAAGTTTCATAAATATTACGTGTTTTTTCCAGTACTTTATTAAATATACAGTTTCGAAATTGAGCCGATAGTTATTTATTTCAACCTGTTCCACTCTTACAAACATTCGAACATATAGAGTAAGACTCATAACTTCGAATACGTTATCCTATCATCACCTTCGTTGCAGATGTTAATAGAGGCTATATTTGCAGGCCGCCAGATGTTTAAACAGATGTAGGCGTCTGACCGGATGTTATTGTCTGGACATCTGTTGAATGTGGCTAATGAGGGTGGGTCAATGACCTCCATTATGTAAACCAGATGTGATTGTTTGAGAAATGTGCCTGCCTGACTGCCTGCCTGCCTGTCTGCCTGCCTGCCTGCCTGCCTGCCTGCCTGCCTGCCTGTCTACCTGTCGACCAAATTTGCAGACACTGATAATGGGAAGGTCATTAACTACATCCGGTGTAAATTTCTCAGACAAACACTCCATACATTTTGGCAACCTTGCACATTTCTCAAACAATCACAACTGGTTCACATAATGGAGGTCATTGACCCACCCTCATTAGCCACATTCAACAGATGTCCAGACAATAACATCCGGTCAGACGCCTACATCTGTTTAAACATCTGGCGGCCTGCAAATATAGCCTCTATTAACATCTGCAACGAAGGTGATGATAGGATAACTTATTCGAAGTTATGAGTCTTACTCTATATGTTCGAATGTTTGTAAGAGTGGAACAGGTTGAAATAAATAACTATCGGCTCAATTTCGAAACTGTATATTTAATAAAGTACTGGAAAAAACACGTAATATTTATGAAACGGGGGAGAATCTTGTAAAAATTTCAAAAATTAGACAGCCTCAAAACTCATTATGGGAATCTTGTAAAAATTTCAAATGAGACTTTTAGCCCCAAAAATTCATCGTGGGAACCGGAAGTGGCCCGTGACCTTGACCCCAGCTAGACCTAGCCAAGTTTCAAACCAGAGGCCAATGTCCTCGCCACATGACACTTAGCCAAGTTTCAAACCAATCGAAGTGTCCCAGAACCCGCCTAACTACACTACTTGTACAGTTTTCTCGTAATAAATTTTTGAATATTTTGGGGTTGGCTGCTACACCCTTCAACGGCTTGCGAGTGTTTGGCAGGGGCACTGTTAGATTGGTTATGGGGCAAATTAATTTATGTATAAGTTTAATCGTGGCACCAGTTACAGCTTTCTCGTAATACATTTTTGAATATTTTAGGGTTGGCTGCTACGCCCTTCGACAGCTTGCATGTATTAGAGCTTTTATTTAGTTGTTAGGATATTGTTGTTAATATAGATATTTATTCCTTACGTATTTCTGGCTATGTATGGTTTTTAAACTAAGGAAATCGAATAATAGCTTATATGTGGTATTGTGTGTGGCTATCTACATCTTTTGATTTTGTGGTTGCTTCGGGTATCGTCGTTAAAATTGGCTGCTATCTTTTGGCTGCTGTTTTCAACCCGCTTGTGGGAATAACCATTTGTTAGCCGAACCTTATAATAAACCAATTAATATCAATAAAAAGATACTACAGCGGCATGCATCATAATGCTGCTAAGGTCATTTTGGGACTACCACCTTTAATAGTGAATAGTGACAGCTTCAAGTTTCTAACTGGGGTAAATGGAAATAGAGAAAGATTATTCAATATTTGGTACTAGTATTGACATTCTACATCTAGGTAAATGATAATTACACGAATTTACTTGTAATTGTGACATACAATAATCGTCAAAAGATTAGTTTCATATAATTTCCTGTTCTTTTTCCTGTATGTAAGGATAAAACTTCACTACATTTATACGAAATGCTGTAAGTATATATGTTACTAAGATATTACGAAAAATAATAAAAGCTGCACTCATGGTAAACAAAAAACTAAAAAAAAATTTAAAAAAATCGGAAATTATGCATGTCAGTATGTATTCATGTTCATGATTTTAAAATAGGCAATTTGAAATGAAAGAAACTGAAGGGATACCCTGAAACAAGAAAATTCCTCAATCTGTTAAAAGTTTTTGTAATCGAAGATGGCAATCCAATATGAAATGTGTTAGAAGAGGAGAATATGTGTTCCGAGTTAAAAATGAAAGCCTTACCGCGCCTTAATTTTAGTGTTACTGGATCTGACGACAATCGCAGACATTTTAAAACTGCAAGCAAAATTACAAGTGTTATGCAACCTCGACACTGCAACAATTGAAAAAAAGTTAAGAAAGCATAATAAATGTCGAGAAATCCTATACAATTTATGTATTTCACACCTATTATAATGAGACTATTGTTCTCTAATGAGAAGAATACACGGGTTCCACCAGCCACAAACCTGGGGTAAAATTAATAGAAAACAATTGAATAAAAAATGTATTACCCAAAAATTATATTTTTTACCTTGCGGATAGAAAATAGTGCTTCTAGGCATTAATGCCATACAGGGGGCTTAAAATATGCTATTTTGTTACGAGTGAAAAGCGACACCGCTTTTGTTTAAAAAAACGTGTTTCCGGTTATAATTCTTGTTGGCAACCCTGATATTCCTGTACAGTGACCCAAAAAACATATAGAAACCAAATATCAAAATTCCACCAAAACTTTCCCCTATTTTCTACCATTTGACTGGACTAAAATGTAATAATGTGTTCTATTTAAAATAGGAGTTAATAAAAAAAAAATAGAAAAAAAAACAAAAGAAACCCATTTTAGAGGTATTCCAACTGGAAATCACCTATCTCACAAATATACACATTAAAAATGTAATAAAAATTAGAAGTTTGAAAACAATCGTTAGAGCCGTTTTTAAAAAAATCGAAAAAACAGAAAAAGTTAGTGTATAATACGATGATACTACCTTATTTTAATTATTGTGGAACAGTGCTGTATGGACTTGACAATAGTGGTTTGTGGAGACTTCAGAAACTACAAAATAAGGCAATGCGATTAATATTAGGATGTAATAGGTATACGCCAATTACTTATATGTTGAATACTTTATGTTGGATGAGAGTGGACAGTTTAATCGCATTTAATTGTCTGATATTTATTTATAAATTGTTTCATGGGGAATTGCCATCTTATTTTGATCAGTTTAAAGTGACTTGTGATCATGTACATAATTATGAAACCAGAAATAGACAAGATATTTATGTTAATACTGCAAAAAGTAAGGTGGGATTCAATTCTGTTTTTGTTAGAGGAATGATTGCATATAATAAATTCAGTGGTGACATAAAAAATATTAATAAGTTGAAAAGTTTTAAAAGGGTGTTAAAGGAACTGTATATAAAGAAGGATGGTAGTATGTAGAGCTGATATTTTGTTGAAGTTTCCTGAACTTTCTCAACAGATTGTTTTTATTTTTTTTTCCCTCTATTGAGTTGTATATTAGTTGTGCTACACTAGTTATGAGCTGTATATATTAGCTATGCTAAATAAAGAACTTATTATTATTATTATTATTATACCTAAAATATGGAGGTGAGAAACTGCACGAAAAACTACATGAACTAATATGCTTGATCTGGAGGAAGAAAGCATGCCAGAAGATTGGAAGAAAGGTGTAATTTTTACAATCCACAAAAAAGGGGACTTGGGGGATTGCTGAAATTATAAAGGAATAACATTCCTAAATGTGGCCTATAAAGTGATCTCAAAAATAATTAAAGAAAAACTTCAAGAACATGCAGAGAACGAACTAGGGGACTACCAACAAGACTTTAGACAAGGGAGATCGACCACGGATGCCATACACATTGTATAGTCAAAATTATACCCATTCGGAGTCACGTGACTTTTGTCTTGTCACTGTTCATCTTTAGTAAAATAGATGAAATGGAAGAAATTCGAAAAAAAGGCATGTGGATTCATAAAATTAATTTTAAAATTTGACGTTTCTAATCTGTCAGATTATATTTTTCGTGTAAGTTATTGAGATAAGGGTAATGAAACCTAAAATTGTTGAGCCGAAAACTGGAAATTAAAAAAAAACTATCGGACATGCGGTATAACGAACAGTCACAACAATTAATTTGAATATTATGCGTTTTTTTAATGAAGAGTACGACAATATTAATAATAGTAAATCAACAGTTTCACCCTCCAACGCTGTTCGCCGTGCTTCTCTTGCGTTAATGTCTCGGAGAGCACAGTTTACCGAAAATATGAGCCAGAAAGTGAAGAATGCAAAAACGGAAGTCGACGAAGCAGTCAAGAACTCCACCAAGGACACTATATATAAAATGTATGTAGCTAAAGAATTTGTAATCATAGAAAACCTAAAAAACGCTTGTTGAAGAATCTGGAGGAGATTTTTCACATTCAGTTTGTTCCCTAAATAGATTGTGCAAGGAAATAGGCTTCAAATGGCAATGTTCTATAACAGAATATGTATGCACAGAAATTGATTTAAAATTTGCTATACGCAGCAGATTTTTAATGTAGCAGCTGACATATCTTTATTATATTTACATTTCACGACATGTTATGTTTTCTTTAACCTGTAAAGTCATTTGATTTCATATAAGAGAATAAACCCGTAGCAACCTTGTTTTAGAAATTGGCAGATGTCATGATAACCTACAAAACGGAATGCCATTTATTACCCTAAAATTGCATTTTTAAGAATCGACATACGTAAAGTTACTAGATTATCACGTGACTCCGAATGGGTATAAATTTGACTATACAACAAATACTAGAAAAGCAAAGAATATCACATAACTCTTCACATCCTATTCATAGACCTTAAACAGGCTTTCGATAAAGTAATAAGAGAAAAGATAATAAACGAACTGCAGTACATATGCACTCCACAAAAAAATAGTAAACCTTGTCGAAATGACCCTAAAAGACTCGAAAGCAGTGGTGAAAATACGAAGTGATACAACTGAAAGCTTTAATGTACAACAAGGCGTTAGGCAGGGAGATATGCTGTCAGCTACATTGTTTAATACAGCCTTAGAAGGTGCAATTAGAAGATCAGAGTTAGAAGGGACAATAAATAAAGTCCAGAACCTTAAATGTTTGGGAATAACAATTTATAATAAAAAATATAAGACCAGTGAAAAAACAAACAAAAAATACAAATGGGGCACAGAGCATATTATGCAAACAAAACATTCTTAAACTCTAAATACCTAAGTTAAAAAGCAAAACTACAACTATATAAAACCATTATTAGACCAGTAGTGACGTATGGAATAGAGGTATGGACTTTAACTAAAAAAGAAGAAGATCTAAAAGTGTTTGAAAGGAAAATATGGCGAAGAATAATAGACCCAGTACGAACAGAAGAAGACGAATTTAGACCAAGAATGAACTTTGAACTGATGGAGCAAATGAAAGGGGAAGATATTGTTACATATATAAAATCTCAGAGAATAAAATGGTTAGGTCACATAATGAGGGCAGATAAAAGAAGAGCAATACGAATAATAACAGAATGAACACCAACTGAAAAAAGAAGAAGAGGTAGACCTAGTCTGAGATGGCTCGATGATGTAGAAGAAGACCTAAAGAAGCTAGGAATAAAGAACAGGAAAGAGAAGTGTAAAAAGAGGAAGGAATGGGCAAAGATAGCAGAAGAAGCAAGAACGAGCAAAAACTCGCAGATTAAAATTAAAACAATAAAAACAATATAAAAAACAACAGAAGAAAAGGGAATTAATCCGACCCAAATCAGAATTCGGAAAACTTTGAAAAAAGTAGCCGTAACTGCTTGCGGTTAAAGAGCTGATTACATATATAAGATACCAAAATTAATGATCATTCAATGATAACAGTAGCTCTTCAGGACAAGTTAGACATAAAAAGAGGTTATTGGAAACGATTTAGACAATTCAAAAACTTTAACAATATAACATTTCATTTTAATGTAAATAAGTTGGATTGGAATCCTACGACTACAGATGTGGATATTATGGCAGATAAATTTGTAGAGGATCTGTGTACAACGTTAGAGAAACATGCTCCTGTAGTAAAGAAGCGAGTGAAGATAAATGCTATGTCACGGGGTTGGTGGAATGAGGATATAAAAAATATAAGGATGGAAAGAGATCGACTATTTAAAAAGCTACAATTACCCGATATAGAGATGACTAGGAACATTTTAAGAGAAAAAAAATGAAGTAACAGGTATAATAAGATGTAAATAGAATATTACCCGAGTAAAATAGATGATTGTAAGAAGATTCATGTGAAATGTGGAAAATGTTAAAGAAATAATTAAAGGTAAAGCAGCAAATGTAAATTACAATATAAAATTTAGCAACACAATTTTTACAGAAGAAAAAGAAATAAGTGAGGAATTTAATAAGTTTTTCATCAATCTATAGAAGATATTACCGAAGATATATACGTTTAAATAATTTAAATAACCATCAAGTAGAGAATGTACAAAACATGGATGCTACATGGGAAAATTTTGAAACGGTGAATATGTATTGTTTGAGGCTTTCGCGGTTACTCGAATTATTCTCCTTAGCATAGAATTTCGGCTTAGACCGCGTAGTATTTGTATATGAACACCCAGCATTTTCTGGCTAATGTGCCTTGCACCTTGTAAAGTCGAGCAAAAACCCGCGCGATGGCCATGCTCTTTGGTGGCTCGTGTTGTTTGAGTATCTTGAGAACGAGGATACTTAGGCAGATTTGGCCGTTCTGCTGTTTGTGCATCCATATTCACTAACGTTTCGCAAGACCTTGCAGCTTGCATCATCAGAGTGAAAGTCGCACTAAGAACCGAAGGTCGGTGTGGAGCTATTTATAGTCCTCTGTGCCAGGCGCGCGGAGTGGCGTAATGTTGGCGCTGGTTGGTCGTCCGAGTGCAACGTAATCCGTGGGGCGTGGCCGTATGACGCAGAGTGGTTGTAACGCTTTAGATCGTGTATCACAGGGGTCCACGTTTTACTCAGCTTAAAGCCATCTTCCCTGTTGATATTATTTGGATGTTTTTCTATTTCTATGGCTTCACGTATCACTCGCGGGAAGTAATGAGGTATTCTGGCAAGTACTCTGGCATGCTCAAATTCTAAAGTGTGCCCATTTGTAAACGTATGCTCAGCTACGGCTGATTTTGTGATGCGTTTGTGTTTGCAATCGCCTTTATGTTCTTGGAGTCTTAGATCAACGGAACGACCAGTCTGTCCAATGTAACTCGAGCCGCAAGAACAAGGAATGCGATATACGCCAGCGGTTTTTAAACTTGGACTCTTGTCTTTTACCGATCTGAAGCCGTTACCCAAAGTTTCCTTGCTCGTGAACACAGTTTTGACGTTGCATCGTTGCAGGACACGTCCTATCTTATCAGTTGAGCCTTTAACGTAAGGTAGAAATGCTAAGCCTTCAAGAGGTGGAGATTCTTCTTTAGCCTTTTTTTTGTCATAGTCTTGTCTAGTGCTTTTCGTATGGCGGTAGTTGTGTATCCGTTCCTTTGTAAAGAGTCAAACAGATGTAGCTTTTCTCTCTCTAGATTTTCCTCGTCTGAGATACGAACGGCTCTTGTCGCCAGAGTCAGAGTATCACTCTTCACGAAAGTGCCGGTTGATGAGGTGCTAGTAATGCTCAAAGATCTCTTGCCTACAGACCAAGTTGAACTTGTTGAAATTTGCCTGAAAAACACTTACTTCAGTTGGAACAAATAAAATATACGAACAAGTCGAAGGAGCGGCCATGGGTTCACCGCTATCACCTGTTATCGCTAATATCTACATGGAAGCTTTTGAAACCAAGGCTCTCGAACAAGCGCAGCTAAAACCGACTTGCTGGTTGAGATATGTAGATGATACCTTTGTCATCTGGTCACATGGACGCCAGACATTGAATCTGTTTCTAAAACACCTGAATTCTGTACATCCCAACATACAATTCACAATGGAAGTAGAGGAAAATTGCAGTATTCCGTTTCTAGACGTCCTGGTGAAACGTAAATCAGATGGCAGTTTAGGACATGCAGTCTATAGAAAGAAAACACACACGGACAGATATCTAAATGCTGACTCACACCATCATCCAATGCAAAAAGCAACAGTTCTCCAGACTCTGGCGACAAGAGCCGTTCGTATCTCAGACGAGGAAAATCTAGAGAGAGAAAAGCTACATCTGTTTGACTCTTTACAAAGGAACGGATACACAACTACCGCCATACGAAAAGCACTAGACAAGACTATGACAAAAAAAAGGCTAAAGAAGAATCTCCACCTCTTGAAGGCTTAGCATTTCTACCTTACGTTAAAGGCTCAACTGATAAGATAGGACGTGTCCTGCAACGATGCAACGTCAAAACTGTGTTCACGAGCAAGGAAACTTTGGGTAACGGCTTCAGATCGGTAAAAGACAAGATTCCAAGTTTAAAACCGCTGGCGTATATCGCATTCCTTGTTCTTGCGGCTCGAGTTACATTGGACAGACTGGTCGTTCCGTGATCTAAGACTCCAAGAACATAAAGGCGATTGCAAACACAAACGCATCACAAAATCAGCCGTAGCTGAGCATACGTTTACAAATGGGCACACTTTAGAATTTGAGCATGCCAGAGTACTTGCCAGAATACCTCATTACTTCCCGCGAGTGATACGTGAAGCCATAGAAATAGAAAAACATCCAATAATATCAACAGGGAAGATGGCTTTAAGCTGAGTAAAACGTGGACCCCTGTGATACACGATCTAAAGCGTTACAACCACTCTGCGTCATACGGCCACGCCCCACGGATTACGTTGCACTCGGACGACCAACCAGCGCCAACGTTACGCCACTCCGCGCGCCTGGCACAGAGGACTATAAATAGCTCCACACCGACCTTCGGTTCTTAGTGCGACTTTCACTCTGATGATGCAAGCTGCAAGGTCTTGCGAAACGTTAGTGAATATGGATGCACAAACAGCAGAACGGCCAAATCTGCCTAAGTATCCTCGTTCTCAAGATACTCAAACAACACGAGCCACCAAAGAGCATGGCCATCGCGCGGGTTTTTGCTCGACTTTACAAGGTGCAAGGCACATTAAGCCAGAAAATGCTGGGTGTTCATATACAAATACTACGCGGTCTAAGCCGAAATTCTATGCTAAGGTGAATATGTCCCACTTGCGTAATAGTAATTTACGTTACGAGACCGGAAAGTAGTATTTTGCAGGTCGAACCAAGTAGATTCCCGGGCGAGCCGTAGGCGAGACCTGGAAACTTGGGGAGACCTGCAAAACACTTTCCGGTCGTGTATCGTACAATATTTTTTTTACGACATCCAAGTCCATACTTTCAAACGTGCGAATTCACTTTCAAAAACTCAAAAAAATTATAACATTACTATATTATTTGACTTATCCAAACAATAACACAAACTTGTTTCCATAGTAACATAAACATCAGGGACCGGCAATAGCTATTAACAAATCTAGGAATGTTATGAGTATCATAACTGCCGCAGATGTTTTGAAATCCGAGCTCGTAGAGCGAGGCTTTTAAAACATCTGAGGCTGTTATGATTCATAACATCCGTGATTTGTTCAATAGTTTATCGGTTGCTGTGTGGTTATGGTTGCTATGTAGGGTAATATTCCTTTACCCTACAGATAAGTTATGACCTAGTTACCAGCCTACTTTTGTATATGTAAACAAAGGCTTAATATCCTTAAACCGGTAAAAGCTTTTACCGGTCCCTGATGCCCGTTTTCCGATCTTGACCGGCAAAACGTTACTTTCTGTCGAAAAAATTCTCCAGAAAGTGCATATTTTCTGGTCGGTCGTAAAAAAAATTATAAATAGTATGCCTAATAAGAAAAGCAGTACCAATGGAATGACAACTAAGATTCTAAAATTGGCTTTTGAAGTAATGGGCAACCGTTTCTTTTTTATATAGAATCTGTAAATATCTAAGCTCATGGACAAAATGAGTGATTTATAAATGCATTATTGCGCCTCATTTTATTTATTGTCCAACAATTATGCTTGTTTTATCTAACACTCAATATAAAACCCTGCAAGTAATACAGAATCGAGCTCTAAGATGTATATTAGCCTGTGATAGATACACATATATTAGTGAAATGTTACATACTTTAAATATTCTGTCAGTAAAACAGTTGGTCTTATTGAATGTTTTTACTTTCATTTATAAACTCGCAAATAATATGTTACCTAAACAGTTACTGGAATTATGTACGTTTGTTTCTGATACGCACAATTATAATACTAAGAAGCCACAATCATTTTTATATTCACAGAACTAATTCTTATTCTGCAGATAATCGGCTATTTACTAAAGGACTAAACCTGTATAATTAGCTACCTGAAGATGTAAAAAACAGCAGTAGTATACGCTCTTTCAAACAAAAAGTGATTGGTTATGTCAAATTAAAATGGCCTCTATAAAATAGTATTATGTGTTGAATATGGGATTGATGTGTGGTGTCTTAAGTGTTCTGTGTATATAATGTTGTTTTGTTTTGTGTTTATTGGATTAACTTTGCGAATAAAGATTATTATTATTAAGACAAGCTTTGGAATAATAATAATATATATTTGTACAATATAACAGGATAGAGAAAAGAAAGAGGGTAGACCAAATAATACATGGAAGAGAACAATCATGAAAGAATTAAAACAAACTGACCTAAGTTGGAACGAAGCAAAAAAGAATAGCAAGAGATAGAAAACAATGGAAGATACTAAACAACCGAATTACAACAGCTGGACGGACCCAAGATAGTGTGTGAGACTAGCATCCACACTACATACATATCTATATACCAGTGAAACGCCCCATGGGCGCCCTTTGCTCCAACTGTGGAGCTACATAATATATGATGATCGTCAGTTGTCATTAAATGTGTTCTTTTTTGCGGTTGTGGGAAAATAGCGCACATAACTCGCTCAAGCGTGTATTGTCCGCTCGTATTTTAAGTCACTCGGCTTTGCTACGCTTCCGCTCGTTTCTCAAATATACTTGCACAATATATGCCACTTTCGCAGCTTGTTATGTAATATACTATTGCGCAACTATATTTTTGTTAAATATTTTCAACTTTATTCAACAGTTTATAAACTCAGATTCAATATTATTTTGCAGGTGGCCCTTTGCAGTATGAACGACTCTGCTCTTTTTCTTACAGTCAGTTATTTTTACCTGACTGTAGACTTCGTACCAGCAGAATAAGATCAAATCAGAGTTTACCTTGTGTAATATGTTATAGTTACATAGTTAATTAGGGGCATTAGTGTCGGTGCGTTACCATTCGAGTTGAACTTGCACATGTGGTTGACAGCATACGGGCGAAAATCCCAACTCGCGGCAAGGCAGCAAACAATTGCGTACATGCACACGGCGAAATAGACACGTCTAAATGGTGCATTTAATTGCCGGTCTTCAAGTGCGGTGATAAATTTCGTGTGGAGCGCGATCGCATACAAAAATTAAACATTGTTATTGTTTTAAAGTGCATTAATCAATTGAGTGATAAAGTAAACTAGTAGCAGGGACAATTAAATGTAAGTACGGATTCGGAAAACTTTGAATTTTCACGACATTGTGCGATGCGATAACCGTGACACGGCCTGTCTAGTAATAAAGTTTAAATAAAGCATTCGCTTAAATCGACACGAAGTAATTAGTGAAAAAACCATTTTAGGTGAACCCAACGTTTATAGCAAACAATAAAGTGCAGTTTACGAAAAAAATCGCAAAGTTAGAGAACTAAACGTAACGAACAACAACAATTTTACCAATCTTAAAGGCGAGAGTCGCGAGTGTCAGCAGTGGTAAATAAAACACACGATTAGGCTAAAACTAAAGTGTAATTACAATAGCTACTAATTCGGTCGCTGAGAACATCTAGGCGAAAGTCGTAGCTAACGCCGCAAGGCCATCACAAGCACAGAGCGACGCGCAACGAAATATTCCAGCACGATACGGCAAGTGAAATTCTGCTGCGATAACGTTAAAATCATAGCACAATAACTGCGAGTGAAATGATTAAAATTCAGATGCAAATGAATCAAACGCCAACAGGAAAAGCCAACAACAGAAACACACTAGCAGAATACCTGGACCCAAAAAAGAAGAGAGTGTCGGAATCACCGGAGCAGAGTAAATCGCCGGAAGATTTCGAAAATTGAGAATTGCAGAAGCTGGCTTTCCAGAAATCCAAAAAAGTTAGTAGATCACCGACAACAACTACAACCGCCAAAAAGCAAGAAAAAGAAAGAGTTAAGATGAAATAGGATCACAAAAAGAAAAGATGGAGGAATTTAAAAAAATGCTATGCGAATGGGAAGAAGAAATTAAAGAAAAAAACTCAGACTCGCAATCTCTAATTTGAAAAAATCATGATTTACTATACTTTATTGTATGAAGTAAAAATAAGTAAAATGATTGAAATTGTTATTAATGGAAGGTTCTATACCACTTACAGCTTTAGAATATTTTTTTTTTGTCAATTTTTGAAAAACCCTACATTTAGTCTAAAACCCACTGGATTTTTCGGGCTGCGGAAAATCATGCCAACCCTGGTACTGAAGCAGGGAAAGTTTACTTTCGTGATCCAAAAAATTTCAGGAATGGACAAAATACAGAAGATATCAGAAAAAAGCATGTTTCATCTTCATCGCCGATAAGACACTTTACAAACCGGGCATATTATAGTCATACTTGCACATTTTTCAATATAATACTATTCGGCATTCAGCATATCATTTTATAACAAAATTCCAGGAATTATTACTAAAAACAACACAGACAAAAACTACTCACCAGATGATAAACCTCCAGATGCAGCTGTGCTAGTACCAGGAGTCGGTGATGTTGCACTGATATCAAACGTCAACGGCGCTGGAGCAGTGGAGGTACCAAAATTTACTCCGGAAGGCGCAGTTGGAGTTCCAACGGTTAAGTCAATTGTTGTTGCTGAACCGCCTGTTCCTGTCGTAGCTTGTGGGGCAAATGGAATCCCTAAACGTAAAAGTATTACACACTGCTACACATTACAACCATATATATAATACACATATATTGCTAGTAGGGCCTGGAAACGTCAGAAAACATTACGGCGCCGACATAGTCTCACTTAGAGTATAACGCGACTCGTGCGCATGCGTGAGAATTCGAACTCCGCCTTTAGAAGCGAATTTTAAACTTGACCACTTCCCCATTGGCCGGACGACGCTGCCGCGCTTGCACACAGCTCACCATTATACATTGAAGAGTTGGTTGTCTGTCTCACTTCCTTGGTGATTTTCCCACTCATAGCCGCTAGCAATATAGTAAGTATTAGATATATGATTACAACATAATCATAAAACTTTTTGGACAAGGTTGGCTATGAAAACAAGGCTAAACTTTAATATAGCGTCCCAGTCTTCGCGCAAGCGCAATGGTTTTGCAAGTCAGCTGCTCTCAACCCGTCGTTTCAACGCATCAGTACTGGCAAAAACCACGCTTAATGAAATCGACGCGGTCGAATAAGAGCTTTTTAAATATATGTGCGCTCGTATATAAACCACATATACATGAATCTTTTGATCTGGGAGATATAATTTTAGGTTAGCTGCCGTTTAAGATTTGTATGTACGTAGTACATTTGTTTGGAAACCACTGCTTTTCGGGGGTTTTCTGCGCTTGCGCGGCAAACTTCAAGCCCAGTGGGGATGCTATACTGAAGTTTTCCCGAATCATATTTAAGCAAATAGGCTGCCCACGCATATAATTTAACAACATTATCATTAAATGCTGGATTTATGGATTGTTTTGACGCCTCACGACATTAGCTGGGCCTGCATTTTGAAGTGTCCGTACAAGAGAGATTCACAGTCTAAAAATTGTCGTGGAATGGTGTCCGTGTCCGTTTAATAGAGAAAATTTTATTAGTAAAGTTAATGCAAGTAAGTTGGTTCCCAACAAAATGTCCGTGTAAGAGGGGTGTCCGGTAAGGGAGATTTTACTGTATATTATATTAAAGTTTCTGTTTTATAGTATACTCATATTAAGCATATTTAATAGCACTATCCTCATATATCAACTCAAGAATTAACAAAATCATATTCATACAATAATATATGTATGGCCGATCTTGTCGAAGGCTTTACCGAAGTCTGTGTAGACCACATCCACTTGACCTTGGGAATCGAGAAGATCAGATGTATATTCGGTGAAGTAAGCTAGGTTAGAAGTTGTTGATCGACGCTCCATAAATCCATGCTAATGTGGAGAAATATAGCAATGAATCGACGGGTATATTTGACCATAAAGAACTCTTTCAAAAACATTTGCAAAATTTGATAGGATACTAATAGGACGATAGTTAGTAATCAAGGTCGGGTCACCAGATTTAAGAACTGGACAAATCCTAGCTCTTTTCCAAGTTTCCGGAAAGGTAGAGTTGTTAAGTGCACGTTTAAATATAATCGTTAAAGGTTTAACAAGTATTGAAGAACAGTCCTTGACAAAGAAACTAGGCATTTGATCCGGACCTGAAGTCATCTTATTATTTAGCTTGCGTATAGATGATTCAACTTCATTTTCAGAGATATGAGAGATATGAACAGGTGATATGTTATTAACAATATCATCAGAAAGTACTGCAGAAGGCGGTGATATTTCATAAACGCCACTCCTTGAAAGCGTTAACAATAGATTCCGGTAAATCATAGTCATTGATACCGTCTGACATCTTGTCTGGAATTCTTGTACTCCCCTTCTTAGTATGAATGTACGACCAAAATTGTTTTGAGTCCACCACAGAAATAGATTCTTCGACGCTATGCATATAGTTATTATAGGCGACAGATTTTTGTGTCTTTATAATCGACCTTAACCGACGAAAACTATTGTATGAGGTGTTACAGTTGTATTTCCTGTATTTTTTGAGATAGCCGTTCGTTAACATCACTGTAGTCATTTAAAAATGATCAATCTATACATTTCATTGAATTATATAGCACCGGAAAGTTAGCTTTTTTAAAATTATAGGGCTTGTTAGTATTATTTGGAGAGAAGTTTTTATAAGAATTAGACTTTAAATGGAAAGTAAGACATAAGGCCAGGTCGTAGTAATCATCATTTAGTAGAGGAGCAGTATCATGCACAATTTCAAGAGCAGTATTTGCTATGACAAGGTCAAGAATGCGCCCGTCAGGATTTATAATCGAATTATACTAAACAAGGTTTAAAAAATCAATAGTTATACAATAATCGACATTTTGTGTCAGTCACATCAGGATTATTGAAGGTGGGTATATTAAAATCACCCACTATTAACACATTTTCTTCGCGACAATAATTATCAAAGAAGTTTTGAAAATTTGCAAGTGTAGTGGCAGGTGGTATATAACGGGTGTCCGGCTGCAAATTTCCTTTTTAAACTTGAAATAAAATTTTTATTTCTTAAAATATTTTATTGAAAAAAATTACAAAATAAAGCTCAATCTTTGGGAAATTATTTTTAAAACAGCACATCCGCCAAATGACGCCCCTCACGTCGGATCACTTCTTCCAAACGAACTTAAAAATTTCGCATCACACACGTAAGCATAGCACGTGCAATCACACGAATTTCTCGGGTGATGTTTTGCTTTGACACATCCAAAGTGGGAGGTGCATTCTCGTCAACTTTTGATTTGAGAAGAAGTCCAAAGGAGTTAAATCCGGGCTTCGAGGGGGCCAATTTAAAGTCCCTCTCTTAGAAATGATGCGATTCGGGAAAAGTTGGCGAAGCCATTCCATTACGATATTCCCGGTATGAGAAGTGGCCCACGAAATGTTCAAGTTGGTTTGGAAGAAGTGGTACGACGTGAGGGGCGTCATTTGGCGGATGTGCTATGTTAAAAATAATTTCCCAAAGATTGAGGTTTATTTTGTATTTTTTTTCAATAAAATATTTTAAGAAACAACAAAAAACGTATATTAAAATGCATTTAAAAGAACATTTACAACCTAATACGTCTATGGTAGGTACGGATGTAGTTAAATGTGTCAAATCCAGAATTTCGACACTAATGTAAGTTTTAGCACTCCACTTTTCCACTTTTGGTTCACTTCATCATACTGCCGGTCACGTCTGAATACATTATACATACTCGGAAAAAATTCCGTGTTCAACATTCCACTTGTAAGAGCAGTTTTTAGCAAAAATATTAAGTCAAATTCTCCTTCACTAACTGTTGGATAAATTAAGTGAGATTTAGTGCGCTCTAACATTTAGGAAATAACAGTTGAGTGTATTTTTTCTGTTGGGCAGTTCTAGTTTAACGAAACAATTTTTGGCACTCCACGAACATATTTAATTTTTAGATCTGATTCACCTTGCTTGATGCGATCATCCATTTTAATTTTTACATTGCGGTAGTAATTAATTTGTCTTGGCGTACGGTCCAAAGAAATCGAGATATTTTTGTATGCACCGTGGTCCTTAAGTTTCTTAGCATTACGTATAATTTCGTGTACAAATTTTTCTTGTGATAGAGATACTTTTATGGGATGTGGATTAACTCTGTCAGGATCAAATTTTCCTAGGAGAGAAATTATTAAATCAAGTTGGGTAACGTTAAAATTCAAACAAGTGAAAATGTCTAATATCTTTTGTTTGTCCTGTAAATCCGCTTCATTTTTCGACGACTTGTTCTCCTTTACGCCATAGACAATTACATTAGATTTTCTAAGAACATCATGCAAAAATTAGAAGCAATATGCGTATAACAATACAATTATTCAGAAGAAAGAAAATAAAAATGATAATCAAACATCTTTTTCATTTAGCCATTGTTCCTGTGCAAATTGTACATTTAATAAATAATGTTAAAGGTTAATTATTATTTATTTAAGAACTTATCTTGCTGAATGTACCTCGGGTGATGATAAATCCTTATAATAATAATGGTGAGGCACTAACACCCCATGAAGGAGCTTGCTTATAATTTTATTAATAATTCTCTCAAGTGCATTGCTTTAAGTAACCAACACACTTTCGAGAATTATAAACAAAATTATTGCGTGATTATCAACTGCCCTTGGTACATTATAACAGATTATTTCCTTCATATCCATAATAATGCGTAATCACTATGGTTTCCGTCAGTTTAATACGGACAAAAATTCTACGTCAAAATTTAACCGCGGTTAAATATGTGTCAAAATTTAATCGCTTGTGCATAATTTTAACATGATTATTAAAGGTGCTTTACCAACTGAATTTTATCTATTTATTCAGGAAATAATCACGCCGAACATCCTGCTTGCATGTAAACTATCTTGAATAAATTTTGAAGATTTTCTGTCAGAATGTTTTGCTCTGAAAAAATATATCTCGTAAATTTTCCGCTTCAAAATCCCTCGTGCTGCGCACTTGGGATTCTTGTTGAGCGGCAAATTTACTTAACATATTTCTTAGCAAAACATTCTGACATAAAACGTCAATTATTTAATCGACTATTTTAATGCACTTGGGATATTACCATTGAAACAATTCAGTTTCAATCAATTTCTATAGTCACTGTGTCGTTATTTTGTTTACAAACACCATGGTAACATTAAGTAAATGCCCTATGTCTAATTTTCCATAATTCAATGACATAATAGTCTTACATTATTCTCACTGTATACGGGGTGATTTATAACGAACGGACCAAACTTCAACAGTTTGTTGGGGAGGTCATTCTGAGTAAAAAATGTTATATGAACATAGATCGTATTCCATTTAGTTACCTAACTACACGAGAACAAGTTTTATTAAGGGGCGGGTAAAAGTAAAACTGCTCAAAGTAGCCATTGTTTCAAGCATCATATCTACTACGTATGTGGGCCAATCATATCAAACGTTTTTTGTATGATAGCCTGTAGCATTATCTGTCAAACGATATGGATTTCATGGTAATTTATTGATAGGAAGCTCATTAAAAAATATTTTAAAAACACCTTGCAATTTATCTCCAAAGAGTTTTCTTTGCGTAAGCAGAATTTGAAATTTGTTTCATTTTTGAGAAAAACACCTTAAAATGAAAAAGTTAGTTGTAGAGTTGGCTACTTCGTGTCGCAGGCGTTTTTCTCAAAAACTAAATATAAATTTCAAATTCTGTTTACGCAAAAAAAAACTCTTTGGAGATAAATTGCAAGGTGTTTTTAAAATATTTTTTAATGAGCTTCCTATCAATAAATTACCATGAAATCCATATCGTTTGACAGATAATGCTACAGGCTATCATACAAAAAAAGTTTGATATGATTGGCCCACATACGTAGTAGATATGACGCTTGAAACAATGGCTACTTTGAGCAATTTTACCTTTACGTATGTATGTATAATCTGTAACCCCATTTTACCTTGCAGTGTAGAGGCTGGTGCTTTATGCGCTGGCGGTGGTACAATGCTTAACTTGCCCCGGATTCGAGATACAGAGTTGGAATGCGCCTTTGGTGCTTGGGCAGCAACCATTGTGTGAGATGTGTGTCTCGGTGATGTGTTGACCTTGTTAGTCTATCTCTTATGTCTGTGGATCTGAGTAAAGCACAGTTAATATGGTGCCCAACTGTGAATGGTCTCACTGAGCCCGATTCGAATCGCCAAGGCTACGGAAAAATTCCGACCCCCGCGGGATTCGAACCGAGGACTTGCTTAATGCAAGCCTGGAGCTTACCCAACTGTGCCACTTGGCTTCAATTTTACCTTTATCCACCTCTTAATAATACTTTGATCTGTTGTAGTTAGGTAACTAGAAGGAATACGACCTATGTTCATATAACATTTTTTACTCAAAATGACCTCCCCAACAAACTGTTGAAGTTTGGTCCACCCGATATAAATCACCCTGTATACAGATTGGTGGTGGATAATTTGAATAAGGTGGTCAAATAAGCCAGAATACTGCTTATGGGCGTTGTATGCGTTAAGACAGAAATAGACATATGACTTGAAATCTAGTGTCCTAGAATTCAGTGTTTTCTAAAAACCAAACCTTCATTATGCGGATATTAGATGTGAATTATATATTAGCCTATTTCTATCTAACACATACAAAGCTCATAAACAACTCTATTCTAGCTCATTTGATTGCCTATATTCACATTATCCACCACCAATATGTATAACAGCAATGAGATAACATGAACAAGAAAATAACGAATGTATAGAAAGTCTTTACATCCTGGACGGCTATGGATCGTAAAGCGCATGTCTGTACAATCTCATACATCATAATTTATTATTTATTTGACTTGAGTCAAATTCAATTGAAACTAAAAGAAATTTAATTTTGAATTAATTTTACAGTAAAATGTTCACTAAGGAACAAAAAACATTTATAGTGAAGTCTTACTTTCGCAGTGGTCAACGGAATGAAAACTGAAACTGGAATTATTCCATCAATGCTTAGGGATATGCGGTACGATTCGATATTTTGAAGTACCGGTACGTTGTCTTCTGATACTCGATATTTGGTACCGGTATTTCAGTAAGCGATACAATACGATACGATTTATTTTTGGTCAATATCTTCAGGACCGATTCAAGGCTTTTGCCGCCTGGGTTCCAATAACTCATCGTTTCACCATTAATTCGTTTTTTTAAAATTTTTAACATAAAAATTAATGAAACAATCTCAATGAGGTTGTTTGATATTTATATTTAGTGTTCTATGGAAGTAAAAGGAGATGGTCAAACATCGATAACTTTCAACAAGTAATTTTCAGCTTCTACAAGCTCGACAATAGAAATCAAAACAAAATGATTTTGTTGAACCGCAATCTTCCTGTTTAACATGTTTACGTACTACACTTCGAATTTCAGCTGGCACAGCAAAATGGTAATTGATCAGTTCGAAGGAGAATAACTAATTCTGGCGGACTGGAGCTTTCATGTATCCCAATAAATTTTATGATAATGATTAAATATCCAATAAAAACTTCATTATTCAGCTTAAATATTTAGAACATGTTGCTTTATATAATTGTATTGTTTATATACGTTTATGAAACTAAACTTTGTTGGAAAATATGAATGCGTTTCAGTCATTAATTTCGCGTTACTTTTTAAGTTTTTAAGCATTATAAAAGTGAGTATGTATTTCTAATACTGACTTTGTAATTACTTTTTGTTGATTTTTTAATCGTTACTACCACTATTATTGCTACAGTTCTATTTGCTGAACTTGGACTCAAACGAGGGGTAGTCACTGTGGAAATCTTCTGTGCTACGGGTTGGAGATCTGTGGAAATCCATGGATGTCAGGTGGAGATACAAGAACTTCGACTGCAGTCGTGTAGAATCTAAAAAGCTTAATTGCGTGCACACATCATTTTAACTGGTACCACGTCTCGCGGCCATTTGCTATAGGTCTTTGGCAACACGTGCACATCTGTTTTCGGCTGTATTGTATACAAACAGGTCAGCTAGTGGTGTCCTCAAGAATGCACTTGTATGAGTTGTATGGACAGTCAAGGAATTAGAACAGTTTACACTTGAGTTTTTCTGTGTAAGTTTTTAAAATATGAGCAATTTGCAATAAATTTAGTTTGATACGTTAAGTGTAAACAAAATTAAAAAGTACTTCAGTTCACTTAAACGATGAGCAAAAAAGAAGAATGATTGCATGATGTAAACTATATTGATTATTATAAATACATACAAGCATAAATTACGTAAAGCATAGATGTGGTGTAGTGTGTGTATTATTTATTGGCGAAGCTAAAAGCTCGGGAGTCTGACAAGGGATCCTCAACACTGAAAGACTTCACCGGCAAAAAAAAAAGCCTTTTGAACATAATAACAGTCGATTCCTTCAAGTTGTTTTGGAGAATGGCTTCATAAAAACCTTCAAAAAATCGTCCCTATGTTAGTTTTTTAATGAAAATTCTAAATTGAGCACAGATAGATTAGAAAGATTCAAAACAAATAGAAATAGAAAGAAAAAAAAATAATATTAGAGGTGGTATTTTGAAAACATCAAAACAAAAAACCTCGCGAAAAAGACAACCAAAGAGTCGCATAACAAAAACCGAGAAAAAAACGCACCCTCTACACCCTGCCCAAAATTCATCTAGTTCTGAAACGAGCACTGAAAGTGATTCGAATTTGTTTTCTTGTAACGACTCCCCGTAGATCTCAGACATTAACTCTGAAAGAGTAGAAGAACGTGATACGCAAAAAATAAACATTTTAAATGAGCACTATTATGCAGTCATGTATGGTAAAATGTGGTATATTGGAAAGGTGGTCTCGAAGGTAGTTAATCAAGATCAAGAAAATCTAACTGAAAATATCCAAATGAAGTTTATGAAAGAAGAGCTTGAAGATTTTTATTGGCCGAAACAAGATGATCTGCGACTAATAGAGCTCATTCAAATTATTTATGGGCCCATTACAATGACGGGTACCCACCCTACAAAACTGTCAAGATCAGACAGAGTAAAAATACAGACTACATAAATCTTTAGAAAACAATATTTAAATCAGATTTGTGTTAGAGACAGTTTAGTTTGTTTTCAAGTTCCTTTTATACTGGTAACTTGTTCCTACTTTTATGTGTTTATTCCAAAGTGTATTTTGACTTGGTTATACCTACTTATTGTTTATTAGGTCAAAAACAAATATATTTTTGTTTTGTTTTTTCTTTTTATTATTTTTTTAGTTATCATTACAGTGATTAATTTTTTTAGTTATCATTACAGTGGTTAATTTTTTTAGTTATCATTACAGTGATTATATACTGTTTATTTTTCTATGTAGTGTTCCTCTAGAATAAGTTTTTTTTGTTATTGTATAATACCCTTTTGGTGTTCCTATGGTTTTTTAAATTTTATGATACCTAAAAAGGCATTATGTTTTTTTGCACTGTTTGTTTTGTTTAGTATATAAGTTTTAATATTATTTTGACCAAGTCATGTGTTACTAAAGATATACTTATGCAATACTTTTTTATTTTAATAAAACTAAGTTGATGTCGTATATTTTAAAATTTTTTTTGTTTAAACATTAATTTCATGTTCAGATGTTGTTTTTTCTCTAAAACACCACAACAAGTTGTGAGTAAAATATGGGACTAAAATAAAACTTGAGTTAGTTAACGATACAGTTTTTCGACAGTAATAATCTATTTTCTCCCATGGTACATAATCTACTTACTACCTCTAATTAGTTTGCGATTTATCTATATTATAAATATGGATAAAAATTATTATTAATATGAAACTATCACCGAGGCTACCACTTTCTGACAGCAAAAAAGCGTTTTTTTTTTCAAAGATCTAATCTATATATATAAAAATCAATCGCAGTGTGTTAGTAACGCAATAACTCGAGAACGACTTGACCGATTTGGATGATTTTTTTTGTTTTGTTCGTCTTACTCCCAAGGTGGTTTAGCAAAACAGAAAATTCAGAAAAATCCAAAGGGAAAGCCGGAAAATTGGAAAATATTGAAAGTGTGTTTTCCTATACACTGTACGACTTTCTATTTGCAGTCATACTTTTATGATTCTGTGCTTAATGGTTTTAAAAGTTTTCCCCATCATGTCATAATCCAAAACAACGTTTGCCGGGTTAGCTAGTTCCATATAAAATTGAAAAGTTATTAATGTATATGGAGGTCTGGAGGAGATACACGGAGATTCATGAAAATCCAAATGATATCCATGGAGATCCAAGGATATCCATGGAGATCTATGGAGTTACAAGAATATATCCACAAATGGAAATATTCTGTCCTAAAAAATCGCAAGTGACTACCCCCTCGGACTCAAAATTCAAATGTGCCAGGAATAGTTACCCCCAGATTATCTACAGAGAGTTACATATTGCCAGTGGTTTCCGGAAAATCTTAATGATGAAGTTTTGAATAAAACATTTTTTAGTGACGAAGAATGGTTCCATCTAACTGGCTATATCAATTCCCAAAATATGCACATGTGGAGCACTGAAAATCTTTTAAAATCTTCTTTGACGGAAATTTAAACGGAGAAAACTACCGCAATAATATTCTTGAACCGTTTATAAACCAACTCCATGACGATGAAATTCAAAATGGCTATTTCCAACACAATTCTGCTAGACCACATGTTGCACAAGCTACTTCGGAATATTTGCGGGAATTTTACGATGATAAGACTAATTAGTAAAGTCCTCCTCCAAGATTGTGTGATTTGAAACCTTTACACTATTTTGCGTTTCCATACCTTAAAAATTCAATTTTCAAAACTCCTGTGCACACCATAGACGCCTTACGAGACAACATTACCAAATGTCAAATAATTGATGAAAATATGCTGATACATGTTTACGAAAACATGAAACGCCGGATCAATTTATGTTTAAATGTTGCAGGCCAACATCTTCAGCATCTGCCGTAATAACTTTAATAAAAGACCGTGTCCTTCTATGTTTAATATCCTTAGTTATAATCGTGTATTAGTATTTTATTGATTTATCACTACATTACCACATTTTAAATAATGAAAATCCTTTTGAAAGGTGTCGCTTTGAATGATGTTTTATGTAAGGTTAGGTGGTATAGAGACGGACACAGATATGCAATTTATAATCCATAGCCGCCTGGGACACAACGACTTTTTGAACTGCCGCTAGAATCCATTGCTTGAGTAAGAAAGAGATAAACATAGAAGCAAATATGCGAATAGGTTGGACTCTCATTTTAATTACAACATATGTTAACTGAACATGGCTACTAAAAAAATTTTTTGTAATACCTACTTGTTGAAGATTTCTAAGGATTGTTTACTACTAGGTCGCACACCGTAAAAAGTGTCCGTAAGGTCCACGGCATGCTAAATTGTGTGCCAAACGTCAAAGTGACGTTTGTCACCTGCTTGAAGCCATACACAAAATTGGAAATAAACATTATTACACAAATCTAGCGTTTTGACGAAAATAAATTAGAAAAAGATAGATATGACAGGCTTGTATGTAGGCATTACAAAAACTATTGTACAATACATGTCCGTTAGGGCCATTACTGCCTCGCCAGTATTATTCGACTCGCTCTTCGAGCTCGCCTCACAAACTCTCTGGCTAGGCCGTAAAGACTATCCCAACGGACTTCTACTGTAAAATACTATTTCGTATAGTCATCCCTTTCTTACTCAAGCATTCTATTTGTTGTTCATGTTATGTCATTGCTGCTATACTGTGTGTTCAAAAAGAAATTACACAAGGGTTGGCCATGTAAACTAAAAGTAATGTAAACAGCACGGCTTGCTAAATTGTGTGACAAACGTCACTTTATACGGCCTGGGCATTTTTTTTAAATTCATTGTTGTTTTCATTTCTGAAAAAATGCCAAATTTGGCGGTTTTTGGCGCCACATACCCACGATGACATTTAAATGACAGCGGCTGTAAAGACAAATATGTGTTTTAACAAAGATTTTTTAAATGCAGTAACAGTAAAATAAGGACCTATTGTTTTGAATTTAACGTAAATATGAATGGTGTAATTTATTTACAGTGTCGTGTACGAAGTAGATCTTAGAGATTTGCAGTTTTAATATTGTTCTTGAGAGGTTTTGAGGTCCAAGAATTCGTAGTTGAAGACAAAGTAATATTTTCAGGCAGGTATTTTTTGGATAGCTCACAGATTAGCTTTAAAATATAATGTGATATGCAGATAATCGTATTATTCTTATAAATTTGGAAGATGTTACTAGGTGGCAATAGTAATGAAGTATTTTATTCTGTATGTAAGGTTGTAGTTTATGTATAATTCACTGTTGTAAGATTTTTAAAATTAAAATGTAAAAATTCTTTGTTTTATTGGACACCCATCTGTAAATGTAGTAATTAAAAATATACTAAAAAAAGTGCAAGCACTACAGTGTGCTTAATAAATAGTCTTTGCCCAGAAGATACTCGCAAACAACTTTCTTCAAAATACAAACTACAAATAAAATAACTTCTTTCTTGCAGTTTTTCCTGTTTATCTGTAAACGTAAATGATGTAAGAAAATAAACGAGACTAAACAGGAAATTGATAAAAAGAAACAATAGAAAACCAAACGTAAGACGCGCACGGGAGGGTTATGTTATTATTGTCAAATTTTAACTAACGTCGGTGAGTTTAATCAAATATTTGCATCGTAGTCAACATGGTAACATTGCAAATTTGAGTTTCCCACTCGTGGGTATGCAACGCTCTGCGAAAAATGGCACAAGTTCACGTTTGTCACACAATTCAGCAGGCCGTGGTAAACAGCAAACTTTAGAATTCATTAACTGTCGTTGTTGTCACAACTTTATATTATAATCTGTTATGGAAATTCTCAAGTTTGCTGTTGACATTAGTTTTGTTTTCCATGGTCAACCCTTATGTAATTTTTTTTTTAAAACGTGGTATACATATCCGTATATTATGTTATTAGGAGTAAAAATGATACTTTGTGTGGCGAGACCAGACACGTTTGACTGACGAGCGTAAGCTAGTCAGACAAGTCCGAACGAGGACAGAATTAAATTTATAAGAAGTTAATAGAACTAAAAAGAACTTATTTCGCACTGAAACAATTTGTCTATGTGAAAAATTTGCAAACATTTGCAAGCTGTCGAAATTATATTTGAAATTGTTAGAAACTTAAAAAACAAATTTTAAAGTTTACTAGCTATTTATATGTTATTTAGATCTGGCATGAGACACTCGTGTTTTGCCTCACTGCACAATCTGAGAATTGGATTATCACACGCATGCGCCTAAGCAGCAGTGCGCTGTATTCAAGTTCAGCCGAAATTAGTAAGATAGATACAGGTTTTACACGAATGGTTCTCACGAAGAGCCACAGAAAATAATTTAAAAATGGGGGGTTGCAGCAACTCTTAATAGAGCCACGGTAAGTTTCTAAACTGAAATATTAGTTGTGTACACACTACTCCGAACACAATTCGCCCTGAAATGGGATTGTTTCCTAGAAGAAATCTGTAGGACTGGGATTGGATCTTACAAAAAAGGGACATTTTCATTTATGTATGACAAATATCACACATGCTAAATGAATGCAAAAAAGTCAAGTTATGTTGTAAGTTAGTCAGTCTTGTTTTAGCAAAAGTACCTATTTACATTCTTTGATTATTGCAACTTCAAAAACAATTTCAGCTAATAAATTCATTGGAAAATATACTCAAGCAAAAACCTTGTGGAATCAAAAACGTTATCTAACTTTCGCAGGTTCTTGAGTTTGCAATGTTGAATCCACATGGGAGAATCAGCTAATAAATTCTTTGGAAAATATACACAGAAAAAAACTTATCCAATCAAAAAAGTTATCTACCTTTCGCAGATTCTTTGAGTTTGCCATGTCGAAGCCGCATGGGTGGCTCGTTTTTGTTTGGGTCCTCATACACTTTAAAAGCTTCGAACCGAGCCACTGGGACCAGTGGAGACGCAGGATTTGGAACCGGCTTCGAGCTAACAGCAGTAGGCTGAGAACTGCTTCCAAAAGGCTGGAAAAGTGTAAAATGCGGCGCCGAATTTGCATCACCCCTGCATGCTTACCTCCTTTCTTTTGAACAGATTGTGAGAGCGGTCAGGCTGTTTCTGCAAGGCCCCAAGGACTGCCCTTTTTTGCTGCACAGGTGCCATGTTTGCCTGCTTAAAGCGCATTTTGGGAATGCTGCGATTTTCTTGGTCCTCATGGATGCGAGAACTTGCCATTTCAATAATATACGTATATACTTAAGTTTTATAAAAGGTATGCCAGTAAAGGGAGCACTAAAATGTAAAATTTCCGAGGAGCACACGAAAAACAAAAATTATTAAAAATACAACATATCTACGAAACGATCGCTGCAACTAAAGTGAATCAATCGATATCGATGAAACGAACGCCATGCACAGCACACCTGAACAAACGGACCAATCGCAGTCCAGGAACGTGTCACGTGAGCAATGCCGATTCTCTTTTTCTTAAAAATCTCTGTTAATAAATGTACGATTTTATAAATATTACAATTTGAGAAACAACAAATCGGCCTAACTGAAAATTTTCTTTAAGTTCATTCAAAATTGATTTAAAATGTTTAAATGTGAGAACGAAATTGAAGGCGCCATGACCCTCTCTTCTAAAAAGCCGGTTTGTTTTTGTTTACAGCTGTATGCCGTACAGGGGAGTGCAAAATTAGAGGGTTGTCAATACTAATAATGAAATAATGATTAAAAAAACACATATTGCTGCTTCTAATTTGCAATAACATTTTGGAAATATCAGTACCTTTCAAATTGTAAAAAGAAATTGGGAATTTTGTTGCCTTGAAATTACTAAATTCGTGGTTTTAGCAAAAGTATAAGAAATCTCATTAAACTCAACGGATCCATAAAGTTGAAACACCAGATACCTGAATATTATTAAAATAAATATTTAAAAATTTAAATGTTGGGCCATAACTTCCTGCTATATTGCCATGTGTCAGAAATCCTAACCAACATGTTTATAATGTAAAAATTCAAGCAAAAGAAAAATGGCAAAGCAGTACAAGTAAGATTACTCTTGCATTATAAGTAGGTAGTTTATAACTGTTCCATGCTTTCATAGATTCTAACAATATCGTTTGTGTTCATTTCTGAAAATGTTGAAAATGTTAGGTTAGAGCGCTCAATTTTTAAATGCTTTTCTCTGAATTCAATGTATTTGAAGCTACTAACGACGTATTACTAGGGGTGCACTCAAAACAGAGTTGATTACGGCTCATTGAGTTACATTTTTGCAGATCTCTACATCGCACCAAATTTTACCGAGACTATTTAAACCACAACGTGCGCCCAGACGGGCGATTGCTGTCGAAATTCCGTCCAGTGATAATAAACGTCGGCTCCATTGCCACAGCAGATGGTTCGGCACTGGTGCGCATCGGAAGAACCACCGTCATTTGTGGCATAAAGGCAGTAAGTTCGACTACGACTATTGCACCCTTACAAGTTTAACTGTGATTGCAACTGTAGGAATTTTGTCAACCGAAACCTGAGAAGCCGGATGAAGGCTTCTTAATAGCAAACGTGGAACTGCCACCGTTGTGCTCTCCAAAATTTCGTCCGGACCACCCAGCGACCTGGCCCAGATCACGACATGCTTCATAGCAGATGTGATGGAGAATTCTGGTTGCATTGATCTTACAGATCTGTGCATTGCCAAAGAAAAACTGGCGTGGTGCTTGCACGCCAATTTAATTTGCTTAGACCATGATGGTTCGTTGATCGATGCTTGCCTTTTAGCCCTTATAACGGCGCTTAAAACAGGTAACTCCTATTTTTTTGGTAATCTATATAATCACTTACCATTTATAACTACTTAAATAGCATTTAGTATATACAGGGTTATTCAATTTCGATGCTTACCATTGGGGTTTTGAAAACGGTAAGAAATACAAGGTTGGCAAATGGACAGCCTAAGTCTGACGTCACGCAGGGTGTCGCTTTAGAAACCTTTCCAAACAAAAATAAATTGCATTGAAAATCCCATAAGAGATTTTTAAAAGCAGCGTTTCACGTTTATAAACGATACGTAAGGAGTTTCTTCAAATTATTCATATTTTTGGTGTTATTATTGACCCATTTACAGTCACAAATAGAGGTAAGTGTTTTGTAAGAAAATGTTATTACCATCGAAATAAATTAACGTTATGTGATTATTGTTTACATTGTAATTTTTATTGAATTAAAATTATTATTTTTACGTATAATAAAGTTTACTATAGATGTTTTTTATTACAAATAGCTTAAGCCCATGTCGCACAAAAAGGAATAAATTAAAAATCCATTTCAAATGAAATTTTATGCGATTTACCATTTACAAATGGGCGTACTTAAAAAATAAGGATTATTAGTGCTATATAAGACAGTGGGAGCAGTTTTTTAATAGATTGTTCAAACAAGTTTCGTACAACTATATTATACGTAAATAGGGGTATATGTAGGTCTATATTACACTTAAAATAAAATTTTATTTTCAGAATGTGTTCAAAACATGTACTTAAGTTTTCAACGATTAACGAGTTTTTTGAAAACGATAATAAAATGATTAAAAAAGGGGAAAATGCCTTGGAGTCAAACCATGTCCTTCGAATGAAATTCGACGGAGACCTGTCGACTGTCAAAGGAGAAGTTCATGGTAGCATGAAAGACAAAAGTTATAATGTTGAGGTAGTTTAAATTACTATCAATCATATTTTTGAGCATTTTTTATACTTATGTTTTAATATTGCAGATTATACTAAATAAAACAGGAGACATATTATCAGCCAACTGTTCGTGCCCCACAGTTATCAAATGCCATGATATTGCATCAATGGCATTATTTGCACACTATATCATATCAGTCACTGATAAGGAGTGCATTTGGAATGCGCCAAAAACTAAATCCAGCGAAGTTAAAACCGCTGAGGAACTATATCCCAGTAAGCCTTATTCAGCTGTGAATCGTCAGGTTACCAATGAGGAACTAAATCACCTATGTAGTAAACTCAGCAATTTTGGAAATACTGTAGGATTTTCCTGGCTATTGCAAAAAGAAACTCTCAATAAAGATGATATAAGTTATTTGCCAATAATTAAGAATATTATATCGTCAGATGATTTCACCAAATCCACAGATAAGGCTCAATATCTAAGGGGCGAATGTGCAGTTGACGATGCAGCTATAGAACACATAGCAGAAATAACCAGTGGCCAAGGGCAAAATGAAAAGTGGTTTATTGTAAGCAAGTTCCGAGTAACATCCAGTAACTTTGGAGTAATACTCGCTGCTTATAAGCGAAACAGGTACCCAGAGAGCTTGTTTAAATCACTTATAGGTAGGTTTAGTTTACTTTAGTTTTTTAGTTGTATATTGCTATTTTTTTTATAAAAATGTATTTATTTTTGTAGGGTCTTACAATCTAGATGGTGTTAAGGCCATACAATGGGGAAAAAGCCATGAAACAAATGGCATAGACTTTCTAAAAACCAATTTCAATGTGGATATCCAACCAACTGGTGTCTGGTTGACAAATTCTGGAATCTTGGGAGCAAGTCCTGATGGACTAATAGACGATAACAGTATTGTCGAGATCAAATGTCCATATACATATAGAAAGTATATTATATATTTTAATGATAGTGGTGAAATTGTTATAAACCCAAACCACAATTATTACCACCAAATTCAAGGAAACCGTCACATAACAAAACGTAAAAAATGTTTATTGTGTATTTGGACCTTGCAGGAAACCATTACTGTGGAAATTGAATATGATGCATCTTGGGCAGAAAATTTATTAATTTTGGAAGAATTTTACTTTAACCCTTTAACGCTCAAAATTACTGTACGAGGGAAAAATGTAAATTGTATGTCGTATGCGTTCTTTGAAATGCCAGGAAACCGAAAAACAACTTTTTTTTCAAAAATCCATTTTCACTTTCCCAAAATATGCTGGTAAACCTTTCTACCAGAGAGCAACCCGGCCAAAACGTATTGTGAATTTTCACTGGTATAACAGGAATGCCACTTCATAATATTGTCGAGTTATTTATTTAAATGCTTACTAATTTATTGAATAGCATATGATACATAGGCATATATATGTATATATTGTCAAAAAGCCAGTTACATCTAGAATATAACTATTCTAATCATTCTAAATTAATCTTTACACTTATCTTATGCTAAGCTAAAATATAAGAATTATAATTACATTACACTAATATCTATATAACTATCTAATACTACATTCCAATAATAATTATAATAACCATATGCAAAAAATACCTGATTTTGCGACCAATAAAAAATTTGAAATCTTATGAGTACCAAAACCACGTTATTTTTTACAACTAAAACATAACATTTTTTCTCCGATCGAATAAACGCAATAATTAATAGCTTTATTGTTACGCTGTGTCACGGTTTTTTCAACAAAATTAATTGTGAAAACTGTCAAATTCTAAATCAATTTGCAAGGTTTGCAGTATGTAATGCACATTTTAAATTTATTATGTTCATTGAAAAAATAACATTTCCTACTCGCGATGAAATAGGTTTTTTTCGTTCATGAAAATGTTTTACTTTGAGCGCTTGTAAAATATACTATGTTCAACTGTTATTTCTTTCGTCCTAGTTACGAATATATTTACGTACTGTTAGTTCTTGTTCATCATGCATTTTTCAGCTTGCAAACACGTCTGAAAGGTATATTATTTTTTGTCAAATCGGAGACAAAATATGTATTTTTTTGTAAAAATCATGAAAGCTTTTGCTATAAATAAAACTTAATATTTTGAAGTAGCGTCCTGGTATAATTTCTAACAAAGAGTTCAAATATATTGGCATATTTTTTATTAGTATAGTTAGTAGCGACTATTAGATCACTTACCAGAAACCTGCCTTGAAGAGAAATAAAATTCACTTTTCATGTGGCTGCAAACAACACAGTTACTTGAATGGACAAAGTAAAATAGTTTTTGAAATGTGAACTGAATAATATAAACCCTTCCGAGTGGAACACTAATGTTCTGTTTAAAATTTATGACTACCCTATTGTAAACAATTCGGGCTGCCGCGACCTTCTTCAAATATTTCACCTAAAATGCCACCGCTATCGGTTTGACCGTAAATATTTTCCTAGCGCAACATAGCAGCAAAACCAATTCGATTATATCATCAGTAGATATGTTTGTAAATACTCGAAACACAAAAATAAATTGTATAAAACGTACGTTATTACTAAAAAATTGGACATAAATATAGACTAGTTTTACGACGCAAATGAAAGGTTTCCATATATCAATTTATTTTTCAAAATCAGGACAAAATTATTTCTACTACTTATCAATATTATAATCCTTACATATTATACTAAAACTCTTACCAGCTGAAAACTTGAAAGTTGCTCCCACAAATGAATAACAAACACAAAACTTTATCAATGCGCGTACACACTTCAAAGTCGTGACGCGGAATGCACGCTGGTAATACTGTCATACCAGATACACACTTTCACCAAGGTTTATTGGGGTAGTTTTATAACTACAATAATTGTAGAAAATATAAAATTAGACAAAGGAACTGCAATGTCTGTAGAACGGACACAAGACGTTTCAGAGCAGTATTAAGTTTCAAAACAAATGTTATTGATTGTTATGCGTAGTGGTATAACTGTCTACCAGAGAGCGTTAAAGGGTTAAGCTATACTTACCTCGAATAATTGGAGAATAATTATTAATACATTTATTTATTTAAATTCATATGCAAAAAACATAATTTGTACATAGGTATTACATTCGGATTAATCTTAATTAATTCAGTATTTATAAACTGTACTAGCTATACAGTGAGAATAATGTAAGACTGTACTATACAAGACAAAAAAAACTGGGACAACTCTTGATAGAGATTTTAGCATAATTTGATTAGCTAAAACGAGGCTTTGAACAATTACGTTTATTATATCCATAGCAACGTCTAAACAATTTGACGGTTAAGTTAGAAATACCTATCAACTGTACATATTAAAGCAGTCATATTCACAACAGACCATACTTATTGTACCGGTTTTTTTTGTCTTGCATAGTACATGGCTGAATTATGCAAAATTAGACAGCGCATTTACTTAATGTTATCATGGTGTTTGTAAACCAAATAACAACACAGTGACTATAGAAACTAATTGAAACTGGATTATTTATTGTAATTTCAAAACCAACAATTGTTGCTACCACGGTTAAATTGATTAATGCTAAAATAAAGTTGCCAATGTCTTACATTGTTCACACGGTATAATAATAAAAAACTCTTCATTAAAATCAAACTAATATAGGAATAGATAATTATTTAGATTTTCTAAAGAATAAACTTAACTCTCATTTAAAAATCAACACATTTTTGCTTGATTTTATGTAGTTAGGTAAATTATTAGTCGTTGAAGCCTTTAAAAAATAATGTATTCATAGTACCTTATAAATTCGTTCGATTAATACATGTGCTATTTTTGTTTCTTGTCTGATGGGTATGAATATCGCTATTAAGTGTTATAAAAGTCTTTCAAGTGTGTTGGAAGTAAATTGTTCACTATTTTGAAGATAAATATTAATGTGCTGAATTTCAAACTATCGTATATATTTTACAACTGGAGCATATCTAACATGTTATTGATTGAAGTATATTTATTACAATTTCAAATAATTCGCATTGCTTTGTTTTGCATTTTTTGAAGGCTTGCAATCGAACTTTGGTTCATCATATACATTATCGAAGAACAGTAAAGGAAATGCGGCTTAATTTAGAGTATTATACACAACTATTTTTGAAGATCTAGATAAATTATTCGATATTCTAGAAAAGAAATGCAGCTTTTTTGAGACTTTCTGAATAATATATTCACAATGAGTTTTTAAACTTAAAACTGAAATCAATATAAAACCTAAATACTTCATTTCTTGAACGATTTCTGGTTTGTCATTATCAACAATTGTTTATAAATTATTTGTATTTAACTTATAACTATTTGTACTACATCAGGCCTTTGTTTTATTTACTTTGAATTTAAGTTTGTTATTATTGAAATGTTTATACCTACATATAAAGAAATAAAACACTTGGCCATAAAGTATGGTTGTTTTTTTAAATATAAAAAAGGAAAAAGTACCTACTATGAATTAAATAAAATACAATATATATGAATAATATTCTTCCACTTCTTTAATTAGTGGATAATGAAAGTTAGTAAGTGCAGCACATAACTGAAATTTGGGACATATAATATTGTGGTATTCTTTGCAAAATATTGTAACATTTTATTCTCCGTATCGCTCTCTCAACATGGATTCTTGCCTTTACAATTCTCTGGGTTTCATATACCTGAGCTTCTGTAAACTGAGGAGTGCTTAAAAATGGTGGAATATTTAAATGAACTCCTGCAGGTAGCAATTCTTTTATTAAAAAACCCTTGTCAGGTAGTATAAGATCCCCAGGGACCATCTGCTTTAGGACTTCACAGTGCTCAACTATTTTTTTATCAGACACTGATCCTGGGTATGCATCACTTACATAGGTTATAACTCCATTTGGTGCTACGCCCACTAATACTTTCCATGTATTGCGGTGTTTATATGAGCTATAGGTCAGTCTCTGATTTTCCATGCTGCCTGGCGTGGCTGAATAAATTTCTGTGCAGTCAAGAATAATTCTGCAGTTCGTAAATGTCTCAAATGCAGCAGGAAGACAAGCTTGGTTCTTGCTTCTTGGTGGAATTGTTTTCATGAGCTGCTTAAATAATACTTCATGTAGGGCATAAATCCAGGTCATTACAATATTAGTGACGGTTGCAGAGCTGCAGCCAAATCGAAGAGCCAAGTCTTCATGTGGCAAGTTTAATCTTAGTTTCATTAATGTCATCAGTAACTGATCCAATTTTGAAAACATTTGTACTTGCCAATTTGCATAATATTTTAATTCAAAGTTTGCCATAAATTTATGTAACACCATAAATAATTCATTGTTTGGTATCTCTGTATACTTGAGGACATGCGAATCGTCATCCTTGATGTGCTCATAACTAAAGCGTACTGAAAGTTTTTCAAGTTTTTTTGTCAATTCGTCCACATCTTGCCTTAAGAAGTAATTCTCTGCTTCCAACGATGCTCCTGAAGTTCTACTGACACTTCTCAAACATGAAGGTAAATCTTCTGCATTGGACGGTGCACTTGTTGATGGTCCAGCTACCGCAAGATCCTCGGCAACATGTGCCTGCTTACTATTGGTTCGTTTTCTACAACTGATTTAATAATCTATTAATATTATGTTTGCTTTAATTTTCTATTAAAGGTTAAAACAAGCTAGCAAATTTAAACATTTTTTTACATTGCTTTTCAGGACCGTGAACATATTTATATACGAATAACTGATGGCATACCTTTTTTCTGGAGATGTAGTAAAGCCAAATTTTCTTTTAGCATTGAACTCAAATATTGTGACACACTGCTAAAAGACATGCTCCGATTCCGTAGTTTTCTGAATTTTGTCTAGATGGCGCTGCGTTTGTGGTGGTAAATTTAATAGCTATTTAAGTCACAAGGAATGTAAGGACCTATTAACATTTGAGGTAGGCAAGTATAAGCCAAGACGAAGTCGCGGCTTGATGCCTACCGAAGATGTTAATAGGCGATACATTCCGAGTTACCTTATTATATTTTTCCCGCTGCTTATCAAAATTTTCCTAGATTTTTGAAAAAATTGTTTGGTTTGTCACCTGTCACCAGGATAAATTTTCGTGAGTCGTGTTACCTATGAGTGTCACATGTCACATAAACACTTGCAATTTAGAAACAAAACGTCTAAATCTGCATCTTGCTTTGCTAATTTTATTATCCTAGGAACTTATTAGTAATTTACGTAACAAGTATAGAAAGTGGAGCTTTTCAGTACGAGTGAGATGTTTCCGGAAGAGGCCGTTAGGCCGAGTCCGGAATTTCGAGACGAGTATGGAAAAGCCACTTTCATACGAGTTTCGTACAATATTTTTTCGTACACTAGCATACAAAACGGAACACTAAATTTATCCTCGTATATAGCAAATAAGTAGAGTAATATTAATGTAATGTAATATTATATGTGTTGTAACTAAGGAAACGTACGGCAAAGTGCTACTTTGCCGTACGAATACCGCAAAATACTACTTTGCCGTACGAATACCGCAAAGTGCAACTTTCTGATTAATAAATTGTACGGCAAAGTAGCTCTTTCAATGCTAGTGTACGAAAAAATAATATTAAGTTCCGTGGTCAAGGGAAAGCAGCAAACAAATATAATCACCGACTTACACGTTTTGTTACTAAGGCTGTATCACTGACTTAACATGATCAGCAGCGGGAAAACTTAATAAAACGATTGCTGCTACATATTGTTATGCAGTCATACGATGTGTGCGGTCTGTCTACCTACATTTTACACTATGAAATGTTAAATATGTAATTTTATGGTCCTGTGATATCTGTATATACTCAATAGTTCAATTAAAAATTAAAAATTGTAAAGAATTTATTTTAGAATTTCAAAGAATATAATAAAATTATATTTACCCTCTATGTTAGGGTAGTTAGGGAATTCTTTAAAGCTGAAAACACAAATGTGCACATATTTAATATCGCCTAGCACTGTATGCCATATAAAATTAATAAGATCAGTATTACTTGCAAAAAATATTTATTATAAAAATTAAAATACAGAGACTTGTTTAGAAGTAAGTAATAAAAACGTGGTCACCCTGTATCATACCTCAAATGTAATAATTTTATAGTTAAGTACATTAGTACAATCTACAAGTTAACAACAATAATTGTGCTCTGAAAAAGGTTCAGTTCTAATAAAGTTTGAAGGGTTATTCCAATTTGCTTTTATATTAATTTCCTTATTTGTCGATTTTATATAACAACTAGTTTTGGATTTTTTATTCCTCTGGGTTGAGAAAATGACTGTTTTGTTATTTTCTTATTGGCTGGTTCTTTATTACTGTTTACATTTGTATATCCATCACTATTCGTAACATTATTTAAACTCAATTCTGCAGAAGCACTCTTTACAAATTTTAAAGCGATATTCAAATTATCCAGATTGTCAATATGGTTTGCAGATAAAGCAATGGAAGAAATTTCATCTATAATTGCTTTCTGGAGATCCTTTACTTCAGTAGGTTTTTTAGACAAATTTTTCAAATGCATGTTAATTTCATCTTCAGTATTTTGGATAAAACTGGCAGCTGGATTGCCAACATCTTCCGTGTGGTCGTCATTCATTAAATAATGAATATTTATAAAATGAATATGTTTACAAATGGTTGATTTTATATGATAATCAACACAGTTACAACTGAATGAGTGAATGCATATTTGGCAAATATTGCACATTAATTGGCAACAAAGTGGTTTATTAAGATTTTCTACAATGTAAGTTTTTGAAGTGTTTTAATTTGTTACTTCCCATTTTCCTGCAGTGAGTACAAGTATCAAAATTTGACAGCACTCTGATGTCTTGCTGTCAAAGTACTAACCCGATCACTAACTTTACCTTTAGTCAATTTGATCAAACGTTCAACTTCTTTGTCTCTTAAAAATCTAAGTACTCAATGGATGGCTTTATCTAATCTTCTAACATTTTTTCCTTCCATATATTCATACTTTATTATTCTGTGCATAGATTCTATGTACATATTAGTGTTTAGTCCAACATCTTTTCGATGACAATAAGCCCACAATTCTGGCTTTGAACTGAACCCACTAACAAAATATTTATGAAAATTTTGCGTATACTCATCTTCTTGGGGCTGTTTTAAAAATTCAGCATAACATGCGTTAAACACATCTTCCTCGACTGTTGTTTGCAAAATTTTACACATTTTGTAAATACTTTGTCTTTTTTGTTTTGCATCATTGGCATCACTTCCAGATATTTTATTCAAATTTAATCAATTACAATAAGACATAAATCTTCCGAAGCAAATCTAAATTCGTTTATTTCTTCTACACTGAGTTGAGATGTTGCAGATTCCATTCCTGGACTTTTATATAGTATGATGGGGTTATTTTCACTGGAAAAACATTCTTGCACCCATAAGCTGACACTAGTGGCATCGCTACTGTATGTTTGCCCATCGTTTACAGTTATATTAAAAGATGACTTAATGTTGTGTACATCTTTTCGAGTCACGATATCAATTCTGTTGAAAAACATACTTTGATTAGTTTTTTGTACAAGGAAATCATGTGCTATTTATAAAGATCCAGAAACGATTTCACATATTTTAGTTAGTATTACTATTAGCAATGCAAATTAATTAATTATGCATTATATAAATTAAAATGCAAATCAACTGCATATATATTAATATTTAATTTTTTAAAAATATTATTGTCAGTTTACACAATTTACTTTTTACCTGGACAATTTTTCTTCGGTTATATAATTTCTCAAGCCATCTAGTATTCTCGATACTGGAACTCCCTGGGTTAATTTAAAAGCAACATGTTCTCTATCCTTTTTGCTGATTCTTAAATGTTGAATATTTTTTTCATGACCATAATGGTAATCGCAATATGTAACACAGCACTCTTTTGTATTTTTATCAATAGTTAAAATTATATGACTTGTACACGAACCATAAATTTTAGAATAACCTTGTGATTTTAACCTACGTTGTCGCACTACCAATATTTTCTTGAGAGAATTTAGCCTTGACGTTCGGTTACATTTAAAATATACTATATCTTTATTTTCTTTTTTCTTCACACAACTTTTAAAATAGTTAACTTAATTTTTTTTGCTCGCATTGTAACCACTGATAAAAACCTGAAATAAAGTTTAGTTATAACTTCTTTTGTATACCTACTAAATCAATGTTTTGTAAATACCTACTTTGGTATGATGAGAACTGCAGATATTGGTACTTCATGTTTTACTTTAATGTGTTCTAGCAACAAGGCCGTGGTCCTGAAAGACACCTTGCAACCATTTAAGCATTTACAAATATAATTTCCTTGAGGTTTTTCCCGTATCTTTGGAGCAGTGTTATTAAAAGTTTTATCTACTTTGCGTTCGTACTGAGGCTATTACGATACGCGTTTGCGTATCGTAATAGACACAAAGCGATGCTATAATAAAAATACTAAAAATTTTCATTTTTTTTGCTTAAAAAAGTGGCAAAGTAGATAAAATACTCTATGATACCTCGTTGATAAGGCATTTTGTAGCACTTACTCCTTTAGGGCACTCCTCGCTTCGCTCGTCGTACCCTAAATTCGTGCGTGCTACAAAATGCTTCTTATAAAACTCGTATCATAATATACTATTATGCACATTTCTAATGTGCTTGTTCAAATTTCCGTATGATGAAAATGTTGTTTTATAAATACTGCAGAAGTTATCCATCTCGTTATATTATTTAAACAAATACACTTTAACTGATTTTCATTTTAAGGTTAAGGTTGAAATGTCAAACGAGAGACTAGGACAGAAAAACAAGAACTACGGTAATGTTCGTATGGAATCGGAGCATGTCTTTTAGTGGTGTGTCACTTTCCTTAAACTAATTGCAATGTTAAAAACGAAACATTAAAATTTTAGGTCAAATCAGTTAATTACCAACATATGGGTAAAACGCTTGGAAAAGGTAAAGCATAGAGGAAGCTGAAATACATATCTAAGTACTTTTGGAACCAATATTGCACTAAGGCAAAGGTCTGGAGCAGCAATACGCGTTCAACTTATAGCAATAGCTATAAGAAATGCTTGTGTCACGAGGAAGAGTAGAAGGTTACCATGCCGGCGTCAACCATGCAGCGACAGCGAGTCACGTAATATTACCAAAAGAAAGCGACAATTTGCTTATAACGTAGGTACATGTAATATGCCGAATGCTAAATCACATGGTGCAGGTCATTAATTACACCAGAGAAATTAGACAAAATAAAAGCAAAACTTCGGAAAAATTTCCGGAAAGCTGGATTTTGGTATGAGCCTTGATATTGTGGTTTTAAACAAAATGTCAAAAGTCCTCATCGATCCGAGTGCCGCTAAAAATTTTAAGGGGGGGGGGGCAAAGGTCACCAAAAACGGTATTTCGTTAACGGTCACTTTTACAGAAAAAATATTGATTATCAAATTTATAGTTTATATAATTTCTAAATATAAAGATATCATGGCTTTTATTCGTAAAGGTAACCGTTTTGGAAATAATTCGATTTACAGAGTTGAAACGTGCACTCTTTTCCACACCATCTTCAAGGTAGAGTACAAGGTGCGTTTTTTTTTCATGTGGTGTCCCCAGTAGGCATATTCTACGTTTATTTTTGTTTGAAAAACGTTTATTTTAAAAAAAATATGAACTTGTCCATTAATCAATTTTGGATTCAACACAGGAGTTATTAATATTCATCTTCAGACTCTATATCAATCGGTATGCTTTCTTCTTCATCATCTCCTTCTTCTTCTTCTTGTTCTTCTGCTGTCTTCTCTATTCCCATAGATTCAGTCAGGAAACGTGATAGATCTACATCTTCAGTGGAGTCGCAAGTATCGACGTCATTTATATCGGGTGTTACATTTAAGCAAGACTGACGAGATACAGTATTTTTTTTTTTCGGATTTGTTCACAACGTTGTTTAAAGTGTAGTCATAGTGACGCTCTTCAAAGCACCCTACATTTATCAGTCTAGCCAACCCTCTACCTTAAAATAATTTCAAGTTTCTTAAAATTTCTTAAATAATTTGTTATAAACGTTTGAAGAAAAAATACTATATGTTATTCGGAACAAAAGTATCTTTATGTGGCTCGGTTGTAATTATCTGCCTCGCAAGCTCGGCAGATAAACAGTCCAGCGACGCCAAATAAATTATAATTTTTGCTCCTAATAACATAATATACTATTATGCTCCTACACGAATAGCAAGCCGATGTCGCTTGAGGTTTTATGACAACGGAGGGAAACTTTTCGGAGCACATTCCTTCTCTATCTAGACTACAGTGTACTATATATGTGTTTTTTTCTATTTTTATGGGCTCTGAAACAAGAAAATTCTGGAATATTTCAAATCGCAACTTCAATCAGATATACATGCCATTGATGAGTGCATCTATTCGTTACAACTCTGTAAATCGAATTATCTCCAAAACAGTTACTTTTACGAATAAAAGTCATGATATCTTTATTGTTACAAATTTCATAAGCTACAAATTTGATAATTAATATTTTTTCTGTAAAAGTGACCGTTAACGAGATATTAACGAAATACCGTTTTTGGTGTCCTTTGCCCCCCCTTAAAATTTTTAGCGGCACTCGGATCGATGAGGACTTTTGACATTTTGTTTAGAACCACAATATCAAGGCTCATACCAAAATCCAGCTTTCCGGGAATTTTTCTCTGGACTAAATACTTTTTTAAACATATGACTAAGCACATTTGACGAGGCAAAATGTACCACGTTTCAGTTGGGATTGTCAAAATGCACCGCTGTTTGGTCACAATCAATCAGAGAGCTAGAATATTTGCCATTGACCGAAACGTGGTGCCATGGAGGTTAGAGAGGAGGAGATGGAACGATTTGTTACGAAAGTGGCCGCTTTTCGTGTCGTAAGTTCTCTAGTACAGCTATACGTCACCGCGGCGTAAGTGTTCCACTTGTGGCTGAAAATCGTATGCTTACCATGTTTACTACGTTTAAATTTAACAATTTTTCTGTATTACGGTTATCAAACGTGTTGTAATGTCGTCCAATTGTTTTGTGTCGGGTTGCAAAACTGGTAATGGAGTATGAAAGCGTGGAATAGGAAAAATGGATTGGAAAACTCTAGTTTTCCAATATTAAAATTTTGATTCAGGGGTAGAGACTTTCCTACAGAAGTTTTCGACAACACTAAAAATGCTTTGGTAAAAAAATAAAGACATCGTGGTTCTAAGAGGTTTCAATATTAATTTTAACAAGCCAGATAGTTCCTACAACAAATTTAATGACCTGCTTTTATCGTATAATATGCACATCACACTGAGGGGTCCTACAAGAAGTAAAAATTGTATCGACAATATTGTAACCAATCTTAGTACTTTGGTACACACCGCAGACCTAATATTCATTTAGAAGACTACAATCGTGGAGAAATTATACATATTTTTAAAAAGAGCTATACTCAAACAAACAAAAAAACTGTAACAGTTAAACTAATAATAGAAGTGGGACTAAATAAATTCTATAAATATATGAGTTAAGTAAATTGGGATTTTGTTATAAAGTTTTGGTTCTTGATGTAAAATTTGATAAATTAAAATTTACAAATTTGCTACAAGAAGCATATCTAGCTTCCTTCCAAAGTAAAACGATTAAGATACTAAATAGACCAAATTCTGTAAATTGGTTTACTGACGAGACAATGCGAGAATACCTAAGATATTTAAACAGTTGCAATTTTAATGTGTAACTTTTATCTATACTCTGTGTAACAAGTTTTTATAAATGCATTGTAACGTATATGTACGTACATTTATTTTCTATTATATAATAGTAGCACAAATTAAATTACTTTAATAGTGTTGCTAGCTACAACGTATCCACTATTCTCAAAAATGCATTCACATCATTTAAACTGTTAACCTGGAGAAATTTGATTAGAAGTTCAGCACCTGTGACAAAAATGGTTATATGTGAATCAGAATCTTACACATTTTGTACATAATTCTGAGATGTACTCATCAAACGAGACCTTAATAACTGAAATTACATAAAATAAATTAGTTCCTTGAATGCAATGCATTAATATGTACAGAGTGCTTTAAAAAGAGCTACATGTAGCTGCCTTTCGAATTTCTTTGCATGTGAATTTGTAGGTAACGCTATATTCTTTATTGTCCTCAAACTAACCAGAGCTGTCAATACTTAAACAGATTCACAATTCTGGCTAATTTGAGAACTACAAAAAATATACCAGCACATAAAAACTAACATGGAAAAATTCAAAGGCAACTAGATGCAGCTCTTTTTTAATCAGTTTGTATATTATCAGGAAACTCTGTTTACAAGAATTAAACAAGTTAGCAATATTCATAATGCATAAAACTGGGCTTATGATAAATATGAATGGTAAATATAAACGTTTAACTGACAAATTTTAGCGTTTCCTCTATGAATTAATCAAAATTGCACCTGTTCCCATTGCATTCGCTGCAAAAACAAGCCCAGACTGCAACACTTGCGCCTCTAGTGGGGAATTTGGTCACTAAGAACTAGACAACATAAATAGTACCATTTCAATATGACATCGGCGCATTTCGTTCCATCTCCTCCTCTCTAACCTCCATGCGTGGTGCATTCAGTGATTTTGAATGACATAGATACAAGTATAGCATTTAAAATTACATACGTTTATGTGCCAAGATGTGTAACATCCCTTTTTCGTGCTATCTTCTTCTGTAATACAGAATATGAATATACTCTATCTTTCTTGCAGTTACTAGCACAGCACCCTAGATATAGAACACAGCATGCATATTTTTGTTTTTCAAAAACGTATGTTGGTTATTGCACCTTGTTATGAACAAGAAATGTCAAACTCACATTTTAGGTGTAAACACATAACCTTAAAGTCGGCTGTTTACTAATTTCAGTATGACTAAATTATGCTTTAAATGCGATAAAGATGATCAACTATTTCCATGTGATGGCTGTAAAAGAGAGCTGTGCAAAAAGTGTGGAGAAATATCTGAAACCGAAATAAGATGCTTAAAGTTACGTAAGAGAAAACTGCTAATCTTTTGTGAACCATGTAAGGTTGGTGTTTTTCGTGTACCAGAGTTAATTAAGGAAGTGCAGCAGCTACTTGAGAGTAAATTTGATCAATGGTGACAATATGTCATGAATGTGCAAATAAGCTGGATATGGGTCACAACGAGGCTTTGATCTCAGAAATGTTTTAACGTCAACAGCGAGCTAAAAATGTTATACTTTTCAACGTTCAAGAACCTCATGGTAACTCCTATTCAGAAAAAGCCCACGTAGACAAAAACTCAGTCAAAGAACTGTTGAGATATCGAAGTGGATACTTAATAACTTGAAACTTTTTAGGTTAGAAAAATTTGATATAGTATAATACCTACATCGTTTAGAAGTTATTCTGAATTCTTGTGAAGAAGCAAAAAATATTTTAAGAAACAAGAATAAAATTGCAGTGCCTAATGTGCAAATTAAATCTGATCAGACTCGAGCGCAAACAGATTACTTACCTTAAAAAAAAATAAGGCTAAAATTGAGCGGTTTAATAAGGAAGGGGTTACTAATACAACAATCAAATACCTAAATGGTGCTCCTACAATTGTGGATGCCACTTCCCGTAGTAACTCAAAAAACTACTAACTGTGTACTATCACAATACTCGTGGCCTTCGGACCAAATTACAGTTACAAATTGCAGTAACTACCAATAGTGATTATGATTTAATAATTTTTACTGAGGCATGGTTGCAGAGTGACATTTCTGATAATGAAATGGGACTCTCGAACTACACTGTGTTCAGGAAGGATCGGAATAGTGAAACTACTGTTTTTAGTAGAGGTAGTGGTGTTTTGATAGCTGTTCGGAACCATCTCTGCAGTAGCCATATTTATGTTACTAACACTAATGTTAAACACTTGTTTGTAAAAATTTCCTGTCAGTTAACTTATCTTATAGTGGGTGCAGTTTCTATTCCACCGAGGTCTGCGGGGGATATACGTGTTGTCCCCAGAAATTTTGAATACGAGCATTTCAATGCATTACTTGGCGCTTAGTTACTACTCTCATTTTTTGCTTAGCCGAACCAAATATTTTAATTCACTAAGCAACGGAAAATAATTAGTAATTTCTAGTTTTTACTGATTTTGTAATAAAATACGGAATCAAAGTCAAAAATAGTTACACGATACAAATTACACTTAAATTCTAACAAACACAATATTAACCTAATGAATAACAAATAGCTAAGTTCATTTTATTAAATGTTCAAAAACATCTTGTTGAGCCAGACAATATCCCAGGCGACCATAAAATTCTGGTCTAATTTCTCTTAACATCGCAAGAGTGATATTTTGAGAGGCTTCAAGAAGTTTTATTCAGAGCTCATCCACGTTGTTATCTCTTTGATGCTGATGGGTATAAATTGTTTGTGGCAAAAAAAAAATATATATTTGGGGACAAATCAGGAGATCTTGGTGGCCATTTTATGTCTCATGTGGTGCTAATAATACGATAAGGAAATATTGATTTAAATATTCCTTAGCCGCATTGTGAGCAGGACATCGGTCGTGCTGATACCAGATGTGGGCCATATCAATGTTTTGTAAGCCTTGAACTGCTGGTATCACTTGCTTGTCAAGCAGTTGCAAATACTTTTGGCCATTGAGGTTCCCGTCAATAAAAAATGATCCTATAGTAGTGTCCCCCAGTATACCAGTCCAAAAGTTAAGTTTTTGGGGGTATTGATGGATTTTCAGAACCAGTTTCCTCAAACAAATGTTTAACATTGAAGACCGAACTGGTGTTTACTGTCACATTGTATGCCATAACAAACAAATTATTTGCGATTTCATTCGTGGAATGACCTCGATAAAACCATTTAACAATTTGAGTATTCTGTTCTGTTGTCAACATTTTGAAAAGAAAAATTAACCACTTATGTGTATCATATTTGAAGCTATGTATAAAGTCAAATTGACATGCACAACCAACAGTTAAAAAACGAAAGTGAGAAACACTTTCTGCAACTACTGCGACTACTTATTGTCTGGGTAAATTATTATACAACATTGTTAGAATGTACTTATATAAAAAATAGTCAGTACTACTTAATGGATTTTATTATTCCAATTTAACAAAAACAAGAATATAATTCCATTTTATATATTCAATTCATATGTATTGTTGCTTATCTAGTTCTACAGCCAGTTACTAAAAAGCAGAAATTGGGAATTGAACCAACTTATTTGTCCAAAAATACAAGAAAATTTATTAGAAAATGAGGAAAATAGCACACCAAGATATAGTGCGTCTCCCGATGGGGTAGGTACTACACTCTTGTAAACTATCGAATTTTTTATTCTTCAGGAAAAAGTCATTCTTGATAAAAAGTTTTACTTGTCTTAGGAAGTCACAGTGATTAAACATGATAAAGTATACAAAACATTAAAAAAAAATTTAAATGTAATATTGAACTTAAGCAAAGTACTGACTCTTATTTTTAACTTTTATGAAAAATTTTATTTAACAAAGTTGTTACAAAACTGAAGAAAAGCTCAACTATGGAGTTTGGTTAAAAATAACAAAACTAACTTTTTCCTAAGAAAACTAAATTTTTGAGGTTGATCTAGAATTCTTTTATACTTTCTTATTCTTGACAGAAAAAATAGTTCAAGTGAGAACAGTAAACAGTAAAAAAATCTTTCTTTATAGTGACAAATTCAAACAAGCTCCTGTCAAATGACACTGATAATTTTAACGACAAGTTAAGATGGCACCTTTAAACGAAGCTCATAAAGCAATAAATCGAACCAGATTGAGGAATGGGGTGAGCATATGGGTCTTGCTCAGAAAAAAAAATCTGCGATACTGAAACAATAATTAGAAGAAAACAAGGCACAACCAAAATTTTCGAAAATTAGGGTATCTTGATATTTTCACCGCTTAGTTTACTATGAAGGAGCTGGTACATACATGTTTTCTATAGCAACCGGCACAGAACTTCAGAAAAAGTTATCTTCGTGCAGCATTGAAGGTGGAGTTTTCCATTTTAAATAGTAACCATGTGTTGATACGCAGGTTAAATGAATCAATGCCCTTTGATCCTAACTCACAAAACCAACCAAATTGTGTACAGGTAGGTGTAGGTATATACAAACCTACCTGCGCTAAAATTCTTAAGGTTCCGCGCCAGTTGCTATATTTTTTTGATAGTATACATATCTATACATTTAGCATGTGAAAAGTTTTCTTTCGGCACCTATTTTGAGACTTCTCCCAAGCCGATTTATATATTTTTTTTAAATAGAAGCTGCCACCATGTGGGTTTGCAAATATGTACTGCTCAACAAATGAACTGAACCATTTGCATATATTGGTGCAATTTTATGAATATTTCCAAAAGGGCAGTCATGGCATTTTTGGTAACCTTTCAGGATTGTGTCAGTATAAAAAGCATTTCTTTTCGTAATTTTGTTTAAATAAAACTAATTCCATTAATAAAATATTATCATTTGAAAATTTAGAGTTTTTCCCAAATGTTGATAGCACATTGCATACAAAGTATGCCAAAAAATTGTAAATGTTCCAAAAAGACTCGAAAAACTCTTAATTTCCTTTATTTCATACTGATGTCAAAAATGGAACATTCAAGTCTTAGTACATTAAAGTAAAATATTAAAGTTCAAGTACTTTAAAATTATATGTCAGTTGTTAACATTAAATTTGAAACGATTTACAACTTTTTATTTAAAATTCATTAAACTTGCAGTATGAAATAAACTGTTGTATTCACCACGAACGAAAAGTGTTTTTAAAGGTCCTCGCAAGTAATTCCGTCCTTGGCTGATGCCTCGGCCTTTAAAATGTCACTTTTCGTTTTAGATAAATAAACTACTATTTTTTGCTCTTCCTCTTATTTTTGTTAAATAGTATTTTTTATAATGGTATTGTTTTTTAATTGTATTAATATGCTTCAGTTGATATTATCCAATTATAAAAATACAAAACTTGTTTTCATTAGAATAGTTTGTAAGTATATGTAGTAAATCCCTGTTATTTTTATAAACAAAAACATATTTCAAATAAATTTGATATTTAAATAGCAGCTTTGTGCTTTATTATATGTATATCCACATATTATGTATCATGTACAAAATATATTCACGACAAGCATTACTTTAGTATCTTTAATTTCATTGCAACGTTGGGAAATATTTTAATTTGAAGCATTGCCATATTACTATTTTTAATTTTTTAGTGTGACACAACAACCTTTCAATGAAAAACGTTATAAAATCTAACTCGGAAAAACTTCAAAAATTCAAGAGAGATTGAAAACTTCACAGCCTAACACAGGAGTTTATTTATTTATTTATTTTTCAATATAATCCCTTTTTATGCTGTGATCCCAGTCTGATAAAGCTTCGTCCTGGTTTTTAAAATACCCCGTTATGGCTGCTACAGCTTCTTCCGTGGACAAAAATCTTTGCCCTCCTAGGTGTTTTTGAGCTTCAGAAATAGATGGAAGTCTGAGGGAACATGAAGTACCAATTCAAAACCGTACCGATGAATTTCACCCATCGCAACTGTTGATGTTTACGCCAAAGCTTCATTTTGATGGTGTAGGATACGTTTCGTTAGCATTTCAGTTTGCTTTCTTTGAATTTCTTCACGAAGTTGATGTAAAAAGTTCGAGTAGTATTGTCCTGTTATGGTTTGATCCTTAAGAAAGGAATCCACCAGCAATATTCCCTACCCGTCCCTAAAACCAAAGCCATCACTTTACCAGAGGACGGCACCACCATTGCTTTTTTGGGAGGTGGTGAGCCCTTATGCTTCCACTGTTTCGACTGCTGCTTTGAGTTAGGCTGATAATAGTGAATCTATGTGTCATTGGTGGTAGATAACAAATCTTTAAATAAAATTATTAAGATCAGCCTCATAACAGAGCAGCGACGTTTGAAAACGAACACGTTTCTAATCAATTATCAGAAGCCAAAAAGCCCACCTCGCAACAACTTTCGACTTTCCTAACTCATTACTTATAATGTTTTGAACCCATTCATAGGATATGCCCACAGCCTCTGCTATTTCTCGAACCTTGATTCGCAGATCTGCGATGCCCGTATCGTGAATCAAATCGATGTTTTCTTCAGTGGTAGCAGAAGCAGGTCCTCCACTGCGAGAATCATCTTCAATGCCGTTTCTTCCCCTGTTTCAATTCGGCTGCCCACTTTTTGACCATTGTGTATGGAGGACAAGATGTTCCCAAAACGTTTGCCATGTCTTCATGAATTTGTCCTTTTTGTGTACACATTGCTCCACAAAATTCCACAAGTCTCAAATTAACAGAATAACGTAAAGCTTTGCATATAACCAATAACAGTGCCCATAACCTCACTACGAATAATTGTAGCTATAATGTTGCCCTCTCTCTGTCATGTAAAATTTTCAATCTATTCGCATAGAAACTTTCTGCAGTACATATGGGGTGCTCATTATTTTGAAATTAATTGAAAAATACATGACTCATTGGTGTCTGTTTGACATATCTGTCACAACTATAAACATCTTGACAATTTCAATTTTGGTGCTTTTGCTTCAGGGTTGGTAAAGTAACTGCTACAAAGATAAATACATACACATTCTTTTGCTTGAGAAAGAGATGATAGCAAAAAAGTATGTCTTGGATATGTTGGCACATTAGATGAACCTTGTGTTTGTATCTATATCCTTCAAAATCACTGGGTGCATTGTGCCTAAATGCTTCCGGGACACACTGTATGTTAGAGTAGTTCACATCAATTACATTTGAACTATTCGAAAGTTGCGAATAATGGCAGTCTGCCTTGCATTTCAACATTGTTTGCTGCTAGCCATTCTCTAAATAAGTTACTTCTAATTTTGTGTTCTTTCATTTAACTAAAAATATTACAACTCAGTCTAGCGAATTTGTAAATATCTTTAATCAACTTAAACCAACAAGTTAATTTTGTGTTTTATTTTTAGACATAACATTTAATAAATCTGAATTCTTCATTATTGATAACAATTGGCGTTACACAGGAATTTAATAATTTTCCGCTTACAATGACCAGCAGATTGAAAGTGAAACAGTTGCAAATTTACCTGTACAGCGAGAGACCATCAAAGAAACTGTCAACATGACCGATCACGGATTGAATATTAAACAGGAGGAACTTCATATAAAAGATGAATTGCCTAGTACTTGTGTAGCAGATACAAGCATCGTAGAAGAGGAGTTTGTTTACAAACCCTGTGAATTTAAAGCAGAAGACGAAAGTAATTTCTTGGAACATGTGATGAATCATTCGGAAGAGTCTTACTCATGTTCCATTTGTGAATATAAAACTGCACGGAAATGTAACGTGGTTAATCATTTGAAGACACACACAGGAAAAAAATCATATTCATGTTTTAATTGTGAGTATAAGGCCGGAACGAAAGGTGATTTAGTTAAGCATATGAAGAAACATACAGGTGAAAAATCGTATTTTTGTTCTATTTGCGATTTTAAAGCAGCACTTAAAAGTACTTTAGTAATCCATATAAGGACGCATACAGGAGAGAAACCGTATGCATGTTCTATTTGTGATTATAAATTAGCTCACAAAAGTAGTTTAATACGCCATGTGAAGATCCATACAGGAGAAAAACCGTATGCATGTTCTATTTGTGACTATAAATCAACACAAAAAAGTGATTTAGTAAGCCATATGAAGATGCATACAGAAGAAAAACCTTATGCATGTTCTATTTGTAATTATAAACTAGCTCATAAAAGTAGTTTAGTACGCCATGTGAAGATCCATACAGGAGAAAAACCGTATGCATGTTTTATTTGTGACTATAAATCAACGCGAAAAAGTGATTTAGTAAGTCATATGAAGATGCATACAGAAGAAAAACCTTATGCATGTTCTATTTGTGATTATAAATTAGCTCGTAAAAGTAGTTTAGTACACCATATGAAGATGCATACAGGAGAAAAACCTTATGCATGTTCTGTTTGTGACTATAAATCAGCACATAAAAGTAGTTTAGTACACCATATCATGATGCATACAGGAGAAAAATCTTATGCATGTTCCATTTGTGACTATAAATCAGCACAAAAAAGGTATTTAGTATGCCATATGCAGAAGCATACAGGAGAAAACCTTTATTCATGTTCTATTTGCGAATATAAAACAGCAGAGAAAAGTAATTTAGTTAGACATATGAAGCTGCACACAGGAGAAAAACCTTACTCATGTTCTATTTGTGACTATAAATCAGCACATAAAGCTAATTTAGTAACCCATATGAAGATGCATACAGGAGAAAAACCTTATGCATGTTCAATTTGTGATTATAAATTAACTCATAAAAGTAGTTTATTACGCCATATGATGATGCATACAGGAGAAAAACCTTATGCATGCTGTATTTGTGATTATAAATCAGCACATAAATGTAATTTAGTAAGCCATATGAAGATGCATACAGGTGAAAATCCTTAAGCATGGTCTATTTGCAAGTTTAAATCGGCACAGAGAGGTCATTTGTTGAGCCATATGAAGACGCATTTATAGGGGATTTGCGAATATAAAGCAGCAGATAAAGGTAGCTTAGTTAACCACATCAGAAAACATACAGGAGAAAAAACTTATTCAAATTTTTTTTGTGACTATAAAGCAGTAAAAACAGATATATATATATGTCTATATATGTTAGCACTTCAGGCTTTAAGGCCCAGGGTTTGTTTTATGGCTTCTTTTCACATCTTTCTATCCATCTGGCCAGGTCTCTCCATTCTCCACTATACTCTCCATCCATTGCTTCTTTGATCTCCCCGATCTTCTGCTTCTCATCCTTCAGCTCCTCCATCCACGCCTTTCTTGTAGTGCTGCCTGTGTTCATTCTCTACAAATGTCCTAACTATATTAACTTGCATCACAATCTTTTCGATGCCGGGTTCTTTGTATAAGTTCTCCAATTCTTCTCTTCCATAGTTCTCCTATTATCTCCCCATATACAGGGTGATGTATGACGTCGGGGAAAAACTTTACCGGGTGATTCCTATGAGTAATTCAAATAAAAAACTTCAAATAAACATGTGTCATGTGTCCGAAAATTCTTCCTAAGGGAACTATAGCCGCTCAGAGTTTACTACAATGTTGAATGTGTACAACTCAAAGACAATGTTTAGTTACTAATTTAAAGCAAGAAGAAAGAACAAGAGTTCCTGTTTCTCTAAGTCTTTGAAAGGCTTTAGCGAACGTGTTGTAATTCGGTTGCCGTCTATCTGGAAATTGGCACTGATATTCTCTTGAAGCTTCAAGTGACTTTCCTTCATAAACTCCATAAATAAAAATTATATCAGCATAGTCATGTAGTGTAAACAGGTTCATAATTAACTTAATGTTGATGTCAGGGAACAGAAATGTGACAGATATATTTTTGTTTTCACATGAAAAAAATGAAATACGTAAGAAATAAGCCTGGCTCGATTGCTTTGACTGATTCATTGCGGTTACATGTAATAAAATTTGAAGGGCTATAGGTTCCTTAAAAAGCACTTTCCGCCAATCGTACTAGAACTGACACATTATTGACAAAATTTTGTTGAGGAAAGTCAAACATTCCATTACATCAGCCGTTGCTAGTTAATTTACAATAAAACTGTACAGGAATAACTTCAACATTCCGTTACATCAGCCGTTGCTAGGTAATTTACAATAAAACTGTAAAGGAATAATATTTCCGGACTAGGCAGAGAATATTCGAGTACTATTTCCTTTTTTTTTTTAATTACTCGTTACGATCGGCGGAAAAATATTATGTGTATCTTGCACAAAAAGCAACATTCTCAGACTCCTGTATTCACAGTCGTCTGGGAATGTTACGCTTTTCGTCCTAGATACACAATGTACTATTTTGGACGCATGTTTATTAGAAGTTTTGTATTTGAATTACTCATAGGAATCACCCGGTGAAGTTTTTTCCCGACGTTATAAATCACTCTGTATAGTTCACAGGATTCTTCTTTACCACACCTCCAACTTGTACACGTCTACTTGTCTTAGCACCCACGTTTCTGATGCGTAGGTTACTGTCGGTCGGTGTAATTATGCTTTGGTATACGAATTTTTTTACTGCTCTTGAAATATTTTCAGCACTTAGTATCTTGTGTAGATCTGCTGCACTTCGTGTCCCTATAATGATTCTTCTTTCAATTTCCTGATAGTTGGATCCTTCGCTGGAAACTTCTACTTCTAGGTACATCATACTATGTACCTTCTCTAGTGACTGTGTCCAATTGTTTATCTTAATTTCTAGATGTCTCTCTACTTGCTGGTTTCTACTTCCTGATACCATGTACTTCGCCTTGAATTATTCCTTTAATTATGTTCTTTAGCTCTTCCTTTGTTCGTGCCATTATCGCTAAGTCATCTGCGTATGCGAGGAAATCAGTGGAAATCCTTAATTATTGTTCCTTCTTTCTTGATCTTGCGTTTTCTTACTATCCGTTCTAGTACTAAGTTAAATAAGACTGTTGATAATGGGCCACCTTGTTTTAATCCTGTGTTTGTGACAAGTGGTTTTATTAGTTCTGCGCCTATTTTAACTTGATCGAGAGTTTCTTTTAGTGTTATTTCCACCTACTGAATAAGTTACCCTGGAAATTTAAGTTCTTGCATAATTTAGAAAAATTTCCCCCTTTTTAACACTGTCACAGGCCTATTTAAAGTCTATGAACACCATCTATAGTGGTATTCTTTTTCTCCAGCATTTTTCTTGCACTTGTGTTAGCGAGAAGATTTGGTCGGTTGTCGATCTGTTGCTTCTGAATTCGCACTGATAAATAATCTACTACTACTGTTTCTGCGATTCTTTTAATTCTTTCATTGACCAGTTGACTTCGTTTTTTATATATGGGCTGCATTACTGCGAGGGTCTATACTTTTGGAGTCTATTTTCTTTCCCATAATATGTCTATTAATGCGTGTATCCTTTCTATCAGTGGTCTTCCGCTGTTCTTTAGGAGCTCAGCTGTTATCCCCTCTATCCCGGGGTTTTTATTGTTCGTCATGCTTTTTATTATTTTGTCTACTTCTAGTGCAGTTGGTTTTGCTACTTCTGTTTCTTCTTGTGCCCTCTCTTGCCTTTCTGTCTCCCGTTCTTCCGCCACTACCGTGTTTAGCAGTTTCTCGTAGTATTTGATTTATATATTTTCAGTCTCTTCCCTGCTAGCTGCTATTTAACCTTCTTGATTCCGCATGAATGTGGATCTAATTAGGTTGTTCTTTTCTGTTGAATCTGCTTTCCTTATAAAATGTTCTCAGTTCTTGTTTGTTGTAGTGTTCTTCTATTTTCTCTATTCTCTCAATGCGAAACTGTCTTTTCTTTTCTCAGATAATCTGCTTTGCTTCTCTTGTCTCTTTATATCCTTCCTGAGCTTCTTGTATTTTTTGACTCAACATTTTCTGTGTATCTTTTGGTAGTACTTCGTCTGCAGATTCCCTTATAATTTTCAAATTTGCCAAATTTTTTTGTGTCTTCGTTTTCTAGCCTCTGAATAATTCTGTGTCCATATTTGGTTCTTAAGTCTTCTTCTTTCAGTGCTTGCATGTTGTGTCTCTTTATCCGTTGTTTGCCCAACTGCTTTTGGATATGCATTTATGTTTGATATTTGGCCGTATCAATATGTGGTCCGAGTCGATATCCGTGCCTCTATAAGATCTTATGTTGGTTATTTTATCTGCATGTCACTCTTCAATTAGTAGGTAGTCTATTTGGTTCATATACTTTCCATCTGGAGAGATGCAGGTGGCTTAGTATATCTCTTTGTAGGTATTGGAAGAAGGTTGACTTTACTAATAATTGTCTGCCTGCTGCAAAATTAATCATTTTCCCTCCGTTGTTGTTTGTTTTTTTCGTGCTTACTGTGCCCCCCTATGGTCGACTTGTATCTTTCTTCTTTCCCTACTTTCGCATTGGAGTCCTCCTATCACCATTTTTACGTCGTACTTCAGGTATGTCTCGTAAATTTGGTGCATATCCTCTTAAAATTGCATTTTAGTATCTTCTTCCGCATCTTTCGTTGGGGCGTGAATGTTCGTTATCATTATCTTCCTCTTAAGACTGCCTCTTAAATCTTATCCAACATTCAATTATTTACGCACTTGTAGTGCGCTTTTTATTGCTTTGTCTGTTAAGAACCCCACTCCCAGCTTGTTTTCTCCCCCACCATTGTTAATATATACGAAACCTAACTCGTTTATGTGTTCTCCTTTGATTTTTGTTTCTTGCATTGCTAGAATTTGGATTTCATAATTTTTTGCGTTCTCCTGTTTGTGGTTTTATGTGTAAGAACGGCTACAGCTACAATATTTTGACTGTGATACCACTTTCGGTTATACCGGAGGTCGCTATTGACTTTGTTATTTTAAATAGAACACCCGGTATATTATTAAATTTTTGAATTCGGCTTAAAATGTTAGAGAATATTTGTCTTTTCAACTAGCTCTCTATTTTGTACGGTTTCTCTAGATTTTGTAATTTTTGACAATTGCTTAAAAAAAATTAAAAACCCATTGTAGACTAATTATAAAATAACGGTAAAAGGAAGTTGTGTGCGTGTATAACACTAGATTTTTTAATTCGTCACTGTTTCCCTTTATGTCGTTTCTGGTGCTTTGTACTTCCTTCTTGTTATCTTTTACTTCTTTAGCTATTTTGTCTATCATTTTACAAAGCTTCTCCATATCTTCTGCTTTAGGTTCCGTCTCTTTATCTTGGTCTGGTGTTCTGTCCTGTTTTCTTGTTGGTATAGGTGACCTCTGTATGATCTTGCTTCTTTTGAAAATGTTTGGATTTTGCCTGTATTCTGTCTCGGCTTCTGTCGCTTATCTGTTTCTTTTAAAGTAATCTTTCACTGAACCTGCACTAAGACTTCGCTCCCTACTGATTTATTTCCTCGCATTTGCGTAAATTTGTGGAATCTTGGCAATTTACGTCCTTACGAATGAATTACGGGCGTAGTTGTCGTCGTGTCCGTATATTTTGTATGGGGTTCTTTAGCTATTGCTTGCCGAATTATTTATTGCTATTATGTAGGATTGCGAAAAGAGTTGGTCCATCTCGTCAGGTCTGAGACACTTTTCCCTTATCAATCTCTGCCTTTAAGAAGTTCGGCTTGTTCCCGCAACGCCTCTTTTAGAACTGCTTCGGTTTTCCTTTGTTTTATTTGTGTAGGTAATTGGCAACCTCAATTGTTGTCTACGTGTACAGGTCTTTATTGCTATTTTAACTTGTTTCAATTTATTCCACGCATCGGCAATATTATTTATTTCCGTCCAAACTTATACGCACTATATAGTTTGCGTTATCCTAACTTATAATCTTCTTAATTGCAATATTTCTCCTGCACATGTGCAACTCATTGTACTCTATCGCGTAAGATGTGTTGCTTATCCTATGCAATTGGAAAACCACTTGCCGAAGGTTCCGGTTATCTCTTATTAAATTAAAAAGTAAGGTCACGATGTTCTGCTTAAATTACTATTTGTACATTCCAACTGATGAAGAGTTCCTTTGCTAAAGGTTAACGACTACCACAGATGTTAGCGTTGTAGCCAGAGGGCACACCATATTTAAAATCCCTGTGTAGTAGCTGGGTTTTCAACCCGGTCCGGCCACCAATATACTCGAATAATAATTTTTGTTCAGTGCATCCATCTATTTCTATATTGTAAGTCTATGTAAAGCTAAACTTTTAATTGTGATTGTGTAAAATTCTTTATCGATAATAAAATCTTAAAATTTCTTTTAATATTGTGGTGTGATAATGCATATTTACTTAGGGGAGGTAGGCAGTAACTAATTACTTTGTATTTAAATTACTCATTACTTTGTGGTAATTCAATTACTAAATTACTAACCTCGAGTCGATTTATATCATTAGTGTGCAAAAAATTAGATAAGGCTTGATTGAGTAGAAGTATAATTTATAGTTTCTATTTTTAAGATACAACACAGACTTGTCTTCCTCAGCACCAGTTGAAAGAGTTTTTTCATTTGCCCCATTTATAGATAGTCCCAGAAGGAATGCAACTTCGGACAAATTATTTGAAAAACTGGTGCCAATGAAGGCAAGCAGAGGGTAATACTTTTGGTACTTTTACTTATTTTATTATACCTAAATATATGTTGTATGAATAATAGTATAGACAATATATAATTTTTACCCTTGACATTATTCATTTACCTACATGATGCATCAAAACTTTTGGTTTTGGCAAACAGTGCAAACAGTTAAAAGACTTGATTAAGTATCACACATTTTTAAGGCTAGTCATCCACATAGCTTAAATCGTTTTTACAATGTATTGTCTTTAATTTTCATTTGATTGACTTCATTTTTTTTCTAATATACCTAACACAATATTACTTCGAGTACTGACGGCTGTTTTCCCAATTTTTGTATAGATTCTTCTAAAAAAAAGCAAAACTTGAAGAAACAATTGCTTTAATTTTTTTTTAAATTGGCTCAGTACTGGATGTAAATTGTAAATTGATTATAGTTATACGTATTTTTTTATTTTTTCATCCGACGAAAAATAAGGACAAAAACCCGTAAAAACTATACACATTTTGACGATCGTGGGAGTTTCCCTTCTGACCGTGAGTAGGTGGAGCTACCCACTGAAGTGACCGAAACAGGTAATGTTAAAAATAATAACAGTGCTGTCGCAATTTCCGGAAAATTTATGCTAGATTCCGATTAACTATTAAAAACTTAGCAAATTGTTTCGCGGTTTTAAACCCTTTTAGTTTATTTAGATTACAAGTTTTTTTACAAAAAAACAAATGTCTATAGGAATTGAAGGTGAAATATCATTTTTATAAAATATTTGGAAAGATATTGCTTTGGAAAAGAGATCTTTCTCAATTATTTCGCACAAAGTCTTTGGATTTAAAAAACTAAAAGGGTTTGTCATTTGAAGCATAGATTTAAATCTCTGACTTAACTGAGTTATTGTGCTATCTTAAGCTCTATAAAAATTATTGTATTGTAGGTGCTAAAACCGGAAAACCCCTAAACATTGCCGTTCCAAACAAACTTTGTCCCATTTGCGCTAAAGTTACAGCTGAAGATATTCCAGCACCAACCCACACGTGCTATAAAAATTGGACTGGTACTTCAACATCTATGAAGGCAGATATAATTTTAGAGGGTTTCCGAAAGTGTGGAAATGCATGGTCTTAAATGCACAAAACTAGTGGGCGATTGCAATAGTAGAGTGCAAGAAAATCGGAAAATATGTTTTCTGTAATCGCAAAAACAATGGAGCCCCACACTTCGAACCGCAAAGTAATTCCAGATAGTGTAGCAGGTAGCTTGGCCGAGCTTCCTATCGTCGTCTGCGTTGATCGTTATAACAGCGCACATACATCAAACAAGTAGAGACACTCGTTTAAACTGTTGAAACCTGTCTAGAGTGCCTGGGATAGTAACGGGGGGTATTTCTAAGCTTGACTATCAGATGGCAGCATAAAATTCTACCAATTAGAGCCAGTTACTAGCTCTGCTACCAATCATATGTGAAAAAATAGTAGCGCCATCTGTTAGTACTATCGGAAAGTACCCCCAGGAGCCGTTCAAGGTCATCCAAATCGGTATTTTGACATAAAAGGGATCGACAGTGAGTGTCTCTACTTGTTTGATTTATGTAAGCTGGTTATAAACAATCAACGCAGACGACGCTTCCTATATTTAGTGACCTTTCTAGAAAGTAATCCACTTGGAGTTGACTTGACGGATGCCTGTCAGTGTGACAGGCGAACCAATTGGCAATGGACTTTGGCGATAACAGGACCATAAATTACAAGGGAAACGTTTGGGTATAGACTTCGCGCCTCTATCCTCTTTCCTTGCGTACAAAAATGCATCCAGATAGCTAAACGTATGTTTGCACTAAATAAGCACAAGCAAAAGTGCAACGCCCATTTCAAATCGAACCGTGCTTTAAACAGGAGACAGGCCTTAAGTGATAAAGTATAGTATCTGCGTAGGGTAACTGCTCCAGTAATGGACACCGAAGACATTATTTCGACTTTAAACCAGTGTAGTATATGCTTACCTTAATTGAATGTAAAGTGTAAGGTGATAAAAAGAAACCTCATGTTATATAGGTTACGATATGTATGGTTAAAGAAATTAAATTATAAAGGTAAAGTTACTAGCAATAATTTAACAAAATTGTGTCAAATGTGCCAATAATGGACATAGTTGTGTAGGTAATGGGCACTACTGGCCTTAGTAATGGACACCAATAAAACATTTTAATTTTTTATTGAATTAGGAACTTTAAACAAAAAAAATTTATTCATATTTAGACATCTTAGGAACAGAAAACAAACCCCTACTGTTTTTTAATATTGCATCATCGATGACACATATGATGTCATCATTAAAATAATAAAGGATATCATCTCTTGATGGCCATTTCCAATCAAGTCCTGCTCTTTTCATCGATTTTATTTCAGCTCCTTCATCGTCATTTTTTAATATTAAACCTGGGTAATATGTGTCGTCATATCGCACAATAACATGTTGTCCAACTATCAAATTTAGGTTTTCCGGCTCACTTATATCCAGATCTTCATCATCATAAGGTATATTATCCATATCCGATTCCGAAGAACTGCCATCATTTTTAGTTGCAATGGGTTGTGATTCTTTTCTATTTTTTGATTTAGAGGTAGACTTACTATCAATCTGCTTTTCATAGAACTCTGAACGCTGAAAAGAGTTGTCGTTTTCGTTGTGGTTTCTTCTTTTCAGGGGTTCTGGGAAATACCAAACATTTTTTAAATGGTGTGGGGACTTTAAAGCCTTCAGCTTCCTTCTTTTCATAAAAGTGAGTGTTTACATTTTCTGGAGTACACCAACGATTTGTTGATGAAGTGTGTGGCTTAGGTGATATGTAGATTTAGATTAGATTAGATTAGATTCCACGACTGCCTTTTGCTGGCATGCGCACGTCAGCCCTTTGGGCTTTTTGTACTGTCGGGAGTTTTCAAGTTAGCAGGCCGACATCTGTATCTTTTACTAGACATGCAATGTCCCCTACTAGCTTGCGGTGTCAATAGAGTTAAGGCTCCAATCGAGTTGGTGTCTTTTACGCTCTAATGCTGGGCATTCAAAGAGGATATGATAGGCTGTTTCATCATCCTCTTGGCATAGTCTGCAAACAGGTTCATCTCTATAGATATTGATCCTGTGCATAAATTCTCTGAATGCTCCAGTGCCTGTTAGTAGACTGACTACTTGCTTGATTCGAGTTCGGTTCAGTCTCAACAGGGTTTTGGTGGTTTGTGGATTCGGAGTTTTTAGCAATCTTTTGCAGTGTGTTGCTTGATTGTAGTTTCTCCACCTTAGTTGGTGTGCGGTATTGACCCATTCATTAATGGCTGAGCGGGCTTGGTTTTTCTGAATGCTTAGACCAGGTTCTGGACCGGTCATTGCATTACGGGCTGCTTCTTTTGCGAGCTTGTCCGCCTTCTCGTTTCCTTCAATACCTTGGTGACCTGGGATCCAGCATAATTTTACTGTATTTCCCTGGCTTAAGGTTTGAAGTTTGGATTTGCATTCCTTGACCAGTCTCGATGAAGTACTGAAAGCGTTTAGCGCTTTCAGTGCTGCCTGACTGTCTGAGAGAATGTGTATGTCTCGATTGAGCAGCTTCTTTTCTATGCTGATGTTTGCGCATACGTTAATAGCTTGTACTTCAGCCTGAAAGATGTTACAAAACTTTCCTAGACTGACTTTTTCGTTGGTTCTAGGATTGGTACTGTACACACCGGAGCCTGTACCCCCTTCAAACTTAGATCCATCAGTATAAAAAATGATGTTCTTATTTGTTGGGGTTGGTAGTTGGTCCGGATTCCAACTTGTGTGTACAGTAAAGTTCTTTTCAAAGTCATAGGCTTTGGTTATAAGATCAGAACCCATTTCTAATATTGGGTTGTTGATGTGTGACATGATCTTGCCATGTCCTAGATTATTAGCTGTGGTCATCCAGTGACCAGTACTTTGTAATCTGTAGGCTGCCATTCTGGCTTCACCTTCCAAGAAGATGTGCAGAGGTGGCAGATTTAAAATAGCATTCAGTGCTTGTCCTGAGGTGCCTTTAAAGGCTCCAGTGATGCACCGATTAGCTAGATATTGTATTCTGCTAATTTTGTGGATCGCAGTTGCTTGTTTTATTTTGGGCCACCAGGCGATTATTCCATATGAAATTATTGGTCGAACCATGGTTTTGTACAGCCAGAAGGTCAGTTCCGGTTTGAGCCCCCACGTACTACCTATGGCTCTTTTCCCAATAACTAATGTTTGTATGCACCTGGTGATTGTTTTGTCTAAATGGGAGTTCCAAGTTAGTTTGGAATCGATGGTTAGACCTAGGTACTTAACCTCGTTCTCCCAGTTGACATTTGTCTCAAACAGTTTTATGTTGATTCTGTTTGTGATGTTCTTTCTACGAGTGAAAGCGACGAGAGTGGCTTTGCTGGGATTAATTCTAAGATTATTCTCTAGACACCACTCTTCGGTTATCTTTAGTGCTGATTTCATTACATTGTCTACGGTTCTTTGGTATTTACCTTGAATCAGTATGACAATGTCATCAGCGTATCCTTGAGTGTAGTAGCCTTTGTTATTGAGTTGGGTCAGCAGTTCATCAACTGTGAGGCACCACAGGAGTGGAGAAAGAACTCCTCCCTGTGGACATCCCCTTGTCGCCTGCACTGTCTTTTCCTTGTCAAATAACTTGACTTTTACAACTCTAGTGTTGAGCATTGCCATAGTCCATCTTATCGTGGTGTTATCGATCTGGTGGTTTGTCATTGCTCTTTCAATAGAGTGGTAGGAGGTGTTGTCGAAGGCACCTTCTATGTCTAGAAATGCTCCGACTGCGTACTCCTTGTACTCCAAGGTTCTCTCAATTTTCCCCACTAGTTGGTGTAGGGCGGTTTCACATGACTTCCCTGTTTGGTAAGCATGTTGATATTTGTGAATCGGGAGTGAAGTTAGGGCTTCCTCCCTCCAGTACCTGTCTACTAATCTTTCCAACGTTTTAAGGAGGAATGACGTTAGGCTGATAGGTCTGTAAGATTTAGCTTCTGCATAGCTGCTCTTACCAGGCTTAGGGATAAATACTACTTTAGTCACTCTCCAGGCTTGGGGAATGTAGCCTAAGGCAAGACTTGCTTGGAACATGTCTTTGAGTGGGTTCAGCAGTATATCTATCCCTTTCTGCAGCATTACGGGTTGTATGCCGTCGTTTCCAGCAGATTTGAAAGGGTTGAAGAGGCTAGTTGCCCATCTAATCCTTTCTTTGCTGACTATTCTCTTAGCTGTTTCCCAGTCTTCCCTCCTAGAATGGTGATATGTAACTAGCATCACGAATTTCTGGTGTGTAAGTTTCTCCATTATCCTCTAACGTGAAATCTCCATTCGATTCTTCTAAATTCTGAGTTACATTTTGTTTCGCGGAAGGTACACATGTTACATTTTCTTTCCGTTTTGCATTTTCTGATTCACCTTCATTCTTTATTGCTGCCCAAACTTTATACAGTTTAAGGGACTCAAGATTCCCAGCCCATTCTGCTTTTCTTGTGAATGTGTCCAAAAATGTATCAAGTTCTTTCTTCTCAATTTTTTCTTCTATTTTTAAAAGTAACTTTTTACTTAAATTATCTTGCTGTTCGTCAGCCCTCATTAACTCAGCTTTCCTATTTGGAATGCACTTTGTATAATCTACGTTATTTTTGTTAAATGGATACAAACCGCACCTTCGAAAACCGTTTTCAATTGTTTTAGTGGTAGCATATTTATCGAAAACTGATGATAAAATTACACCAAAGGTATGTGTTGTAACTTCCTTAGGAAAATTTTCAAATTTCCATGTTCTTACTGCTGATATCCATCCTGCCTTGAGAGGTTTAAATACAGCAACATCTGCCGGTTGTGTTATATGCGTTGTATTTGGAAATAATGAAATCAATATAATTTCCTCATCGCATAATTCACTAACTTCTTTAGTCGTATGAGACCTATGGCCATCCACATACAGAATAACTGGGCGGATAATATCGTCAGATTTTAAATACGGTATGAAATGATTCGAAATGTACTCTTAGAAAACTTCCGAGTTCATCCAACCGGTTTCGGATCTCTCTAAACCCCACTGACTCTACTATTGCTTTAGGCATTTTTTTGTACGGAAAAATAAGCATGGGGGGCACAGCTTTCCATTTGCAGAAAAGGTCGCCATAACTGTAATTTGTTCTTTTTCTGAAGTAACCCTCTCGTAAAAATCTACAATATTATTAGCAGGCCCTAACACTTTTCCACTTTTGGGGCATAGCTTAAATCCCGCTTCATCACCATTAAAAATTCTACTTGGATCTTGAAGTATGTCCTCCATTTTTTCTTCTTTTAAATAAGTTGATATTTCATCAAACCAATTTTCAATTCTGTCTTGAGTTACAGCAGCACGAGCCTTACTAACTGACTCTGCATGCTTTTCTTTAATATTTGAATGCCGCTTGAGAAAACCCTCAAACCAAGAACGTCCTGGCAGTCCCTCATTTGATATATAATGCGTTTCTGTTCCACTTTCTTGAATAATTTTTTTAACAGTCAACATAAGATTACTTTTGTGTACGGGAAATCCTTTCCGAGCCATAGACAATATCCAATTTACTAACATTTCTTCTTCTGCTTCAGATAACTCTGTTTTGGGTCCCATTTTTCTTTGAATTGGAACACGACCAGACAGTTTTCGTATAAGTGTAGAACGAGGAACGCCAAATTGGAGTGCTGCTAATTTTTTACCGATGCCTTTTTCAGTAACTGCTTTCATTGCATTTCGTAAGTTTTCATCACTATATGAAAAAACTTCCTGGATTTCCCATCTTTCTTTCTTGGTGCCATATCTGATAGTAAAAGTGAAAGAAATTACAACATTTTTCCGACTGCTTTAAACTATAATGAGATGACCATTACTAAAATGTACGTGATCAGAAATGGACACCCCCAGTGATCATTAATGACGCATTATGAAATTTCGTGATTTAGTAATGGTCACCCCCTCATAAATTAAAACCAAGTTAAAATTCATCATACATCAATTATTACCACTACTTATGTACTTACCGTCTATACAAAAGGCATCAAAGCCAATTAAAAACACTCTAATTTCACACAATTTTGTTAACAAACTAATCTCGAAACACGTTCTCATGAGTAAGGTTAAAACAGGTGAATGACAGTTCCTCCACCACAAAATATTTTTTTATGCCAGCACCGTGAAGTTAGGTACGCAAGTTCGTTGTAATTGATACCAATACACACTAGACACCAAAATGCAAGAGTTATGGCGCGTAGTTTGAATTTTATTTGGTTTTTATTAATAAAAGTGACCATTACTGGCGCAGTGTCAATTACTGGGGCAGTTACCCTACATAAATCAAACAAGTAGAGACACTCACTGTCGGTTCCTTTAATGTCAAAATTCCTATTTGGATGACCTTGAACGGCTCCTGGGGGGTACTTTCCGATAGTACTAACAGATGGCGCCACTACATTGTCACATATGATTGGTTGCAGGGCTAGTAACCGGCTCTGATTGGTAGTAAGGCAGTGAACTCAATCACAACTGGAAAGGACCCTAAATGCTTTGAAAGTGAGGCAAGTTGATTTTTAGGCAACCCGCAAGTGTGTAGTATCTCCCTCTCTGTTTAACATATTGAATAAATGGCAGAAATGAGCAAATTTGAAGGTTTTATTTTTTATTTCCTATCCTATCTTTTTTAAAATATAATAATTTATTAAAATTTATACAGATTATTTGATTAATCTTTAATCTTTTAAGAGGTAAAAGAATTACATAACTGTTTCTAGTATTTGTCGAATATTTAATAAAATTCTGGATAGGTGACCATACCAATTTAGCAGTCATTGAAATTTTTTAAAACCCTTGTTTGACTGATAAAACAATATTTAAAATCTATATTGTTATATGTTTAGACTAGATTGTAGATACACATATAGGGAACAATTACAAATGAGAAAAGGTACAAAAATCAATAGATAACTGGATTTCGTAACACTTTTATTTCAACAATGATTTTATTTCAATTTAAAATATCAAGGCTAATGCAAATGGTGAAACGCTTAATATCGATAATTGTTTGTAAACATTATTATAAACACAAGAGCAATATAAAGAAATAGTGATATTAAGCATTTCAGCAGTTGTAATTAGCAATAAATTATAAAGAATAAATGCTTTTATATAATATATTAATTGCAAAATGTATTTAGTAATATTTCATAGTACAAATATTTACATGAATAAATTATGTAAAATACAATTAGTCTGCATTTATCGTCTTGACCACGATCTTTAATTTCAGAGTCTGTTTTCTGCAGAAGCACAAGCTCTAAAGACAGACCTAAAAAAATTCATTATTAATTTTAAAGTACAATAGTTTAGCACAAGCATTATTATTAACCTTCAAAATAATTTTTCAAGACAGTATTTAAATTTTCATTGCTAAAGCCACTTTTTGAAATTTCCTTAATGAGATGTTTCATAGTAGACACCTTTAAATTTTTCCCCTTGACTTTTTGTTTTAAAGTTTTTACTTGCCTTTTCAAGCGAAAAAGTTTATCATCTATTGCTGCAGTCTGCGTTTCTTGGCCCCTGAGCAGTTTTGATCCTCTAGCAGATGGCGATGGCAAATTTATCGATTCTGGTGTAATAACACCAAAATCAATACTCATAGCTTTAACCCTATCATCTGCCATCTAAAAAAAATAAAAAGACAATAATTTTTGGCATAATACAGAATGTTATTTTAATAACTCACATCATGTCGAATCAATTTCCTGCGAGGAGTTGCCTTTTTTGATAGATGTTTTGAAAATGAAAAAATACTTGGCACAGCATTAAGTTTGAGTAATTTAGTATTACATCCTGGCCTAATTTGGTAATCCACAGATAAAAAATTTTCCCCGCACAGCCTACTCGTCTTGGAAGGCCAATTCTCTCTTCTTATTACTTTCACCCAAAGTTCCAGAATCTCTGAACGTTTGGAAAACTAAAATAAACATATAGGTACTTAATTAATAATAAAATTTTATTCACTTTTATTGGTTAACTACATTTTATGAGTATTTTAAATTTTAACATACAATAATGATTTTATAGACTAGGCTATAAAAAAACTGTAAACTTACGTATGAAATGAAATTGGTTTTCTTGCATCCTGTACATTATTGCAACCTTAAGCTACACAATTAAGCACCATGATTGTTCAGTTTGTAAACACAACACTTGGAAAATGGTTTTGACACTATTTTGCTGCAATTTGCTTTCAACAAAATACACAAACTGCTTGATGTAAAAGTAATTCGACAATTAAAAACCTTTTTACAGATACAAGCTTCTCAAAATAATAACAAATTTTAATAAATGGGAAATGAACCGCACAATTGCCATTCCATTGCATGTGTAAAACAGAGATAGGGATACTACACGATCATTCCATCTCAGTTTGTCGCCCCTGACACAGTTTTGCGTGCTTTGCGCACGCGACGGGTCCTTTCCAGTTACGTTAGAGTTTACTGTAGTAAGGTTACTAAATCATAAAGGTACCGCCAACTGTGCAAACATATATCTTTTGTCTCTTTTAATTTGGGGTTCCTGCCATTAGTGTCTCACTCTCACTCTCACTTTCTTACAATGTTCTGTCCTTTACATATTTGGGGGAACAAAATCGTGGAATGGAATGGCGGTACCTTTAAGTATTTAGTGACCTTAATTGGTATAATTTTGTGCTGCCATCTGATAGTCAAGCTTAGAAATACCCCCCGAGTTACTGTCCCAGGCACTCTAGACAGGTTTCATCATTTATAATGAGTGTCTCTACTTGTTTGATATATGTACGCTGATAGTATGATCAAAAATTATTTTCATCTAGTATGGCTATGGAATATTTCCTAATTTATGAATGTAACTACGTTTACACTTAAACATGAAGGCTCTACCCTCCCTGCACTTAAATGTCAAACTTGACATTTGATTTTTAAATGGGTTATAGCTGCATTCATAAATTAAAAACAATTCTATAGCCATACTAGTCACAAGCACAAACTCACTAATAACTCTAATAAAGAATAACCAAACGACTTTCAGAATTGAACCATGTCATTATTGAGATAGATTTCGACGTTTCGCCACTTTCAGAAGAGTGTGGTGGACACGTTGAGTTGCCGTGACTTCCTATCCCTTCTTTTACAAAAAAGTTTAGCTTCTGGTGTGGCTTACATGCTGAGTTACCGTGCTCTTTTACTTCCGTCTTGACGAAGCCCCTTATGAAAGTGGACGACATGTTAAGTTTTTCTATCTCAACAATGACACAGTCCAATTCCGGAAGTTGTTTGTTACATAATGACAATGGGCGTGGAATTCTCCAAAATCATTCAATAAAGTAAGAACGTGTTTTAAAGGTGACATCATATAAAATTTCATAGAAAATGTTATGCGCACAGTATATGCCACTGAATTCTATTATTAAATATTGCAGAGTTTAGTTTTAATGTTCCTGCATATGGTTTGCTAAAAGTTTGGTAAATAGGGTGATATATTTTGGGCCGACTATTTATCGAGGAGCGCCGCCATATAGGAAGAATTACTGTTTACTGAGGTCTGCTTACACATTCTCTCTGTCCGCCCCGCAAATAGAATTGAGTTCTAAACATAGGAGCTGATTGTAATAGAAACTAGAAACTACTGCTATGATATAAAATTGGTTTTTGAAAAGAAAGGTAAGATATATTATTCCAGTAAAGAAGATATTATCTTACCTTTAATGTAAAACAAACCTCTACGGTCTTATTATTATTCATATCATTTTAGTTCAACTTAAATTTTCTGTTTTAAATACCTACAATGGAAAAGGTGGTAGAAATCACGTTCTAATCGTATAAGGAGGTGATTTCATTTATTCAACAAAATAATAAACCGAAAACTGTGTGAAAGTAAACCTTATACTAGGTCCGGCAGAATGAAGTATCCATTTTCAAAGTTAATTCATTTTATAATATACATACATACATAATCTGTAACCCCTTATACCGTTTACAGTATGAGATATAAATTCAAATCAAGTCGCCATGCTTTCGCAATAAATGGAAATTTAAGAAAGTTGTCAAAGTGTTTGCGAGAAATGTCAGTTTAACTGTGAATATGGAGCATTAGTCAAATACTCAACGTTCTTTTGCGGTTGAAGCTTATTTTAAAAATATCAATTCTGCTGTAACGACCCAGCGTTTATTTTGTCTTCACTTTCATTTAAATCCACGAGATGCAGTTCCTAGTCGAATAACAATTAAAAAGTGAGTACACAAGTTTGGCAGTACTGCCTCATGTTCCAAAGAAAAACCAAAAGGAAGAACTCGTTCTGTAAGCATACTTAAAAATGCTGAAAAAGTAAGAGCAGCTTCAAGAGTGCCAGCAGCGAGAAGGAGGTCACTTGACTGATGTAATATTTAAAAAATAAAATTTCCGTGTTTTCTTAAGAACCTTTTGTTTGATTTTTGAATAAAAATTTAGACATTAACAAAAACAACTCAATTTAAAATGGATACTTTATTCTGCCGGACCTTGTATTAGCAAAAAAACGTTCTGAAAAATCAGTTCGAGAGAAGTACAAAAATAGAATGGAAACAATTAATAAAGATTTGTTTTACTATAATATTACATATATCTATGTGTGTTCATTGGAGAAGATATACGTACTCCTTACATGCTCAGAAACGTAAAACCTCTTAAGTTGAAATGTGGCAAAAAAATGGTAAAATATATAAAATCTTCCAAGGAAAAACAGTCACTTTAAAAGACTTTTTCAATTTGAAAATAGTTAAAGTAGAAAATAACAAAAATCTAGTTGACGCCGTTGAGTTTTTAAAGACAGATTTCCACTCTATAGTTGTAAACCAGATCATTAGTTTGGATTCAGGAAATGCCACTTCACGATAGAGCAAGTACATAGGATAGTGGATACCATAAATGAAACCTTTGAAAAGAAACAGTACTGCACAGCGACATTCCTAGACGATAGCCAAGCCTTCGACAAAGTATGGCACGAAGACCTCTTGTCCAAGCTTAAACCATTAATAACCTACGGTCTCTTAAATCATTTCTAGAAGATACATACTTCCAAGTGAAATACGGACAAGAAACATCGGAATTATTTCCAATAAAATCCGGAGTTACTCCAGGCAGCACTGAGTCCAATGCTATATCTACTTTTCACAGCAGACTTTCCTACAGGTTCACACTCCTTTACTGCCACATTCGCCGATGATAAGGCTGTGCTAATTAAACACCAAGACCCAACAATAGCAGCTACACTTTTACAACTAAATCTTCAGGAAATCGAAAAATGGACAAAAAAATGCAGGGTCAAAATCAATGAAGCTAAATCCTTCAATATAACATGTTATGGGCCAAAAGTCACTTGTTGTATTAATTTAACGATTTGCCTTATCCCTGCCTAATTCAAGGCACTTTGCACATTTCGCTCTAACTATTTACCCTATAATAGCCTAGTTTTAGTTACCCATTTCCTCAAGTAAAGTCACTGCAGATTAGGCCTCACGTTGTACGCGTGCTATGTTGGTTGCAGATGCGATTTTTCTGCAAATTTGGAATTTTCTGGGCCTAGCTGTCAAATATCATTAGCCATTTTGAGTTGTCAGAAGATGGATGTGGTGAAAAGCATCTTTGGTTAATCGATGCACGAATATTTGTAATTCGGTTTTGTCACGCTCATCCTAGCATGAAAATGTATATCTTGGTGTGATTTTTGTCTGGGAGACGTCCCCGACGTTTTTGTTGTGATACATTTCAAGCACGTATTTTTGTCCGGAATTCATCTGACAAGCACATGTAACTACTTGGGCGATTTGGAGCATAACACCTCACGGTATGCTATTTTGACAATTACTGGTTATATTTCTAAGGCAGAATGTTGTCCCTTTTAGCTCCCCTTTGGTACGGGCGGTGAAAGCACTCAATTCCCCTTTGGTACGGGCGGTGAACGCACTCAGATTAGGAAGCAGTCCTATAGTATGAACTAACGCATCTCTGTTGGTGAGCGGCGAGTTTGTTCATGTGGCGCAGAAACTCTTCGAAGCGTTTGGTCGATGGATTTGGCCCCTCTTGGAGAGCACTCTCTCCAGGCAGTTGCTGCAGTCGGCTGGCTGTGAGTTTGGGAGATTTCCAGTCCCTAAAACAGGCTAGCAGATTTACTGGCCCGAGATCTCTACGTTACCTGCGATGAAGCCCGTTGGATCACCTGGCTTTCTCGACATCGTGCAGTAGGCCTCCGATTTAGCACGTTCGTCAGCCAAGGTCTGTCTTTGCAATTTCCTTAAGCGTTCTTGTGCAGTTTTGAGCTCGACCAACTTAGCCTGTGTTATAGGCATGATTTTAATGTGTGTTTAATTATTATTCATTGTAGCGTTTGGGCTACGGCCAGATTTTGATAATTGATTAAATTTACTTACTTTAATGTTGTGATAACTCACCTGCAGTTTAAAGTAAACCTATTTTGTTGTATAACATCTTAATATTTGCAACTTGACATTTGAAGCCTCCATTAAAGGCTGTGTCTAATGTAGGTGCATAGGGACGATAAGGTTTCCCATGTGTAAATGTTTGTGAAGCAATTCTTGCATACGCCCCTTTGAACAACTTTAGACTCGATCTCAGTGGAGAGATCTGTCAGTTAGGTTGAACTTGGCTTAGTGCGGCCCCATTTTGCAAGAAATTAGCGAAATCAGTCCGATCTTTGTTTAAGCAATTACGCCCCTTTAGGGCGAGATTTATTTAGCGTGTTTCGGGTAATATTGCGCCCCCTATAAACCAAGATCTTGGGTAATAATGGGTTTTGTGTACATTTGATTACTAGTACAGTTATGTATTTTTGCAACTGAGGGTTTAGCGTTGATTTCAACTTGACAAACAAAACAAAACCTTAACTACCGCTTAAATTTGAGACGCGTTTGGTCATACATGCGAATTGCTACGATCTTCGACTACTGTATTTATTTAATCTGGTGAGTTTAATCTGTGATAAATTTCACGATATTATTATATGGAATCTGGTTTGTGATATTTGTTGTTGTTGTGATATACTACCGAGCACTGTTAATATTTTATTAAATTATATATACTCGTTACTTATGCCTGCGAATTTGATTTGTGTGTCCTTGTCGCTACCTCTAATTTTCAGGATCGCTTAGTAGCACCTTCCGTAGTGTCTGGTTTGATGATTAGCAAAGTGCTGGGTTACTGCTACTTGGCGCCCATAAATTATTCATCGTTTCAGCTTACGCTTTAAGTCTTCTGTTCGACCCACGACCAGCTCCGGCTGAGAATCCGGTAGCCTTTGCTACTCCTTATTTTATAGTCAGAGTTTGGTAACAAACATTTACCAAATGTAGAGGAATCTCTCCTCCAGTCCTTCTGAACAACGCACCATTGATCTAAGTCGAAGAAGTAAAATACCTAGGATTGCACCTAGATAAGAAACTGACCTGGAGCAGCCACGTGTGGAAGAAACGGAAGAAGCTAGGCCTTAAATTCAACAAACATTATTGGCTTCTCGGGCGTAAATCCAAGTTATCGCTCTCCAATAAACTATTAGTATATAAGGTAGCCCTCAAAACAATATGGACGCATGGACTTCAACTCTGGGGAACGGCACCAGATTCAACCATCCAAGTGATAGAGCGGTTTCAAAACAAAGTGCTACGCTCAATATGCAACTATGTACTACTACTATGTAAGAAACTCGAATATCCTAAATGACTTAAAGGTGAATACGGTGAAGGTGGAGATTAAAAATCTCAGTGAAAAATACTTAAACAGACTATCTTTCCACCCAAATGCTTATGCAGTGAACTTGCTTGACATTAGTGATCAAACCCATAGACTAAAAAGATTCAAACCCCTAGATCTCTCAAAGAGATTTTTGTAAATCTCTGTCACAAACGTATATCTCAAGTATATTAGTAAGAAATTAATGAGTTGTATTCAATGGAATGCCACTCATACCTATACCATGTCAACACTTACGCCTTACCATAAAATTTCCAAAAAGGAAAGTGAGTGTACGAAGGAAATAAAAGCGCGAATAATAGCCGGCAGTATATCGCTATATAATCGCTATACAGGGTGTCCCAAAATTAGCCTGCCAAACTTTAATAGCGAATTTTAGAACCGGAAATATTAAGAATACTTTATATAACCATATACCGAAAAAACCTTGGCTTTCCAAATACAGGGCGTTAAAAGTGTAGTGCTGAGGATGATTTTTTTATATTTTCGAAACGTTCAAAGATAATTATTTGAAACCTTGTACATCTACTAAACTTTTTCTACTTAAAAAGATAAAATTACTTTTGGCGATGTAAAATGCACATAGACGGGTAAAACTGGGGGAGGAGCTAAGGAAAATATTGCCCCAACTTTTTTGTGTGGGAGTTTTTGTCAATTTTGATAGCAAAATGTAGTAGCCTGAAGTTTTTGACAACAAAAAGATACTCTTGTCTTATGGGCCTATTGTGTTCCGATATCAAGTAAAATCAGGTTTAAACATTTAGATTTTTGATATATCCATATTCGAAATCTAAGAATAATTGGTAGACCAAGCAAAATGTAGTCGTTTAATGTAATCAATTCTGTTACTGATTAAAAAAGACAACAATTTAACGCAAACGATACATAACAGAAACTCAATAAAAACATATGACACCAAAACTAACGAATTTAAACTAATCATAATAAATGTGATCAAACTGAGAAAATCGTCACAAAATTTAACAAAGAAGACACTAAAAATAACAAATACAAAAGCGAAACAAAAAGGTACTATTATTATTAATGCAGTAAGTGTTCGGAAATGTTGCCATTTTGTGCAATGCAAAGACGAGCCCGGTGAGTTACACCGTGAGAAGCTCTTAAAATTTCGACTCTGTTTTCTCTGATTTGATTTGCCGCATTATTTATCGTTTGTAATAAACTCTCGCTCGTTTCTATTTCATCGGCCGGGTAAATTATACTATTCATAGCTTCCCATAAATAAAAATCCATAACAGTAAGGTCTGGCGAACGTGGCGGCCCGGCTATGGGACCACCTCGCCCAATCCACCTTTCTCGGAAATTTTGGTCTAACCAAATGTGCTGGCGCTCCATCATGTTGATAAATAATATTTTTTCGAACATTTAGATTTACCTCTTCTAAATGCTCTCCAAGCATATTTTGAAGAAAATTTAAATATTGAGCAGCAGCAACCTATTGGGCATTTCCACGGGACCAATTAGTCTATCGCCAACTATCCCTGCCCAAATATTCACGGAAAACCTATGCTGAAAATTAGAACGACGCACCACTCGTGGGTTTTCGTCAACGTGGTGAATACGTTTCTTCTTCTTAAAGTGCCTTATGCTTTTATTTACATTTTTACATCATCATTACAATAATACAAAGGTGGTGCTCCTGGAAATATAAATATTGCAGCACGTTGGCGATTTCCAACCTTGAATAGCGTGGAAACATCCTGGGGATAGATTCGATGGCATCGTGGTGGTATCCCGTTGCCTTCCACGACTATTTTTAGGCTCGAAAAACGCTAAAGCACACAGCCCCAGCGAGATTCGAACCTGGCCACCTAGACTCTAGACCTAGAGGAACGTGAACCAGTACCCCAGCGAGCTAAGAGACTGAGCCACGCTACTGCATCTTATGGAAGTTAAATGATATCGTTTCTTGTAAACGTGGCTTCGTCCGTCCACAGTATGTTGGGCAATTCATTTTCATTGTTAAGTATCCACTGACTGAATCGCATTCGAGACAGAAAGTCAGCAGGTATGGTTTCCTGAACTCTTTGGTAATGGTATCAATGAGCACCTTGCATTTTCAACATCCGCCCAATCTAAAATAAAAGAAGTTATTAAAATAAATTATGTACTGCTAGTAGAGGTCTTCCCTGTCCTTGAACACGTTGAAAATTTCCATGATCGGACAAGTTTCTGTGGATATCGGCGAAAACTTGTCGCCCAGGGCTAATCTGTTCGGAAATCGCCTCTGGTACTCCCCTTCAGCAGCTCGGAAATTGTCATTGCAAAAGCCATAGACGAAGTGCATATCTGCAAGTTCTCTGTTTGTCTGTTGTACCATTTTAAAGTAAACAAGTAATAGTAAATAATAATAAGGTAAAAATGCATCAATACAACACTTTTATCACCAATTGTCAAATTAAACAAAATAAAATCTACATATATTTTCCATGGCTTACCAATTATTATTGTATTTCGCTCACGGATATACTACAAAACATAATTATTTAAAACCGATTTTTCATGAAAACGGGACACAATAGGCCCATGGGATAAGAGTTTTTTTTTTGTTGTCAAAAACTTCAAAATGTCAAAATTGATAATAACTCCCACACAAAAAACTTTAGCTCCCCCCAGTTTTACCCGTATATGTGCATTTTACATCGCCAAAAGTAACTTTATCTTTCTAAGTAGAAGAAGTTTAGTAGGTGTACAAAGTTTCAAATTATCTTTGAACGTTTCGAAAATATTAAACAAAAACGATCCTCAGCACTGCACTTTTAACACCCAGTATCTGGAAAACCAAGGGTTTTTCGGCTTATGGTTACATAAAGTTTTCTTAAGATTTCCGGTTCTAGAATTCGCTATTAAAGTTAGGCAGGCTAATTTTGGGACACCCTGTATAATACTAATAGAAGGGGAATATACGGTGGTAAAAAGGTGGCAGGGGGAATGCCAAAGACGGAATAAACAAGAAATACTGGAACTATATTATACAGAGCCGGACATTCTGACCGTAGTGAAAGCGCGTAGAATTAGATGGCTCGGACACATAGCTCGTATGGAAGCAGGAAGAATACCCAAAGAGGTGCTAACCGGAAGAGTGGATATTTCTGAAAAATAGCACTTTTTGGATTGTGACAATTTCGAAAAACGCCATTTTCTAAATAAATAAAAAACACTCGGTATATATGACAGGGGCTAAATAGGTTTTTAGAAAAGTAAAAATTATTCTCGTAAAGTGTTTTTGAAAAATCAAAAATAATAGTAATTTACGTAACAAGTATAGAAAGTGGAGCTTTTCAGTACGAGTGAGATGTTTCCGGAAGAAGCCGTTAGGCCGAGTCCGGAATTTCGAGACGAGTATGGAAAAGCCACTTTCATACGAGTTTCGTACAATATTTTTTCGTACACTAGCATACAAAACGGAATACTAAATTTATCCTCGTATATAGCAAATAAGTAGAGTAATATTAATGTAATGTAATATTATATGTGTTGTAACTAAGGAAACGTACAGCAAAGTGCTACTTTGCCGTACGAATACCGCAAAATACTACTTTGCCGTACGAATACCGCAAAGTGCAACTTTCTGGTTAATAAATTGTACGGCAAAGTAGCTCTTTCAATGCTAGTGTACGAAAAAAAACTTTTCCATCCGATGCCGACTTTTTGGTGCTCACTGTATAATATATCTTCACTCCTATGACTGCTACGGGGCCTAGCTTCGTTTCAGCAGTATAGGAGGTTGTAGATATATGATCAATATCATGGCAAGTTATGTTATTATTTTGCGCGACACACTGTGTACTGCAGTAGTTCTTTTGAAAGCCATTATTCAATTTACGTCACGTTAGTAGCAGCACACGGTTTCGCTTCTACAGCCAGTAATACTGGAAGAAACAAAACTCTCGCTACAAGTCAACAAATACGAAACCAAAACCAAGTCTACACCGCACTAAGACATCCTGCTAAAACATACTCAAGTATAGTATCACCAGAAACCCACATCGAGACTGACAATAACACATTTAACAAATCAGATAACTACCCTCCTCGCTGAATTTAAAACCATACAAGCTGCAAATGTGGAAATAAATGCTCTGTCCTGGTCAGTTGTAATATCGTCAATATACCTACAGTCCTCCAAGACATCGAATTACTACCATCCAGTACCAAACGTTTTTCCAGTCCTTAGGAGTTAAATTTATTGCCGGAGGTGACTGGAATTCCAAACACACGCACTGGGGCTCAAGACTCATCACAACTAAAGGCAGAAACCTCTTAAGAACTATGATCGACAACAACTATGACTTTCTCTCTACAGGCGAGCCAACGTACTGGCTCCACCTAGACAAAATTCCAGATCTGTTGGACTTCTTCGTAATGCATGGTATATCAACCAATTACACTTGGGTTTAGTGGAATAATGACATGACATCTGACCATTCGCCAATCATAATGACACTAAGCAGCCGAGTTATTATGAAAGAACAGCTTTATACTCTCACTAACAAAAAAAACGAACTGGGACACATTCCAAACCTTCATTGAAGAAAACATAAGTTTACAGTTGCAAATAAAACAACCAGCAGATCTTGATACAGCAGTCCACTATCTAACTAATCTTATCCAGGAAGCTGCGTGGGAGTTCATTCCTAGTCCAGACGAAGATACACCCGAAAGTAACAATATTCCACTATATATAAGAGAACTAGTGGCTGAAAAACGTAGAGCTCGGGCGCGATGGAAAAGATCACAAAATGTAGCTGACAAAACAATATACAACAAATTAACACGAAAACTCAGAGCAACCCTTCAAAAACACAAAAATAATTCATTCCAAAATTACATTACTAACCTAAATAAAAATGATCATTCTATTTGGAGAGCAACCCAAAAACTAAAAAAACCGCAAGCTCACATTCCGCCAATTTTGACCGCAGATGGTACGTGTGCCAGATCGAATAAAGAGAAAGCGGATACATTCGCAGAATACGTCTCACATGTCTTCAAACCTTTCGGACCATCACCTGCCCAGGACAATCAAGAAACTGAATCTTTTATAGATGTGCCATGCCAGATGTCCCTCCCTATAAAATCATTCTCTCCAGCTGAAGTAAAATTCGAAATTAACAAATTAAAACAGTTCAAAGCTCCAGGACATGATTTAATAACGAGCAAAATTCTGAAAATGCTGCCAAAGAAAGCTTTCGTCCTAATTAGGTTTTTGCAAGGTTAATGAGTAATTACTAGTAATTTATGTTTACCCATGATGGGTTTACATATCAACCAGAAAATTTCTCCCACCTTGCAGTTTTAGAAAAAATATCAGCTAGATTTATATGTTTAACAATGTGAAACTAAAAACATTTTTGTCAAGACACATTAGACATATTTATTGTTAAAAATAGGTAAAAACACGTAACGTTTCGCTAAACTACAGTTAGCTTCTTCAGACAGTTTTCAAGAAAACTAGGACAATGTTGATATAATGTGGTTAACATTCTGAGAAAAGATAAATCAAATTACATATAAGTCTTAAATAGGTGAAAGGATACAACCTCCTCAATTATTTTGGTTTACCTGTTATTAATCGTCTTAAAGTTTTTGTTAAATGGTACGATTTGTAGTAATATGGAAGTTATTCTTACTAAAACATTTAAGAACTTTTTCTAAAAAACACAAATACAAAATTTGTAAGTAATAAGGCTGATTGTTAGTAAAGTTTTAAGAAAATAAACTTGTTTGTGGTTTTTAGGAAAAGTTCTTAAATGTTTTAGTAAGAGAAGTTCTTTCCATATTACTACAAATCGTACCATTTAACAAAAACTTTAAGACGATTAATAACAGGTAACCCAAAATAATTGAGGAAGCTGTATCCTTTCACCTATTTAAGACTTATATGTTGCGATGGTTTTTAGCCCTGTACTCGGCTCTGGTTGCAATACAGAAAATACAAAATATAGTCACAAAGGCACAAAGTCGAGGCAATGCAAATAACTGGGAAAAGTCATATAATTTTATTAAATCAGAATATTACTGGTAGAATGGACGATTAACTTTAAAAGCATTCAAATGAGTATACAAATAGGGGAACTCAATTTCAAGTGTTGGAGTTAATAAAAGAATTTCAATTATAATTTCAAAAGTTTGGCAATGTAGAAGCCAGACATGAATTAGTTAAAATTGACACAAGAATTCAAATTGTGCAGAACTTGAGATGAAGCGTTAGTTAGTACAGTAATTAAAGAAAAACTGACGTTGTGAGCTTATTTGATTAAGGTAAGAAAGGATTTACGAATTGGATAATGCAAGCAAGATTAGCATAAAAGAGATTTTGGCAAAAAGGACACAGTTATTTTTGAAGAAAATGAAACAGTAAACAGGAAATAGACAAGTTTAGTGCTATTAGTGAGTCAATGAAGTGATGTGAGCAAAAAGACATTTGTTATAAACAATTTAATGGACAAGAAGATAGGTTATAAACAATTTACTTTGAAAGACAATAATTTTAGTATTAACAGTTCTAGTTAAATGTTTGTAAAATATGAATTTAATGTTAAATGTTGTTAATTGGTACTAAGCTGATTTCCTTGTATTTGATTTTTGATGTTCATTTGTTTTTAGAAGCTTGGATATTCAATTATTATTAAACGTTGACACCAGCAGCATCTGCCTTTTACTCTGCAATTAATTAAAGTTTTTATATGGTTAAAATAAAGATACAGAGTTGAAACTTTACCAAAGTGTGCAGTTTTATATGTGTAACCAGTGGTGTTAAAAGGGGCGATCCATCTTGAAAGAGAAAAAAAATTTCACGCCTCTTTCGACGAACCAGCAACGGCAGGCACCCGAGGAGATTGCAATCGAGATCCCAGCGTTCCGGAGGGCTACGAACGGGTCCGGAAGGTGGAGACAGGCTGTCCGAGGGTCCCAGCAGCGATACCGGTATCAAAGGGCGACCGCAGGTACCGCAGGCACCAGGGAAGCCTTTCCGCAACAGCTACCGATGCAAGAGCGAGGTTAGTGTGGGAATTTTCATTAATCGACCGTAAGGGCGTGAAACATATGAGCCTACCTGTGTCTCGTGAGCTTCACAACCGAGGGCCAGCATTAGTTTTTGTCCAGGCAACAATAATCAGCCAAAAATCTCAATTTAATCCAAATTTGGAGGTTAGAATGCAAGAAACAAAAGAGTAGGCGCAAACAACGAAGATCCGGTTTTCCTAGAACAAAAGAATGTACAGACGCTACCACAAAGGCGCGAAAATCAATACATAACTCACATGATTTTTAATTTGCTCATAATTTGATTTTACTAGTCATTTCACAACGCAGAAGGTCGCACAAACTGAAATTTATGTAGGTCAAGGTTAACTGTCAACTCGAGCACCGGCGCAGTGCAGTTTGATATTATTTCCCAGTGGCGTGCTGCCATTTTCAAATAAATTTAAGGAACCCGACACCTGCGAGCTGAGTTTTCATGTTCTTAATTTTGGAGCTAGCAAATATTATCAATAACGGTTGTATGCAATGTTTGAGAGGGCAAAATACCATGGATATTGCTAGTTAATTTGGTGAACCCAAGATTAGTCAGTTTGATGTGACATTTACCGATCTTTGAAAAATAACTGGTATGGTAGACAGTTTTGATTTGATTTGTTTTATTCTATAATAATAAAAACACACATATCATATCATAGCAATGTAATTTGATTTTTCTTTTCTCAGAATGTTAATCACATTATATCAACATTGTCCTAGTTTATTGAAAACTGTCTGAAAAAGCTAACTGTAGTTTAGCGAAACGTTACGTGTTTTTACGTATTTTTAACAATAAGAATTTTTAATGTGTCTTGACAAAAATGGTTTTAGTTTTACTTTGTTAAACATAAATCTAGCTGATATTTTCTCTAAATCTGCAAGGTGAGAGAAATTTTCTGGTTGATATGTAAACCCATCATGGGTAAACATAAATTACTAGTAATTACTCATTAACCTTGCAAAAACCTAATTGCACAAACAGCTGTTAAACAAATTTTTTTAATTTCGTCCTAATCATCACAATATTTAATCGCATTCTGAGCATTGCCTATACCCCATGCTTTGGAAGTATCCTCACATCCTGATGATACAAAAACCTGGAAAACCACCTGAACAGAAAACATCCTACAGACCGATTAGTTTGCTTCCCATATTAAGTAAGGTATTCAAAAAGTTACTACTAAAAAGAATAAGAGAAGACGTAGAAGTTTCGACTGTAATCCCTTGACATCAATTTGGATTCCGCGAAAATCATTCAACTATCCATCAAACAAATAGAATTGTAAATGCTATTGCTAAAAGTTTGGAAGAGAAGAAATACTGCACAACAGCGTTCCTCGATGTATCACAAGCTTTCGATAGAGTATGGTATGCAGGACTGCTGTACAAGCTAAAACAATTACTCTCAGGCCCATATTACTTAATACTACAATCTTACCTATCCGACCGCTACTACTCAGTGAAATACATGAACACACTTTCCGAGTATTATTCATCAACTCCGATGTCCCGCAAGGCAATGCATTGGGGCCGATCCTCTATCTCCTGTTTACGTCTGATATACCAGAGACAGAGAACACCCTAATTGCCACGTTCGCTGACGACACTGCCATTTTATCTGTTCATGAAGATGCAAACTTAGCCAGCAAACGCCTCCAAGAACTTAAACCTTGTCAACGAATGGTTAAATCGATGGCGAATAAACATCAACAAAACCAAATCTACCCAAGTTACCTACAATACGAAAACCACCACATGTCCGCCAGCCAATATCGATGGTACCCCTATCCCTGTGAGGAAAGAAGTGAAATATCTGGAACTTCACCTAGACAAGAGATTAACATGGAGAAAACACATACAGGCAAAAAGTACAGCAATTAAACATTAAATTTAGGCAGCTGTATTGGCTGCTTGGTAGAAGATTATCATTATCAACTGACAACAAACTGCTGCTGTACAAAATCATACTGAAACCAATATGGACATATGGCATTCAGCTGTGGGGCTGAGCCAAGAAATCCAATATCAGCGTTATCCAAAGGTTTAAATCCAACATTTTACGCTCAATAATCAATGCACCCTGGTATGTTACCAACCAAACCATCCACAAAGACCTAGGAGTACCTTTCGTGCAGGACGAGATCCACCGATTTGCTACCAACTATCACGCAAGCACTCACGGACACCCGAATGAGCTAGTGGGCCACCTCTCAAACGAAGAACTTCTAAGAAGACTACAGAGAACCTGGCCAACCGATTTATTGTTGCAATGAAACATACTCTCCACTATTAAAATAGATAAAACAAGCAATCCAGTGACACAAATGTCTCATTAAAAAAAAACAAAAAAGACCGTTTTTCAAATAGAACGCGTATTAAATAAAAACTGTACCCAGACCTGGAAGGTGTCAAAGTGGTACGCCGCATCGGAACATTCTAGAAGCTGTCAAAGTGGTTGCCTAACCGATCGAGGTTTGGCGCAGAGAGTCGCAGCTCCGTTTGGCTTATTTAATATGCGTTCTATTTGAAAACGGTCTTTTTTGTGATTTCTCGAAAACCGGAAGTGTCACGTGACTGAAATTCGGTTCCTGAGCTGACATGACCATTCCAAACATATAACCTTAATAACTTTTTTCTCTATCTCTTACGGTTTGGCTGCTGAAACAGCGTCCCGGACGGACGGACAGACAAGTCTATTAGATAAAGGATAGTACACTAGTCTGTAATATGTACAGAGTGGTTAAGAAACAGCTACATCTAGTTAACTATGAAATGTTTTTGGTTGTAAATTTGTATGTGCCGCTATATTCTTTATTGTTCTCGAATTAGCCAGAACTGTCACTAATTAAACATCAATTTTTGACAAGAAGACTACTCACGTTGAACAATAACTAATTAATTGGTATAAACAATAAAATGTACACTTTACAAGAAAATATATTCATTATTGAGGCATATTTCCGATCGGGACAGTTTATAAATGGGGAATGGCAATATTCCTATGCCGAATGTAAACAACAGTTCCGATTGCAGTTCCCCAATAGAATTGTTGAAGATACTGTTTTGCAACACCATATTCGTCACGTTGTGGAAAAGTTTCAGAAGACAATAAGAGTAGAAAGAGGCAAATCTTTTGGAAGACCGCGCATTGACCCAAATGTCATTGCAAATGTGGAGGCTCTTGTCGAACAAAATCCGTAAACATTAGTACGTCGTATATCAGCTCAAACGGGTGTTCCTATTAGTAGTGCTCGGGGTATTTTGAAGAAATGACTGCACATGCATCTGTACAAAGTGTCTGTGGTGCATGAAATCCGATCAAGAAATCATGCTAGTCGGGTACAATATTGTAACTTTTTTCAAGAAAACTTAAACAACAATGACGTTCTAGATTTAAGTTTCTTTACTGACGAAGCATGGTTCTACTTAAGTAGATATGTAAATAAGCAAAATTACAGAACATGGTCAGTTGACAATCCACACAATCATGTTGAGACTCCTTTACATCCGGTTAAAGTTGGAATATGGTTAGCCGTGTCACGTCGTAGGATAATAGGACCAATATTCTTCCATGGTACTATCAACGGTCAGCGTTACCGAGAACAGTTGCTAGTGCCATTTTTGGATCAAGTGCACCCCGATGAATTTAATGAAGGTTACTTCCAGCAGGGTGGAGCCCCGGCACACACATCTCGAGAAAATTTGGAATTTCTTGAAGAGTTGTTCCCCAACCGAGTACTGAGCAGAGGAATTTGGGCAGCAAATTCACAGATCTTACGCCATTGGATTACTCCATTTTCGGACATCTTAACAAGGAGGCCTACAAAGAAAGAATGAATAACTTGGAGGAGCTGATGGATCGCATTAGAATTAAATGCAACGAAATAACACCGCTCACATTGCAGCATATCTTCGACAACATGAAAAGTCGCATCGTGTGGCAATCAATATGTATTCAAGAAAATGGTGATCACTTCGAACACTTACTTTAGAGAAGCAATAAATAGCTCTTTTCAGGACCAAGATCTTTAATATTTCCTATTATTTGAAACATAATTCTAGTAGTATTTTTGTTTTTTCTGTAAAAAATAAAGGATTAATCACTTTTAAGTGGGTCTTACTTCTAACAATTTTCATTTTGTTGAATAATTCATTAACATGCACTTTGAAAGTAAACGAAAATACTGTAGCACACCACAGAACAAACTAAAGGGCACGAACCTATTTGACAATTCTTTAAAAGCAGGTTATGTTATTTCTACCTCATAACAACATTACGTCATTACGCGAGAACGGCATATTTCATTTTACTCCAAAAATTCACAGCCAACTGGATGTAGCTCTTTTTTAACCACTCTGTATAGGAGTAATATCAATGGATGATTATCTCCTTCAATCTCTTGTACTCCAACAATCCATTTGCTTAATACTCATCCAGAGTAGATGTAAATTTCAATCGAAGTCAATAAAAAAAATTTATTCAATTTACGTCACGTTAGTAGAAGCACACGGTTGCGCTTCTACGGCCAGTAATATTGGAATGAGAGACAAAGTAACCTTCTTGTTACGGTCTATACACATTTTTACATTAGACAGGAATGTTTGCACTAAGTAAACACAAATCTTAAACTGCAGTTAAGCTAAATTCGTACCTTCGTACAAAAAATATTGTCAAATTTCAATCCCACTTACATTACTGGCTCTAGAAACGGTAGTTTTAAGGTGGTGACGTACACTACAAGATAACCCCTCGTTTTTTTCACGAGTCGACTTCACTTTACATGTCAATATATATATTTTTTTTATTGACTCCACTTTTATACAATCTGTCTCTTAATACAGACAATAAGTATATTTTATGTAATTACTTAACCTAATGCTTAACTAACTTATTACTAAAATAAGACATGGAGAGTAATGCTCCTGTGAGCAGTCTCTAAAAATTATACAACATGTGATAATATTTCTCGTTCAGGTAAAACGATCGGGAAGGTCTGCTGGTTTGAACCCCTTCAATCTTCTTGGCACATCGTCTTTATCATATAGCGTACTACATTTCCCGATTTCTTGCCGGACTGTGGGTATATCTAGATCAATATGTAACATTGTATTGGGAACATACCATGGTGCGTTGACTATCACTCTGAGCACTTTGTTCTGAAACCGCTGAATTATTTCTATGTTAGATGAGCTTGCAGTTCCCCAAATTGGCATACAATATGTCCAGATAGGTAGGTTTAAGCATGGTTTTATATATCAAAAGCTTATTGTCGGTCGATAATGCAGAGTTTCTACCCAGTAGCCAATACATTTGACTAAATTTCTTGCCTAATTGTTTCCTTTTGTTGAAAATATGAGTGCGCCAAGTTAATCTTCTATCTATGTAAAGACCTAAATATTTAATTGTGTCTGTATGTGGTATAGGAGTTCCATTTAATGTTATACCAGGGCAGTTTCCACGCTTCAATGCAAATGTGGTATGTGATGATTTAGCTTCATTAGCTTTAATTTTCCAGCGTTGTAGCCATTCTTCTAGCTGGTTTATATGTATTTGTAGATTTCTAGAAGCAACGAGGGGATGTTCATGTGACGCTAGTATTGTTGTTTCGTCAGCATATGTAGGGATGATTGTTTGCGTGGTTTTTGGTAAATCTGCGGTATATATAGAATACAACGTTGGTCCGAGAGTACTTCCCTGTGGAACACCTGATAGTATAGGGTACAGTTCAGTGTATGCTTCTTGATATTTAACTCCATAGGTTGTATTGGTGAGGTATGATTTTATTAATGAATATATCGGGTGTGGGAAATTACGTTTAATTTTATATAATAGGCCATTATGCCATACTTTGTCAAATGCTTAACTTATGTCTATACAGACGGCTGAGCAGTATTTTTTATTCTCGAAGTCCTGATTTATATGGTTGACTATACGGTGTATTTGTTCAATTGTTCCATGCTTTTTCCTAAAACCGAACTGATGAGTAGGTATGAGCTGTTGTTCCTCAATTATTGGTGTTATTCTTTTTAAGATTATTTTTTCCAAAACCTTAGACAAAATTGGTAGAAGGCTGATGAGCCGGTATGATGTGACGTCATTTGGATTTTTGCCTGGTTTTAAGATCATCACAATTTCTGCAACTTTCCATTGACAAGGAAAGTATTCAAGCCGTAATGCTGCATTGAAGATATATGTCAGTAATTTATAGCCATTCTCGGATAGTTCTTGTAGTATTTTGCCCGTGATTAGATCATATCCCGGGACCTTCTTTGTGTTGATACTATGGTGTATAATTGATTCAACTTCCAGTTGATTTGTTTTCTTGATAGGCAGGTCGATCTGATGTGGAATATCAAATTGTTTATTGATTTCTTCTTCAGCGTCAGGTAGTTGAGACGAGTTAAAGTTGGAACACTGTGGTTAAGTGTTCGGCGAAAGTTATAGCTTTTTGTTGGTCAGTCCTTGCCCAGGTGTTGTCACGGTTTCTGATCGGTGAAATTTGAGGTTGAGGATGTTTTATTTTTCTAGTGGCTTTCCAGAAGGAATAATCGGTTGCTTCGATCGGGGTTAATCCTTTAAGATATTTTTGTATTGAATCATTTCTATGCTTATGGAGTAAATTCTTGAGTTCTTTAACAAGTTTATTGTACTTCTGTTTGTCCGATGCGGACTTTCTTAGTTGCCATCTTTTTCTTGCTTTCCTCTTTTCAGCCAGTTTGTCTTTCAAGATTATAGGGCATTCTTCTTTAATATGAGTCTCATCTATGTTCGGCGTAGCTTGCCAAGCGGCCAGCTGTATGACTTTTGTTAGGTCTATGACTGCGGCTTCTAAATCAAGTGCAGTTTTTAGTGGTATTTCTAGATTCAACATATTATCTAATTTATCTCTGAAAAGATTCCAATCTGTCTTGCGGCTATATAGTGATGGTCTTTTCGGTTTACCAGTAACAAAAGTTAAAGTGGAAACTTGTATAGGTGTGTGATCCGAGGTTAATTCAAGACAGGACTCTACCAAGAATTTTTTGGAGTCAAATCCTTTTGCAATACAGAAGTCAAGTAGATCCGGTATTTTATTTGGATCCGTGGGCCAATAAGTCGGTTGTGTTGTAAGAAAAATTAAGTTGTTGTTTTGAATAGATTCAAGTAGTTCCCTTCCTTTGGTTGTAGTAGTTCTTGCACCCCAGATTGAATGTTTCGCGTTGAAGTCTCCTCCAACCAGGAATCTATTTCTCAATGTTTTAAAGAATGCAGTGAAATCAGCTTGCTTGTTATTGTGTCAGGGAGGGCAATATATTGCCGATATTGTAATTTCTCCAGTTACGTCTTCTATGGAAACACTAGTGGCTTGTATGTTAGGAATTTTGTAATCTTCTCGCTCATGGTGTTTAATTGTTTGTTTTATAATTATTGCAGTACCCCCGTGTCCCGTATTGTCAGGATGATTTGTACTATATACGTTATACTTTGGTATTTGTATAAAGCTCCGGCTTGTGAAATGAGATTCAGATATTAAAAGTATGTCTATATTTGAGTTTTGTATAAGTAGTTTTACTACTTGTGCATGTTCGCACAGTCCATTGGCATTCCATACTGCGATTTTTAATAATGGAGCTATTAGTTGGTTTTGTTGACAAGGGCTGATATAAGGTTTATGAGAGTACTCATTTGATCCATTATATTTTTCATCATAGATCGAAGTTTAGATATGTCGTTAATAGATTGTGCTGTGGGAATAGGTAAAGTTTGGTTTTCTTGGGTTGTAGTTAAGCTAGGATGTACTCTTGTTGCATTAGCATATGTGGTTCCTGGTTGTACTAATCTTATGGGAATTTTTCGTTCTCTTAGTGTAGGATAGAATTTTGTTGTACCTAGTTGTTTGTGCACTATACAGCCTCTGTAATTTGCCGTATGTTGCTCGTTACAATTGACGCATTTGACATTGGAGTCTTTTATTTTTCTAGGACATTTGTCAGTTAAATGTTCTGCTGTGCATTTAACGCATATAGGGATGTGTTTACAAAAGTTTTTCGTATGTCCAAATCGCTGACAGCGTTTACATTGTGGTATCTCACGTTTAGCATAAGGAGCCTCAAAAACAACTTTGGTATTAAGGAGTAGGTCGATCTTATAAATATCCTTGTTATTTTCGTTTGCTTTTAAATCTATAAAAAATATTGGAAGTAGAATTTTTTTGTCCCGTTTCAAATTCCATATGTTTATTACTTGAGTCCTTTTTCCAAGAGGCTTCTATTTATCTCAGTTACTTCAGTTGTTGGGTGGAGGTTTTTGAGAACTACTCGGAAGCATCTTTCTGATTTTGGCTTGTAAGTGTGAAACTCCGTTTTCTTTTCTATTAGGGCTTGTATGATTGAAGTATATATCCGGCTTTCGGAAGGTTGCACTTTAACTTTGTCGTTGTATAACGTTTTTACTACATAATTGTTTTTGGCAATATTATTTAGAAGGTCAATCAGGGGTTTTATGTTTTTAGCTCCTGATATGAAGATGGGTGGTGGTTTCGGTTTATTGGATTTAGCTTCTCCACCTTCTCCTTCCATTATATTTTCTTCTGTAAGTGCGTTGTATCTGTTGTCTCCCAGCCAGTATTCCTGATTTTTGTTCTTTTGAGCTTCTTGGTCTTCAACATTCCGGTTTCGTTTTTTGGTGTATGGAACTTGCTGCCATTGATTCGTTATATTTGAATTTGGTGTGTTAAGGGTAGTTTGCGATATTACTGGATTATATATTGGTATTTGAGTATTACTTTTTGAGTGACTATTGCATGCGTCTGCATTATGCATATAAAATTGTTGTGTCGGCATTGGTTGTGAATAAGAATTTATTGGCATTTGCACATACGGTATTGGTTGATTTGTGTCTCCATAATTATTTATGTTTGGTTGGTTTGTTGTGAATTGCCCGTAATTGGGCGTACAAGACATTTTAAATTTGTACTTACGATTTTGTTTATATCGTAAATAAAAGAGCTTGCGTTTACTAAAAGATTACACTTGACCCGAGGTCAAGTGCAACAGCTGCTTGTATCACTGCTGCGACGTTCACGTTTTGTAATCACAACCTTACTCCTCAAAAGTTAAAAGAGAACTATGTCAATATTTGACGTGTTTGTTCGCCGGCGTTTTTTGTGGGCGGTAGTATATCTTCCCTTCTCTGTTCTATTGTTTTTTCTTCCATTTCATAATTGGTTGTTGTCATGGCCTCTTTAAGTATTTGACCCATATGTCTATAGTTTCCTTTTCTCCTCCCACGATTTTCCCATTTTTATAACTGCATATTAATATTTTTGATTGATATCCTTGCTTTACTGCCCTAATTTTCCCGTAGAATAATCTTACTTATTGAATACTATGGGATCCTTCTATTTTTTCCAACATTCGTAGCTGTCATTTCTCTTCTTATTTCTAAAGATTGTTTTGCCCATTTCCTTATTGTTTTATATATTTCTTGTTTTCCCGTTGTTTCCTTTTCTACCATTCTTAATTTGGTTTGTTTCCTCTTCTCTATAATTAACTCTTTATCGAACCATGGTTTTCTTTTTTTTCTTTCTTTTTCTCCTTTAAGTTTCTGTTGAGCTATCTGTATTACTGACTTTTTCATTTCTTTCTATTCATTTTCTGTTTCTGTGGTCTCTTTAGTGTGTTGTAATTATTTTCCAATTTTTCCTTTTCATTTTCCTTCTACTTTTTCTATGTTTTTCTGTTTTGGTAGCCAACGGTTCATGCTAATACGGACCATATAGTGATCGGAATCTATATCCGCTCTTCTACAACTCTCTACGTCTTTTATGCAAGTTATGTGTATATTTTCGATAAGAACATGATCGACTTGATTTACTGCTTTCCCATCCGGACTTTTTCACGTTCCCTTACGGATATTCTTATGGTTTAGATATGTTACTCGTACTACCATCTTTTTTCATGCAGCGAAGTTGATCAGCATTTGGCCATTTTTATTTGTATCTAAGTGATTACTGAAGTTTCCAATCAATGGTTTGTTTATTTCTTCTCGTCCCAACTTCGGATTAAAGTCACCCAACACTATTTTTGTGTCGTATTATGGCAGTCTTTCATATCTTTTTTTTCGTAATACTATTGTTTTTCCTCTTCTTCATTTTCTTCCGTAGGTCGATCTACATTAAGTATGCTAATTTTCCTGAATTTTCTTTTTAGCTGTAAGTAACAGAGTTTGTCATTTATTTCCCTGAATTCGAATAATGCTTTTTTTGTGGAATGTCTTAGTAAGAAACAATTTTCTAGTTTATTTTGTGATCCCCGGTAATAAAAAATGTATATTCCTCTATGTCCATGATTGGATTTCCCTTTATATTCGTTTCTTGTTGTGCGAAGACGTCTATCTTATATTTTCTCATTTCTCGTACTAATTGTTTTAATGTCCCATCTTCGTTTGGGCTTTGTACATTCTAGGTGGCAGCTACCAGTCTTTGTGCTTCCGTACTAATTTGTTATAATTAGATATTATTTTCAACAAATATATGTTTTTTTAGATTTATTGTATGTTTTTTTATAAAAAAGAAAGTGCAATGCAATTAGTTGTTTTATAAGAAACTGTTACAGATAAAACTGTACAACTTTTTAGTGTAGTTTTAAATTCTCGATTATTGTAACACAAACAACTGCTATAGTCTACACTAGCTTGCTTTATAATCCAGGCAAGCTTATCCCACTAAATTTTGTGTCACAGGGACTTTAGCGCCAAGCCGTTGGCTGCGCTGACCGGTAACCGTGTGTTCTGTCGTCTGTCAACCAAGCAAGGCTGGAAACCGTTCAAGTACGCAATGGTCGATCCAGACGAACACTGCATGCTGATTTATATCTTGGTGCATTCCATTACGTTGCTAATTATAATTACAGTCTTCATCCAAATGTGGTTATTGAAATCTATATACAGTGTCTAGGTATTGTTCTGTGCTGTCAACTGTATATGTCAGTTCTGTCACTCGTCACTGTTGTTTGAACCAAGAAGACTGTACTAAGGAGACGCAACTTGCTATGATGGCTGTGCATACAAGCGGCTCTAATGCCGGGGATAGCCGTCGCGGCGCTGTCGACAGCGTGTACATTCTTCGGTCATTTTCGTTCGTTTTCGCTGCCGTTCGAAACTTGGAACCGAGCTAAATTAACCTGTAATCGCGGTTAAAAGTCAGTTTACTTATTGCAAGTGTGTTATTAATTGTTAAAACGTCGTCCGAATGTGTTGCGTCAATATATGCGGCAGTTACACTCAGCAAATATTTGACATTGACAGTTCACGAGTTTTGTGAATGGATACAGTTACACGACGACCGCCATATTAGTCAACTTTTAGCGGTCCGCTTCGACACGCCAGTTGCGTCTCCTTAGTATAGTCTTCTTGGTTTGAACTAAGGTACTATTAAAGTTCTCTAGTTTGAACCAAGTGCTACAGTTAACAGTGTTTTCGTTCCGATTTTTTCTGCTTTCTTTTATTTGTTTAAAAACCAGTCTTTTTGTAAGACAGATAAAATTAAATGACATGATCGTTGTTTTTCCGACTTACGGTATGCTAATTGGAAAGTAACTAGAATTTGATTTTGGCGCCACTTTCAGTAACTCAAAATTGCGGACAAGCTTGCTCGTATAAGGGCCGGTTCTACAAACTAAGGATAAAGTTATCCGGAGAATAAATACCCTAGAAACGATTGTTAGAACAAAGGAAACTATGACAATTATACCTCAGATAGCTTATTCTAGGTATATACTTGCATTGTAGAACCGGCCCTAAATATAGTATAGTATTCCAACCAAAAATTGGAAAGCTATTTAAAATCAAGTAGGTACATCATGGAAAGTGTAAGTCATGTCTAAGTTGGGTTCATACAATCATTAAATAATTTTTTCTACAGCCGTCAAAAAACGTGACATTTATGCATCGCTATAGATACGCGAAGTTTAACTTTTTTTAACACTTGAAAAAATAATATTTCTTTACGGCTAGCAGTGAAAAAACGGTTAATTACACCATTTCCTTAGTTACAACACATTAAGTGACTACATATTATGTTAGCAAATTAAAGTTCGTATTTTATTTCTAGAATTTACATAAATAATTTTGACGGCTATAGAAAAAACGTTGTTTGTATTTCGTGGCAAAATTCGTGTTTTTATGGCGCGTTTGAATGACTTTTCTGCCTCGACCTAACGGTCTCGGCGAAAATTGACATTCTCACGCGCCATAAAAAAACACTAATTTCGCGCACTTAATACAAAAATTACTATTCTAATGTCAAGCAGCTTTCAAGTAATGACAGTTCATCTGTAAATTGTACATGTAACTGTTTTGTTAAGGCATTTTGTATGATTTAAGTAGGTACTAAGTTGACCCATCGACACTGAAAGGTAGAAGAGGGTCGACGATAAGTAAGTAACTAAGTTGTTTAATCTCAGTTTTTAAAATCGTATACTAGTGGACCCGTTGCAAAATATTTTGCAAGTTACAAAACTTCTTTGTAACGTGTGACAAGATCCATTCGGTAAAATTTAAATTTTTAAGTTTTCAAAACTACTCACACGTGATATTGCTACATATAACGAGTGTTTTTTTAGAGGGGGAGAAATTTAAATTGAAATAAAACACAAAAAAATGTTATTAATATCCATGAAATTGGCTTTATTTGAAATATAATTTTATGGCATTTATGTTTGAATATGATTTCGGGAATGTGACCGCCGCGGCTCGCCTGTACATGACGTAATCTGGAGGTCCAATTTTTACACACTCTTCGCAGTAAATCAGGCTGTGTTTCGGCAATAACGCGTGGAATGTTGGTTTCCAAGTGCTCAATTGTTTCCGGTTTATTGACGTAGACATGCGACTTTACATATCCTCAAAGAAAATAAACTAACGGCGTCCAATCGCACGAAAGAGGTGGCCAGTTAACAGATCCACAAAATGGATCCACGAAATGGATCTGTTAACTGGCCACCTCTTTCGTGAGATTTGACGCCTTTAGATTATTTTCTTTGAGGATATGTAAAGTCGCATGTCTACGTCGATAAACCGGAAACAATTGAACACTTGGAAGCCAACATTCGACGCGTTATTGCTGAAATACAGCCTGATTTACTGCGAAGAGTGTGTGAAAATTGGACCTTCAGATTACGTCATGTACAGGCCAGCCGCGGCTGTCACATGCCCGATATCATATTCAAACATAAATGCCATAAAATTATCTTTCAAATAAAGCCAATTTCATGGATATTAAAAACATTTTTCTGTGTTTTATTTTAATTTAAAGTTCTCCTCTTCTAAAAAACACCCTTTACTTGACCATGGCTAAATACTGGTTGTTGCAAATACGATATATTTCCACTTTATCCATAGTTTGTCCTTGTGATTTATTAATTGTCATCGCAAATGATAGGCGTACAGAAAAATTTCTTTTCCGAAGGCAAAAAGGTAGTGCAATTAAGAATGTGTTAATCGATACTCGGTAATAATACTCTTCTGTCTGGGCCTTGTCCACTTAATACCAAATCTAAGCAGTTCATAAATAAATTGTGTTTAAACCAGTAGACACATTTAAAATTTTCAAGGGAATATCTATTGATCGTATTTTTAGTGTTAAGCAATGTGGATATATTCCACTGAAATTTAACGAATCTAGAAATTCCATAGAAAATTATAAAATGTTGTCATTCTGTGATGCAATTGTATTCACACTCAAATATTGCTTTTCATATTCAAGCAAAAGAGATATAATTTTGTTGTTGACTTCATCGCAATTTTCGTTGTTTAGAGCACCACCAAAAAACTGATCGCTAATCTAACGAATTTCGATACGCGCGAACCGAATATCGATAAGAGAGCGTTTACACCGTAACACCCTTATATATTTGGCCTATTTGTAAGACGACGTAATTTGCCAAATTTTAACTTCTTATCTGTAGTACTTCGCTCGTTAAGGCAATCTTACAAAATAGATCTATCTCATTTAACTTTTTTGAGAAGATGCATTCCGCAAAACCCTGAAAATGGTTTGACATGATTTTTAAAACGAACTAATATGCCGAATTTCGACTTCCTACCTGTCTATCTCGTGACGATCTGTAGAAAAACACATCTACCCCATTTAAACCTTTCAGGAGTTAATTTCGAAAAAGCCTGAAATTGATTTGACCTAATTTGTAAAACGATCTAATATGCCGAATTTCAATTGTCTGCTTGTAGTAGTTCCTTTGTGGCTATTTTTAGAAGAATACTTCTGGCCTCGTTAACCACTTTGAGGGGATACATTTTGAAAAACCCTAAAAATGATTTCCGATTAGTAAAAAATCGAATATGCCGAATTTCAAATTACTGCCTGTAGTAGTTTCCCCGGGGCGATATCATGGCAAACAGATTTGTCTCATTTAACCCCCGTCGGTGATGAATTTTTCACAACCCTAAAAATGATTTGATCTGATTTATACAATGAACTAATATGCCGAATTTCAACTTCCTACCTGTATCTATCTTGTGACGATTTTTAGAAAAACACATCTACTCCATTTAACCCCTTTGGGGGGATGTATTACAATAAATTCTGAAAATGATTCCACCAGATTTGTAAAAGGACCTCATTTGCTGCATTTCAACTTCCTACCTGCAGCAGTTGCCGCGTTAATGCGACCTTTAGAAAAACATATCTACCCCATTTAACCCCTTTGAGAGATTACATTTCCAAAAACCCCTGAAATGACTTGAATCGATATTTAAAACGAACTACTGTGCCAAATAAATTTCCACAGCTATCTGTAACTTGCAGCAGTTACAGTATATTGGCGATCTTTAGGAAAACACATCTACCCCATTTAATCCTTTCGAAAGTTAATTTCTAAATGCCTGAAATTGATTTGACCTAATTTGTAAAACGATCTAATATGCCGAATTTTAATTTCCTGCCTGTAGCAGTTCTTTTGTGGCTATTTAAAAAAAAACACTTCTGGCTTATTTAACCACTTTGAGGGGATGTATATCTTTAGAGCAACTGCCATTTAAATATCATCGTCGAAAAGATAAAACCACAGTAAATAAAAAACTACCAATGGGACCTATTGCAAAATATTTTGCAACTTATAAAACTTTAATCCTTCCAATAATAAAATATTATCATTTAAAAATTTTGAATTTTGCCCAAATGTTGATAGCACATTGCATACAAAGTATGCCAAATTGTTGCCAAAAGTTTTTAAACGTTCCGAGAAGACTCAAAAAACTATTAAGTTCCCTTTTTTGTTCTTCCTCTTATTTTTGTTAAATGTAGTATTTTTATAATTTTTATATATTTAAATTTTTTAATATGATTTTGTTAATGCTTCAGTTGACATTTGAGGACAGCGCAATTAAATGCTTAATATGAATACACTATAAAACAAAAACTTTTATATATATTTTATAATGTAATGTAACAAATACTATTTTTATGGGTGGTCCAGTTCATTTGTTGAGCAGTATATATTCCTACTTTATCCAGAGTTTGTTCTTGCAATTTATCAATTGTCATGGCAAAAAGGTAATGAGATATCAGGTGTTAAATCTACAGATTGGTAGTGGATAATGTGAGCATAGGCAGTCAAAGGAGTTAGAATGCAGTTTCTGAGCTTTGTATGCGTTAGACAGAAGTAGACATATATGATTTAAAATCTAGTATCCTAGAATTCAGTGTTTTCTGAAAACAAAACACCTTGATTCTGCAGATGATAGATATTAATCGCATATGTCTATTTCTGTCTAACGCATACAAAGCCCATTAACTATATTGTAACTCATTCAGCGGCTGTATTTTACCCAAACAAATTCGAGTGGTCCATTGTAAAAAATCAGCAGAACACCGCGGGCCGACTTCGCAAGTTTACTTCGGTCCACTGCTACGACGCTCCAAAGCTACGTGACTTAGCGCTGCAATATTTTGGTTTTTCTCTAAAAGTTTTGCAGTTATTGGCAATTTAGGACTGTTGTGCACATCCATGTACACGGTGACAGCTTTCATTAAAAAAAAGAATTATCGAAATCGGCCCGGTGGAAGTCTCAATATAGATGTCGAAAGAAAACGCTTCACGTTTTAAATATATAGACTAGCATAGAAAATGTTGAAAAACGTATATGTCTTCCAAAATTCCTAGTGCATATATTAAATTTTAAGGTTATTATTGAAGTGTCACTGAATGACATTCAAACAGTAATTTTATGAATTAAATTACGAAGTGACTTACGGTTGTCAGTGCTGGCCTGATTTTAAATAGCTTTCCAATTTCTGGTTGGAATACTATACCTTAGTCTACACTTTACCCTCTTTCTATAACGTCAGAAATAACAAAATATAGCCTTTAAAACGTATATCTGATATTACAGTGAAATTCAAAAAGACCATTTTCCGTCAATCGTTTATATATCGACTCATTAATGCATGATTTTGTCTAAAAAATCATGCATTAATAGACCCGTTTTCGCAATGATTTTATATAGGCAACCATACGTACTAAACGTCAAATGTATCTGAAATGTCAAAACTAAAGGTTAAATTATTCCGTGGATTTATTAATATAAATATTTACATTAGAAAACGCTTCGCTCAATATTTTTGTGGCAGTTTGTATTTTATACCTATCGAGTTCTCAATGTATCCTTCGGCAACTGAGGTGGATTTCCAACCGCCAAGTATTTTAATTGCCGCAAAATTGCTCCGGCATCGGCAACCATACGTACTAAACGTCAAATGTATCTGAAATGTCAAAACTAATAAATATTTTTGATGGATTTTAATAAACGTACGATTGACGGAAAAGTCTTGTAATCAACTCTTATGTTAATCGGTGATTAATAATCTCGCTCATTAACGCGTTCGCTCCATCGACATATAGAAATATGTCGATGGTTCGCTCGCTCCACTCGCTCACGCGTTAAAATCTCTCGATTATTAATCACCTTTATTAACACACTTGTTGGTTAAATAACCATTAGATCACAGGTAGCAGACTTCTGAAACAAATTGACATATACCTAACCTTTAATGTAAGGTATGCTCTAAATAGCGCATTATTCAAATCAGGACAGTCTTGACATATGTAATCCGATGTTCTTCCTCTTCGAAGAAGTCCTTAACCCTTAAAATAAGATTTTAGGCGTGCTCGCTTGCTTGTTATTGCTCGTTATTTTACTGTCATTTTGGACAAATGTCACATTGACAGTACCTATTATAAAACAAGCCATACCTAAAGCGGACCTGACCAACAACTGCATATTTTTTGTTCCGCCAAATTCCTTATTGTTAAATAAAGAGAGAAAATTGTTATCTCACAGAAAAAGGGCAATGTATAGACCGTAACCACTTTATTTTTAATCTTTTGCAGAGAGTAGGTAACATACATTCACTCGTCTCCGTCTTAGTTATGTTGCCAAACACCTACACTTATAGCAGTTTAAAATACAGTAAATTTTCAACCTATTAAATCGACAATTCAAAAGAGCTTTATTGTTCCTTATACCCTTTAAAAAGAAAATGCCACAATAGCTAAACTAACATATTATGGTGTTTTTGAGGCGACCAGGTGGAATACGCCTAAAAGTGTTGGTACAGCCGCCGATTAAATAGTGGATGAAATATTTTTTTACCCTTTTCATTATTTATAACTGTAATACATAGAACCACACCATTAAAAACAGTCTACATTTAACTTGAATGCGACACACTGTATATTGTAGTAGTTCTTTGAAATTCCATTTGATCTAACCGAAACTGATCGTGGGAGACTGTAATTGCAGTTGATGGTTTGTTAGTAATTTAACATAATTTTTACTGGTAGTCCATTTTCTGAACGAGTTACTTCCTGAAATTTCATGTTATTCCATCTAAGTAAGAATATTAGACCCAACATAAGATGCTTGTTGACATTTTTTGTATAAACATAACCAAGTTAACTTAACTGAATTTTGTTGTACATTTTATTTTCAGATATTGCTTTTATTTAATCCGAATCTCCCATTTTTTTGTAATAATGGACGTGAAACATGAATTAACCAGCATGTTACATGAACCACTGACAGAAAATGAGAGCAAAGTAGTCACAAACTTGCATGTTTGGCAAGTGGTCATTCCAGATGTTATAGACAACACGGCTCCTTCCGAATTGAATATTAAACAGGAGGAAGTTCATATAAAGGATGAATTGCTTGATTTGTGTGCAGTAAGTGAAAATCTCTTAGAAAAAAAATTACTTTGCAAAGTTGAAGCAAAAGACCAGAGTAATTTCTTGGAACATATGACAATTCATACAGAACCAGCTTACACATCTTCCATTCGTGAAGATAATACTGCAGGGAAATGTAATTTGTTAATCATTTGAAGTCCCGTACAAATGAAGACTTTATTCTTTTTCTAGGTAATTTAGTCAACCGTATGAAGACGCATAAAGGTAATTTAGATATGCATATGAAGATGTATACAGGAGATAAATATTTTTCATGTTCTATTTGCAAATATAAAGCCACAGAAAATGCTTCTTTAGTTAAACATATGAAGGCGCACACAGGAGAAAAAACTTATTCTTGTTTTAATTGCGAATACAAATCAGCACGTAAAGGTAATTTAGTCATGCATATGAAAACGCATACAGGAGATAAATCTTTTCAATGTTTCATTTGCAAATATAAAGCAATACAAAATGTTTCTTTAGTTAATCATATGAGGACGCACACAGGAGAAAAACCTTACTCTTGTTTTAATTGCGGGTATAAGTCAACACATAAAGGTAATTTAGTTGTGCATATGAAGATTCATACAGGAGATAAACCTTTTTCATGTTTAATTTGCGAATATAAAACGGCACGAAACAATTCCTTAGTTAACCATATGAAGAAGCATACTGGAGAAAAACCTTACTCTTGTATTAATTGCGAGTATAAGTCAGCATATAAAAGTAATTTAGTTATGCATATGAAAACGCATACAGGAGATAAACCTTTTCAAGGTTCTAGTTGCAAATATAAAGCAGTAGAAAATGCTTCTTTAGTTAAACATATGAAGACACACACAGGAGAAAAACCTTATAATTGTTCGATTTGTGAATATAAAACAGCAAGAAAAAATTCATTGGTTAACCATATGAAGAAGCATACTGGAGAAAAACTTTATTCCTGTTTTAATTGCGAGTATAAATTAGCACATAAAGGTAATTTAGTTAAACATATGAAGCGGCATACAGGAGAAAAACCTTATACATATTCAATTTGCCAATATAAAACAGCGCGAAAACATTCTTTAGTTCACCATATAAAGAAGCATACTGGAGAAAAACCTTATTCTTGTATTAATTGCGGGTATAAATCAGCATATAAAAGTAATTTAGTCATGCATATGAAAACGCATACAGGAGACAAACGGTTTTCATGTTTTATTCTCAAATAAAAATCAGTTCAAAATGCTTCTTTAGTTAAACGTATGACGACGCACACAGGAGAAAGACCTTATTCTTGTTTAATTTGTGAGTATAAATCAGCACGTAAAAATACTTTAGTTATGCATATGAAGACGCATGACTTACGTAACTAACTTCCTGTTACTTCATTTTGGAACTGAGGGTTTTCATGAAACAGCACCACCGACCCCTTGTTTTGACTTTAGTCTATGATTTATCGGTGGTTTTTTTACTCCTGCATCTATCCTGCACCAGTTCAGCGCAACATAAGCTGGGGAAAAACCATAGTATTCCTCCTAGACTTTTGAAATCAATAGGTAGCTACAGTGGGCGCCATCGAAATATAAACGGATTCTCACTGCCATGGCATTTTGTTCTGTTTTTTTTTATAGTAAATCCGTTTACATTTTGATGGCGTCACTGTACCCACATACAAAATTTTAAACTATTTACATTATATCGTACAAAATTATTTGAAAAAAAGAGATACGAATAAGGAACCTTCGAGTAATGGATTTTGTAAAATGCATCAGAAATGAAAAGAACTAAAATCAAACTAAAATAAAAAAGTTAACTTTGGAATGATGGGAGTTACAAAATAGTATTAAAATTGATCATCTGTGAGGAAATTGAACAATGATGTTTTAAAAACCGGTCCCAGACACATTGCAAATATCCACAAATTTACATTTACAATTTATTGTGCTCACCCTTGCTCGTACTTGTGAGCACTAAAGTGAGTGGTTGTATAGTCATACGTAAATGTGGTGTTACAACTACATATAACTTATGTGTTAGCGCAGGATTTGGAATTAAATATAATTGTATACCGGGTGTCCCACCTAGTACAGGCCATCGGGTGACTGCCATGTTAAAAAACAAAGGATCAACTAACGCTCTCACTTAGGCGAGCGATCTAGACATAACATTTTTATTAAATAATCTGCGATACTACTAAAGAAAATGCCATAATTTCGTTTTATAATAAATCACAATTATAGCGTTATTGATGACCATTTGAATTTTCTCTTCTGTTGAATGATATTCATGTTTGTTCATAACTGCTGATAGTTAAATAAACAAAATTGTCAATTGGCGTTGCCAGGAAAATTAAAATACAAGAAACTGTGAACTCAAAATGTATGTTCAGGCGTAGTTGATCCTTGGTTCTTTTAGACATGCACGGCTATCACCTTATTGTCAGTACTACGTGGATACCCATTATAACCATAACAAGGGTAGGTATATTTGTGATGTGTTTGCTACCAGCTTTAACATAAACCCATTGTATGTTACTTGTAGCTTAGCATGGTGTTTGCTAAGCCTTATATTTTATACTGTATAGCCCTATATTTCTAATTTGTAAAAGTTAATTTAAAATTCATTTTCTTTTAATTGTAATATATGTAATATTTTATATTGATAATAAAATCTTAAACTTTGGTGTACATTTTTAGAATGATACTGTATATATACAAGTTATTTTTTATTTTTCAGTTTCTCAAATTAAGTAAGTATAGAAAGAGATTTTCCTATTTTAGTTTTTGTGCAGTTGTATAGCTTCTATTTAATTGCAGCATCGTGTTGCATAATATTTAAGGAAAAATATTAACTACCAATTGCGTGCAAAATGTGGCTATCTAAAATTATCCCAGCAATTTAGGAAGTGAAACAGATCCCCACTCACACATGTTAAAAATTTACAGTAGTTAAAATAAGAGAATGTGACATGGTAATTATAAAGTATGTGTTGGTAAAGTTGGTATGACTGATCACCGTGAACGCGTGCCTGTCTACCGGTGCGTTATTTTAAAGGAATTAAAAGTAGAAGAAACGCGATTTAAGGGAAATAATCAGTACGCGGCGATAACGTATAGTGGGCTACGATAAGATGTGGTTGAATAACAATAAGGCGAAGTGAGGTATCAGTGAATTGAAGACATTGGCTTGAAAAGGGTGCAAGCCACAAAAACCTAAAAGCTGATATTTTTGGTCCAAATAAAGGTACTAGCCACATACAACTTATTTTAACGATTTTCCAACAGATGGCGCTGGTGCGGTAAAATAACGTTTCCGCAATTTCTGCTGGGCGGCGAACATTTTTAGGACAAGGTTACAAGCCACCATCATGAGTAATACACGTGCTGGGAGTTCTTATGATTTTGATAAGTTTTCTAGTGATTTAAACGACAAAAATAGCTATGAGTGTGACTCAGATGATAGTGTAAAGGACAGGGACTATATTGAAAGTAAGGACAGTTCATCATTCTCTGAAGAGCAACAGGTACGTGTTTAAGGTTATGTGGCATACACTATTTTACTGAAAATGTTGGCGACGTAATTTTGCAGGTCATGTCGCTTATTATGTGGCATATATCCTCTTCCTGAAGTTTTATTGAATCTGTTTTTGTCATTTGGGTCATGCTATGATTATTTTTTACAATACCAGAACCGCTATCCACAGCGTATTTTTTATTTACAGAAACCCACCAAAAAATGCCGTGCTTAGCTTCCAACCCCTGAAAAAAAAAAATACAAAAGTAGGTGGCTAAAGAACATATAGATAAATATGTATTAAGAAAAACACGTCGAAATTTTGGTTCACTCTATACAAGTAAAACGGGTAAAGATATTGAAGCAAGAGTTTTAGGCCCACCTTGTGGATGCAAGAAAAAGTGTACGATATTGCTCCAAGGCACGGAAAACAAAATTTTGACGAATTTTGGAATATTGGCGACTACAACAAACAGAATGCGTATTTATACCAAAACAAGAAGCGGCTTCAAAAAAAAAAAAAACGGGATATCCAAAGAAAACCAAGAGAAATGTTACTTCCCGGAATTTCAGTTTCAACTATTTTGAGACGGTGAATGGATTCGATGTGAAAATATGCAAGAAATAATTCATTTCCATCCATGGCCTTACTTGTCAAAAGAGATTACAGCTGCTGCAAAAATAAATGCTTGAAGGCTTGACAACATCTAAATCAGATCAACGAGGAAAATACTTGAACCGTCATAATAAAATATCCGAAGAAGCTTGCAAGTCAGATCGAGACCTATTAACAGCATTTCTAAATACACAAGCCACTACAGCAGAAATAAAAATCCTAAGAGAGTATACATCGATTACGATCTCAATATATATTCTTTATATTACGACTATTATAAGCCCTGGTGTGATGAAAAAATATGATACCCATAAGTCAAGATAACTACCGAAGGATATTTTGTTTAGAATTTAACATTGGATTTAAGCTACCTAGGAGCGACACCTGCAAAATATGCGATGCATTAGATGAGAAGATTGAAAACACTAAACGAGATGAAGATTCTTTGAAGCAGTTAAATATAGAAAAGGAGTTACATTTAAGGCGAGCTGAAGCAATGAAAAATTGTTTAAAAGATGAGATAAAACTGGCTGCTTCAAAACATATATACATATTGTCATTTGGTCTTCAGCAAGCACTTCCTGTGCCCTCTTTAACAACTGGCACAGCTTTTTACCTGAGGAAGGCTTGGGTATATAACCTTGGAATACTACATGATTGCGTAAATGGCAAGGGTATATGTATATGTGGTCTGAGAATACCGGTAAGAGAGGCAGCGAGGAAATTGCAAGTATTCTCTTCAAACATTTTAAAGAGCGAGAACACCTCCCTAAAATCCTCATCATTTATACGGATAATTGTGGAGGCCAGAATAAAAACTGGGTTTTGGTTAGCTTGTGGAAGCAATTGGTGGCAGAGGGTGTATTTGATTCTGTAGAGCGTAGATTGTTAGTAGTTGGACGTACTCATCTCTTGTCCGACAGGGACTTTGCTATGATAAAGAAATTCAAAAAGAAAATGAAGGCAGCACGATATGAACCAGCAGATTGGTATGATGCCGTAAGCATGGTGTAAAGAATACAAGGTGAAACGCTCCCGGGATGGGCATTTGTTCAGAAAGTAGAGGGGAGATGTCAACCAATCCCCGATGGGCCTGTTCAGGAAATCCATCATGGCCGCGATCATGGTGTAACCATGGTTGCGATCGTACACAGCAGCAGGCGACGCAAATAACGCTGACGCATGCTGTGGACGCATTGTGCTTGGACGCTTGTTTCTATTGTTTAGCCTCCATGCGATGACTGGCTGTCATTTATATCAAGAGGACATTGCATTCGTCCTTCAGCAGAATTCTTCAAAGCTGCCGAAGTAATGAACGACCAATTTCGGATTTTTCATGGGGATTTTCTCGATACAGGGGACACAATTTGTGATCGATTGACAGAAATTGTATGTGCAATAACTAACAATGTACTTCCAAAGGAGGTCATTGCATGTTTGGTGCGGACACCAACTTATATACGTCTCCTGGCAAATAAACAAACAAATTAAATTAAGCAATGTACTCGTACATCAAAAGAAGGCAAAAAAAATGAAAAATATTACTAGTATAATATGAACTTTTTGTATGCTACTACAACTGCCCTTTTATTTTCCTTTACGAATCTCCATTTAAAATTCGCGCCCTTTGCAGGATCATTGGTTGAATTTGGGGTCCGCCCACATTCTGCGGAGCGTTACACCTTGTATTCCTTACACTATGGCCGTAAGGAAGTGTAAAAGAACCAATTCTTTTGAAGTAACAATTCAAAGAGAAGACTTCTTGTCATTTAAGATTTTGGGAGAGACCCTAACCAAAAACAAGTTTACAGACTAAAAAGAAAATGTTTCCTTCGGCAAAGTTTGTGTTTTTAGGTTCGGCAATGAACACTCAAATATAATGAAGATAAAACATTATCTAAATGAGAGTTCTAAGAATGTAAATGTTGGAAAAAGAGGTATCAGAAAACAATGTTTAGCAGACTGTCTTAAGCAGAAATATGTGGAGCCGATAAAACTAAATCCGAGAAAAATTAGTAACTTATCACTTTTGCTACCTTATACTCGTATACCCGAAGTAAACCACCAATTTTATTTGGAAATTGATGCCAAAAATTTGGTTCGTCAAGAAAGAGGAATTAACAATCGAAGTAGAACATAGGGATGGAGATTACCCTTTAAGTGATAACAAAGTTCTTATTTTAAATCCTTGTGTTATTTCAGATTACGGCTTATTTTTTATGTAGAAGTATAAAAGCCACAATTTTTACGAAAATAAATCTTAAAAAACAAAACTGCTGGCTTTTTACAATTTCTTTTTATTGGTAAAATACTAGGTAACCAATTTTATCTTTTGCACCTAAAATCAAATAAATTCTACGTAAATTAGATTTTGTAAATTTGAAATGATTTTTTAAAGTTAATTCCTCTAAAGTTATTGCATGTGGCATACATTCTTCCCACGCCAAGGTCTTCAATTAAACTAGTGAAGTGAAAACTAAAAAGTGCTAGTGATAACGCGTGAGATTCAAGCACGTACGAGCCGAGCGGGTGTATAATAGGGCGTGCGAAATTTAAACAGCTAGTTACGAAAGCAGGAAAAGGAAAGTCGTAAGCCCATTATATATATGGATCAGCTCTAAAGGCCTATGGCTTGTTGTATCACTATCTTCCACTGTTCCCTCTGTTTTGCTTTGCTTTCCCAATCAACGATACCGAGTTTTTCTAAATCTTCAACTACACATTTCCTCCAGTCCCTTTTTGGTCTTCCTTTACGGTTCTTTCCATGCGGTTCATCTACTAACACATTTTTTGGTGACCTGTCATTTGGCATTTGTAGCACATGCCTAGCCATTTAATTCTGGATTGTTTTATTCTGGATATTAAGCTATCATCTTTATACAGTTCTTTTAACTCCTTGTTTGTTCTTCGTCGCCAAACCTCATTTTCTTTAACTCCTCCATAGATGATCCTTAACATTTTTCGTTCCCACATCTCTATACTTCTGATATCCTTTCCTCTTAAGGTCCATGTATGGCTTGCGTAACTAACTACCGGTCTTATTATAGTTGTATAAATTCTAATTCTTGCCTTATATCATATATTTTTCTTTCTTAATATCTTCATTAATGAGCCTACTCTTCTCGTTCCAAGCATCAGTCTCCTCTCTATCTCACGGTATGGGTTTCCATAGTCACAAAATTCTACTCCGAGGTATATAAAGTTTTTCACTCTTTCCAGGATGTAATTATCACTCTCCACTATTACGTTCAAGTTATCTTGTGTTGTTGTTTTGCTTGACCCCATCACCATGTATTTTGACTTTTCTGCATTAACTTCTGCTCCCATTTTTTTTGCTACTGATATTAACTTTCGAAGTTGTACTTTTAGATCTTCTCTTGTTCTACTAAGGATTGCAAAGTCATCTGCAAAAGCTATGCATTGGTGGCTGTTTTTCAATAGTGTTCCTGATCTTCGGAACTGCCATTTTCTGACGATAGCTTCCATTACTAAATTGAAGATCACAGGAGAGATTGGATCACCCTGTTTTAGACCGAGATTTGTTTGAAATTCCTCTGATGCCTTCCCCATAATCCTCACCTGTGAAGATGTGTATTTTAATGTCATATTAATTAATTGTATCAATTTCATTGGGCACTTTAAGAATATTAACGCTTTTATCACTTTGCTTCTTTTCAAACGGTCATACGCTTGCCTGAAATCTACAAACGCTATATGTACTTGTATTTTCTTTCGTTCACATTTTTCTTGCACCATTTTGAGTGTGAAAATCTGGTCTACTGTTGACTTTCCTTGCTGAAAACCTGCCTGATATTCCCCTAGTTCCGTTACTGAGAAATTTTGCAACCTTCTTTCCAATAATTTCTCCAGGATTTTATAGGCTACATTTTGCAATGAGATTGGACGGTAGTTTTCGCATTTCATATGATGCCCTTTCTTAAATATTGGGATTATTACACTGTTTGTCCATTCCCTAGGCATTTCCTGATTTTCCCATATTCTTAACATTAATTTATGGATTCTATCCTGTAGTTGATTCCACCACCCTTAAAAAATTCTGCTGGTATATCGTCACTGCCCGAGCTCTTGTTACCTTTCAATGACTGAATGATATTTTTAATTTCCTCCAGGGTGGGTGGGTTTGGGTGTATGTCGTTCTTACCACCTGCTACTATTTGATGTTGTACTTCCGTAAACTCATCATCTTCGATTGATAGTGTCTCTTTATAATATTCAGCCCATCTTTTTAACACTTCTTCTTCCTCGCCTACAATCTCCCGATTTTTGTCTTGGATGAGCACCGCTCTTGCTTGAAAGGTTTTACTTATCTTCGCTGTTTTACTGAAAAATTGTCTCATGTTCTGCTTACTAAAACTATCTTCTAGTTCCTCTAATCTTTTTTGTAGAAATTCCCTTTTCTTACTCCGAAGTAAACTATTAACTATATTCCGTGCTTGTCTGTAGTTATCTTCGGTTTGCTGTGTCCTTATATGCAGTAGTTTTAGTTTAGCTTTCCTCCTTTCCTCTATCACTAACTCACAATCAGTATCAAACCATTCATTTTTTTAACGTTTTTCTTCAGCTTTAAATTTTTCTGTGCACTCTGTTTTATACTGTCCTTAATTACATTCCATTCTATTTCTGCGTTATTTTGTATACCTTTCTTCGTTAAGTCCTCTTCTATGCCACTGATAAATAATTCTTGTATATACTTCTCATTTAATCCTTGGCATTCTATTTTACGAGACTGTCTACCTCTCACTATATTTAGTCTTGGTATAAGCCGTAAGCCCATTACAATAATTAAATAACTAACAAAAGCTAACAAAAATGAAGAAGAAGAACAGAATTAATGATAAGTCAAGTTCTGCTTGAGGTTCATAAAATAAGAGTACCAACAAAAATATACAGGGTGCCCAACTTAAATGTATGCAGCTTTAAGCAGGTGAGTATGCAACACACATTACATTTCAATGGCGATTACAGTCTAGATATAATGTGTGTTGCATACTCACCTGCTTAATGTTGCGTATTTTAAGTTGGGCACCCTGTATACAAGAAGTTAAGAAACTGCGAAAAGAAAACAAGAACTTAAAGGAAAAAATACAAAATATGCAGCTAAATTTGAAGCCAAGGAAAGAAAAAAAAAAGAATAACAGTGGTAAAAGAGAAAGAGTACAAGGATGTAGAATTAAAACAAGGAGTGAAAAATCTTCTTGCAGGCATTGTAGGATCAAAAATTGAAGTCAAAAAGCTGTGCAGATACAGACTAAAGCTAATAGTAAAATTACAATAGTTAAAGTAAGATCATGAAAAGAAAATGAATAAAATTAAAAGCAGGTTCAAAAGTAATTATAGAGAGTGACCTCCCGGAAGAGGAACAAAAAGTGTAGCAACTGTTAAAGTTTAAGGCCAAGGAGGAGAAAGATCAGGGTAAGAAAGTTAAAATTGCTTATGAAAAATTACTTGCAGATGGAGTTGAGTGGATTTGGTACTTGGACCAGCGTAGACAGGTAAAACAAGCAAAAAAACTAAAAAGTCCGAACAAGGGGGAGGACAAGTGTGGCTTCCAGCTCTCTTTCAAGCAAGAAGAAGCCAAAACGGGAACGAAATGGACAAAAAAATTGATTGGACACTCGGCATGTAGAATATAAGAGGTATGAGTGACAAGGAAATTAAAGGTACTAGTACTGACGGAAACACAAAAGAAGGACACAAGTTTCGTACAAATAGGACAAGGTTATGGCTTATTTTATAGCGGAGTGGAGAAACAAGAATGGGCACAAGCCGGTGTCGCATGCCGAGTGCATAAGGATTTTATAAATAACGTCATAAACTGGCAATTTGTGTCAGCGAAGTTGATGAAGCTGGAGGTTAAAATTGGAGGACAAAAATATTATAGCAGCTTGTGGACCAAGCAAGAATGAAGGTAAGAAGATAAAAGAAAATTTTTTGCAAAATCTAAAAGACCTAACGGATAATTAAGAGGGCAACCTGATAATAGCAGGGGACCTGAATAGCAGAGTGGGCAGTAACGAAAACACATTCTAAAAAAACAACAGGCAACTACTGAGTGAATGTGATAAACAGGAATGGCCAATTAATAATAGAGTTTAGCATAACAAATAATTTAATTGTGGCAAATACCTGGTATGTACACAAAACTATACATACATTTACCTGGTAAAAAATGGGATCAAGGGGAGAACGATAAATCATGGATTTAATATTAACAGAAAACATTATAAAACCGTTATTAAAAGATGTAAGAGTGAAACGTGAATTTGAACTGGGGAGTGACCACTATCTGGTGGAAGCAAAAATAAGAGAGTCGGTGTATGCTGTGATACATAGCAAAATTATATTCTTAAAGCCTTCAACTACATTAATAAGATAAGTTGTTGCGGTGTAAAACCGATTTAAGACACCCAAAAAACCAAAAGGGGTTTAATAGTTGGGCAGCAATTCTATATTTTTGTTTGTTCGCCAGGCCAGTTCGACAAATTATTAAGCGCCACTTGCTGCTCTAAAGCATGACTATGAAGTGGAAAGTTTTATAACAAAATGAAAACCGTTTTTTTTTGTAAAAATGGCCTGGCAGAGACGCTACTTAGTTTATTTTCTGGAAACGCTCTATGTTTTGCCTAAAAATATTGCTGCCTGTTTTCAGATTTACATACAGGAAATAGCATGCCAAATAAAAAACAATTAAATGACCTTTTTCTATGACCTTGGCGTACTAAGTTTAGTGTGTTATATCACAGATTGTTACACATTCATGCAAATGGAACAGAATACAATGTTTGCAACATGGGGATAGTTTATCTATATGGTGTAAACAAAGAAAGGCTAGGCATACTTACAAACATTAAATCCCACAGCGATGTCGCTCCAAAAGGTAAAAAAGTGAAATTAATTGGTTTGCGATCCAGGCAAAAGTTAGATATGTTGTGGCGCATAGATATAGACACAGTTTTCATATTCGAATACCTCACTAGTCAAGGAATGAATCACTCTTTATATACGTATCATCAGATTTTTCTGTAAAAAGTGCATCTTGAAAAATATGAACCAGGAAGACCACGGAGAATCTGCAGGTCGAATTTCAGGGGTCCTAACAAAAGCTACAATTTCGTTTAGAGTCGTCGTAAGAACTCACCGATGGTCAAGATAATAATCCTATGCCAAGTAAGTTGTGCTTCCACTTAGATATGGTAGTTGTTAAGTCTGAAATGTGCGTATTAGGCATTCGTAGGATTAACCAGTAACTAATTCATTTAGAACAACAAATGATCTCGGCGCAAGTAAGCAAATGCAGATCCTACCAAACGTGGAAAAATACACCCGAAGAGCAGCTCATCATGAATTGAAAAGTACCAGGAACAAAACTTGCTCGGACTTATCCTGCTGAAAAAATGTACTACGAAAATATTCGTTAAGTACTTTAGCGCTAAACGATAAAAGTAAGCTAACCCCTTAATTGGTGTTATGTCTCAGAATTTGTAAGTGTAACATTCTGGACAGAAAACTTATATTTGTCGGAGCATCTCTTGCACCGAACACAAATTTTACAAGGCTTGTTTAGTTATTATTAACAATTGAATGTTTCGTATCCTAGTAACCAAGATTTACAATTTTTTTATGAAAGAAGTTTTGATATAATGTTTTTAATTAAGAACTAAACTGCATTTTTCTTCGAAATTGCCAATTGTAGCACTTTAACTTTAAGTCTCTGTTTTTTCACATTTTTTTAAAAGCATTGTTTCACATGTTTATATTAGCACTCCAAAATTGTCTGTGTCCTATAATAGGTTGAATTATCTTGCTGTTTGCAATTTTTGCTTCCTTGCACCTTTAATTTACCCGTCAACTGTTTAGTTCTTTGCTGGCTGATATAATTTTTAATACTCGTACTTATAACGCTCATATAATTTTTGTACCTCACAAGCCATCTCTGTATTATTTTTAATTCACCTTATTGTATTGACGTTACCAAATCAAATCTGCCAGCTACATAAATTAAGGTGCTCTTGCCATTCCGAACATGAATTATGAATAAAACGTTAAACGTAATCCTTTTGATTCTGCCTTATCTAATGCTAACCTTTCTCAATCAAATTATAGTTACTGCTAATCATATTACGTGCATTTATTCGTGTAAACTACTGACTTTATCTTGCAATAAATAAGACATTAATTCTGTGCTAATTTTGAAACCAGAATTGCTGTGGGCAGTAAACCATTGCAATATGTATAGTATGTAAGAGCTGGGGTTTTCCAATTTAGGAGCTTGCTGAATGTTATCTCTTTTCCTGTGATTGCCACTTATTTTATTTTATATACCGAGTGTTTCATTTAAGGTTCGAACATAGAGAAATAGCATGAAAAATCGTATATATGCATATTGCTGCTTGCCGCTTGAAGTGATAGGATTGATAGGGCATAATTTGATCCTATTTTACTTGAATTTGTTGCTTGTTTATGATAGAAATAGCTTTAAAAATGTAATAAATATTTTCATTTTATTCACAAAAAACAGATCAACCATGATCAAATTTGTTTATGCCACAATAAATGTTATTTTCGATCAGTTATCAATTCACGTATTTAACTAATTATTATGAATAACAATATTAAATATTCCAATAAAGAGAGTCTTTATTATCAAAATATTTTACAGTGGGTCAGTTTACGCACCATTCGTGATTTATTCTCGGTTAAATTTAATAATCGACCTATTCCATTTGTATTGACAATTCACAAGTTGCCTTATGCTACTTGGAAGGCATTATAATAACCAGCAGCTCGTTCAACGAACACTTGCAGCACCTTCAAGAGGTATTCGGACGGTTACGTACAGCCGGACTTCAGCTACAATGAATAAAATGTAACTTTTACCAGCCGGAACTTAGTATCTAGGACATGTAGTAAATAAGGACGGAATTCATACTGACCCGTAGAAGGTGGAGGCTATCACTCAGATGGAGGCGCCCAAGAATTAGAAGACAATCCGTAGGTTGCTGGGAATAGTCTTCTAGTACCACAAATTCACTCAAATGACGTTCCCATTAAATGAATTGCTGAGAAAGGCGCTAAGTTCAAACGGACAGAGAGGCAACAGAAACCCCTAGAGCAACTTAAGGAAGCCTTAAGTTCAGCACCGATCCTAGCCTGTCCCGATTTCTCCTGCCCTTCGTACTCCAAACGAACGCAAGCACCACCGGCCTGGAAACCGTACTCACGCAGGTGTTGGGGAGCCAAGAGAGAGCCATTGCGTATGCCAGTCGCTCCTTAACAGACGCTGAGATCTGTTATTCAGCAACGGAACCAAAGTGCCTGGCTGTACTCTTTGCAATTAAGAAATACAAAACGTACCTGGAAGGATACCATTTTAAGGTAATAACTGACCACAGGAGCCTAAGTTGGTGGCAAACCGTACCAAATCCCTCCTCGTGGCTTACGAGATGGGCCCTAGAGCTCCAACAATATGACTTCGAAGTTGAATACTGGAATGGGGCGCTGACCACGTAGCAAATACCTTATGCCGAGCACCAGAAGGCGCTAAAGAAGGCCTACCCCCGTAGCAGTCCGCCAACCAGAAGTTACCTGTCCCTGGGTCCGGAATATGACAACGCTGGTGCAAGACGAACCTAAAGCGTTCAGCAAGTGGAAGGTAGAGGATGGTAGCCTCTATAAGAGTTTCCTGAGCGTCAGCAAAAAACCGGCCAAAGGTTTTCAACCAATGTGGAAGCTCTGCGTCCCAAGCCCAAAGGAGTCCAAGTCCTGCAGGAATGCCACGACGAGCCCGCTGCAGGACACCTGGGGGGTGATGAAAACTGTGGCTAGAATACAAAAACATTGTTATTGGCCCAGAATGCAGCAAAAAATCGCAAAGTACGTACGTTCTTGTCCTACTTGCCAGAAATATAAACATGGCCATCGTCAGACAGCCGGAAAAATGTTTTGGTCCAGAGTGCATGGCCCTTAGGAAGATATAAGCTACTACGCACCGCTACCGCTAGGACGGTGATCCAGGCCCTAAGGGAAAGAATGATTTATCGTTTTGGCACCCCAAAAGTAGTTGTATCGGACGATGGACCTCAATACACCAGCAAGCCCTTCAGAGCTTTAGCCACGGAGTACGGCATCCAGCACCGGCTCACGCTACTTTACACAGCCCAGACCAACCCCGCGAAGCGAGTTAACAACGTAATCAGAACAATCACTGCCCAATTAGCCCACGGAACACAATAAAACAATGGGACGCATGGTTGCCCGAAATCATGTTTGCAATAAACACGTTTAAACACGAATCAACAGAATCCACGCCGGCCTTACTTATAGGGCGGAAAATGTTGCCTCCAAAGTCCGTACGCGAGGCTGCAGACCCCGACTTTGTGCCCGATGATAAAGCTCCAGGCCCAGGCCCTACCGTGAACAACTACAAAAGTTACAGGATGTGATGAAAGTGGTAAGGAATAATCTAGCCAATGCTTTCACCAGACAAAGCCAGCATTAGAACCTCAGAAGGTGGGGAACCAGGTTCACAAACGCGACAGGGTGCTTTCCGATGCCGCTCAAAGCATCACCGCCAAGTTATCCACAAAGTATGTTGGGCCCTATGTTATTCAGAAAATTATTTCCCCTGTCATATTGGAAATAAGCGACCCCCAAAACGGCAGGACAATCATCAGAGTCCACGTGAAGGATATCAAGCCCGCTTATCAAAATGCCCCTATTTCATCCACTGCTACATAAAGGGGGTGAGATAACATACGCTGTAGATAGATAAGTGGCGACCTGCAGTCCAAGAAACAATTACTCCAGTCATCTTCCGTGAAGAAGATGCCTCCCGTACGCAACCAAAGTGATGTTCGCCCCTGGCCCTTCAAGTTAAGGAAGAGACCCAAGGGTCAGAAAAGAGTTAGACCATGGATGCCACATCTATTCCAAACTTTACCGACATGGGAATGCTTGCCGAAATGGAGTCTTGTCTCGGCGATGCTATCGCCCTTGCAGGCTACGCCCAAGGTCAAACTCAAACCCGGGCCGGGTCCTACCAGCATCGCCTCTCAGCCGAGCCTTGACCAGCACCTGGTGCAGCAGATGGCAGCAATGCTTGTTTTGCGCTTTGAGCAGCTATTTGAGGAGTCACCCACTACTCTGTCTAACACCAAATCAGGGGCATCCTCAACTAAAATAAAGTCTGACGAGTCGCCCTAGCCAACCACCCTTACCGGGCCGCCCAAGACTCTAGAGACACCGCCCTACTCGAGGCCGGCTCATCGTGGAAGCGCCCAGACATGCCGCCAGAACTCCAGCCGTCGGAGATCTCAATGGAACAAGCGGCCTCTGGTTCAAGATGGCGCCCTGGCCTCCGTCTTACAGGAGCTGCAGCAGCTCAACCTCCTGGAGCGCGAAGTGCAGATAACCGTCTCCCAGAACTGACACTTCCCGAGCCAGAGCACCAGGTCCCCCGCCGTCGCCGACACCGAAGAATGCCCCCACCGCAAACCCTTCACCTGAAACTACCTTCTGAAAAATCCAAGTCTCATGCGCAGCAGTTCGGGCTAAAATAAACAGCTCCATAAATTTTCAAAACCGATAGTTTACACCGACCGCCCACACCAACAACTGGTGCGTCCGTATGTTGAAACCGCAACCTCTAGACCTGTCCCAAAGACACCCCAGGTGTTCCCCAAGCCTCAGGGGGTGGGTACATAAAGAAGACGTCCACCCATCGCCTGTTTCCTCCATAGGAAGGGGTATGTGTGACGTTGGCGCCGACCGAAATTCGTATCTCTACACATTGTAATTCCTGCTAACTTGGACGTCGCTAAACATCGCCGTAATCTAATATGTGCATCTCGTGGATGCAAGAATGAAGATAAATCAAATAAGCGTCGCGGTGCGCGAGTACACGACAGGTCGAGTTTCGCGCACCCAGCCTCAACCTCCAGCCCGAAGAAGGAGACCGAGAAAGGTATACAACGAAGCAACCCAGGCGGTTAGAGACACTTGATTTCTGAGAACACCAGCACTTTCTAGAAATAACCAAATTCCCGTTCAAGTCAACCGTGGCCTATCGTTTCTCTTATTCTTCTCCAAAGCTCAATTCTTGTAGAGATCCATCGTGGCATATCAATGAGATACCAGGGATCTCGCATATTCTCTTCCTATACTAAATTTCAAATAAGCATGCAGTGCTCGGATCTAAGCTGTAGTCATAACTACGGTCGTGATTAGTCGAAACAAAGTCATCATTAAAACAAACTGAAAATAAAATATTTTTTCAATATTGTTAATTTGACATTAAGTATGAATCCTAAACATATGAAAGGATAACCAATAACTAGCGGACAAATAGGCTAGCCTACAATGTTAATTTCAATTATATTAAACAAAACTATTGTAAAACACAAGCAGTCAAACAAACTTATATTTTCTAGTGTAAAACTGAGTTTGAGTTTAGAGCGCCATCTACTGCATTCTTTGAAATTTAGTAAAAAACCCGATTCCTGTTGAGCTCCATCGTGGCATATCGATTAAATACCTGGGATCTCGCATATTCCCTCCCTGAAACCGATTTCCAAACCCGCACGCAAGAATCACAAGGAACGAACCACGCACCAGGTCTTAGAGACTACTCGTAAAAACGAAGTGCTGACCCGTTGGGACGCTGTTTTCCAGCATACAGTTACCTCCTGCAGTGCCCTTGTATAAGATTTGAGCTCCAAGGAGCAATTTTGATAATTAACTTAAAATCATACAAGCAAATTGCGCGCTACGCGCACGTGAAATAGGATACGCGAAAGGTCAAGCTCCGAACCGAGCGCTAAAATACGAAAAACAAAACTTAAACAAATATACACATCTGTGAAGCCGGAAAATGAGATTTTATTTTGTGCCACAGACAAACACACATTAAGGAAAATTATATTATAGATAGTTGTTGCAACTGGCAACTTCGTAAGAAGCAGCTAAATCCAACGTTGATATTTCACTTGCTGTCACAATCCCTCTACACTGCAGTTCATCCAGAGCAAGGCTTGATCTTGCCCCACATAAATTATAAATAAAAGAATTCTGGATTTCCTTTTTAATTTCCCTTTTAATTTTTAATTTCACATTTCAAAACAAACTTAGCCTTGTACTATTTGCTTCTAGGAACGGCTGATTCGAAGGCGCCACGCACCACGGCAATCGAATACTTGCAAGCATCGTTTACAGTCGGCTCTCGGAATGCGAGCGGAATAAAGAAGAATAGTGGGCTCCCCAACCAGCTAGACGCACGACAGCCTGTCGACAGAATTACGTTTTTGATTTATTATACATTATACAGAATTTAAGCTTATTTGACATGTAAATATTTTTATTAATAAATATTTAATTTTTATGTGTACTTGATCTTTATACTTGAGTTTATAAATCTAACCTTGGCTTTCTAACTACCCGCTGGCAAAGTTTGATATTAAGTAAAAGTTGTAATTAAGCGAGCCTAGTGCAAGCATTAATTAATAACATACAACGTTTCAGTAATAACAACGTACTTAGCCACCTTAGATAAGGCAGAAAAATACGAAATTCAAAAGTTATCAAGATGCTACTTTTTGAAATACTATCATATACCAAGTTTCATTAAAATACCTCTAGGTGTTTTCTAGAGTTTTGAAAAGATATTTTTTTTGTTTAAACTTCAACACCCTGTATCTTGAAAACGAAGCCGTTTAGGTTCCGTGTTTGTATAAACTTTTTATCTTAGAATTGATCGAGGAATCACCCCTTCAAGTTTGTCTACGTACTTAATTAACTCCCTGTATAGTGATTCACCCGAGCTAACAGGTCACGGCTTCACCGCTACTTAAGGATTTAATTAAATTAAAACGTTTTCGTACTTTTTTGAAAATAAAAATCGGTCTACGATCTAAGTCTCAAAAGTAGCAAACTTTTAAGCCATCATACAACTTAATCGGTCCAGTATCTACGGAGGAGATAGCGAACAAACATACAAAGAAAGAAAGAAAGAAAAAGACCACCGATTTTATGTTATAGGATGTGTGTAAACGTGCTCGCTTAACTAAACTACTAAATTTTAGCTACTTCGTTTAGTAACTTGCTTTAGCTACTATACAAATGTAAAGCCGCCTTTAGAAGCAAATTTTAAATTTGACCGTGAGGTTCAATTCCCCACCTCGCTGGACGACGCTTGCGCACAGCTCACCAAGTGTGTAGAAGAGTTGGTTGTCTGCCTCACTTACCTGTGACCTCCCCACTCATAGCCGCTAGCAATATAGTAGTATTAAATATATGATTAAGCCTAATTTAAGGCGCTGCAGTTGTTAAATTTAAATTATACGCGGGTTTATTCAAATTTAAATTTGTAATGTATGTTTTGGGAAGTTGTTTATTTTCTTCGCTCCTGAAGCTTTGTGACTCCAATGCGGTGGTGCTAAGTTGTCGGACACAGCCCAACAGTAAATATTTCTCATTTTGAGGCATGCGCATGCAACAAAAGACACTGCACAATTCAGAAATATATGTATTTTCACACCCATGCAATGTTGCTAACCCTACCGATATTTCGGTAGATCTACCGATTTCATCTAAAATCTACCGATCTACCGAAACGACCCTTATTTCTACCGAATTTTTGTTATACCGTATAATCATACGTAACATTTTTCTTGGGTTCTATTTAAACCGAAAAAAAACAACTCTTTATTTGTACAGAATATTCAGAACAATTTATATTTTAGGGGAATTTACAAAGAGATTCATAAATTAATCTATAAAGACCAGTACGTGCCGCCAGAGTAAATTTGATGAATCACATCTTAAATTTACGAGTATTATTATTTTAAATTCACGTGCTTGGATTCTAGATATCAGTGCTAAACGCTAACATGCTATTTTATATTTGTAACCTTCAGTTCACGAGAAAATAGTTACATAAACACATTAAGTTAATTAGTAAATGATCTTGTTGTTAGTCGGCATAGCTTTTTAAAAAATCCATAATTGTTTATATTTTCATAACTGTATCTGTACGGTAATAGTCCTTTACCGTACATGGCAACCATTACCATACTGAAAGAGCTGTATCTGTACGGTAATGTTCCTTTACGGTACATGGAAACCATTATCTTACTGGAACCGATAAACTATTGAACAAACCACGGATGTTATGAATCATAACTGCTTTAGATGTCTTAAAAGCAACATCTGCGGCAGTTATAATACTCATAACATTCCTAGATATGTTAATAGCTATAAAATTCTAAACAGCGCAGTTTAAAATCTCTGTTACAGCATTTGCAAAGCGAATATTTTGGCTCTTTTTTGCTAGCAAAAAGCCAACCTTTAAATTCTGGTCACTCTTCCCCAGAATTGACAGGGGTTTGCGAATACTTCAATTTCTTTTTTCGTATTCCACTACTTGTCTCTTCTTCATCGCTGTCGTAATCATCAGATCCAGATATATCACTCATTTGAGATCATTTCGGCACATTCTTTAAACTTTCTCGTATATTTTATACGTAAACATCTACGAGTATATAAATAAAAATCAAATGCCGCTTGTATGGTACATCATCACTTGAGAACCGCTCAACTGACTTGGTTCATTTTTTTTGCTGTGTTCGTAATTGTTAGGACAAGGTTTGTATGAAAGAAAATTTTGGAAAAATCTACCGGAAAAGTCGGAAAATTTGGAAAACCAAAAAGATGATTTTGTATGGGATTTCGTATGTTTATTATACCCGGGCAACACCGGGTAGGTCACAGCTAGTTTAAAATATTTTTCGTGTATTATTTATAATTGTAAATGAATGAGTAGTTAATAGTGTTTTAAGGAAATTGGCGTAGTTTTTCCATAGTTCTTAATAAAATAATTGGGCTTTCGTCTTGATTTTATTTATTTAATTAGAACGTGAAATATAAATATTTATATGTGAATTTTTAAATGCCCGTTTATTGAAATTTTAAAATTGCAAAAATTTAAGTAGTTAGTACTACAAGACACATTTTATTGTGTCTACCGAAAATGTTTGGGATCTACCAAAAATTAGCGCAAAAAGCTACCGATCGCCTAAAAAATGAGATGGCAACACTGCTCCCATGACTGCTACGAGCTGTATCAGCAGTATAGGAGGTAGTAGATATATGATCAACATCATGTCATGTTATTCTTCTGCGCGACACACTGTATACTTCAGTAGTTCTTTTGAATTCCGTTATTCCATGGAGGTAATATAGGTGGGGAGAAGACACTAGCACGGGAATCTATTGTGAAATGTGGTACCACTAGGGGTGGCTTATTGGTAGGTCAATATGGCCGACTGGCCAGGCTCTGATTAAAATATGTTGGGGCCCAATAATGGCGTATTATACTGTAAAAAAATATGTAAACTGAAACAGTGAAAAATAATTGACCCGTATTTTTTTATTCAGTCAAAAATCGTATCGTTTGGGCGCAATAAATTAACGAAATTGCCGTATTATGTCGTCATTTATACAGGCAGCATAGACGGTGACATCAGAACAGGGCAATTTCGTAAATTTATTACTCCCAAACAATACGATTTTTGACTGAATAAAAAAAAATACGGCTCAATTATTTTTCACTGTTGTTTCAGTATACATCAATTTTTTTTTAAGTATAATACTCCATCGGAGTAACTTTTCTTTCAATAGGTTATCAAGTTGGTATGTTGGGTATTTGCGATGTGCAAGAGAGGAACTAAAGAATAATGGGAGTCGTTCAAAATTATACTACACATTAAAAAATATGGGATATAAATACAAAATTCTAAATGGAAGAAAATTGTTGTGTGAGAAGAATCATGTAATTGCTTTTTTAAAGAAATATTTACAATTTCGAAATTCTAGTGAAAAATATATATTACTGTTTTTAGATGAAACTTGGATATTTCGCAATGGAACCAGTGTGCGTAGGTGGACCCACCACACAGACTTGAAAAGTAATCTATCTAAAGTTAAGGCCGAGGGAAAGAGATATACTATTTCGCATGCAGGATGTAAATCAGGATTTTTCCAGAATGTGACTTACTGTTTGACTCTGACAATAATTATAGGTACTTACAATAAGTGTATGAACTGTTATATGTTTAGCATAAATAATAACTTCTACAACACAGATCTGCAAACAAAAATCATCAGCAAGTTGTTAATATATTTTTACATTAGGTATAAAATAAATCCATGCTCGTTCCCCAGAACAGTTACAGAGGAGGAAGAAAAAGAAGTTCACACGTTTTTAGAATCACCTTTACAAATGGAGCTTCCATTACAAAAATTTAAAATATAAGAAGTTAGACAAGTAATAAACAAAGAAATTAGTAGTAAAAAAGCGCCCGGATGGGATAAGATTACCGGTAAAGTGCTCAAAGAGATGCCAGAAAACATATTAAGAAACTTAACTGAACTCTTCAATGCAGCCCTAAGGTTAAACTACTTCCCAGCCTCTTGGAAAATAGCAGAGATCATTCTAATAGTCAAGCCTGGAAAAGATCCACAAAATGTTGCTTCATATAGGCCAATTAGCCTGCTGCCAGTTATTTCGAAAGTATTCGAAAAGCTTTTCCTTAAAAGACTGAAGCCAATATTGAAACAAAAACAACTAATCCCTTAACATCAGTTTGGTTTCAGGGAGAACCATGGAACTACAGAGCAGGTGCATCGAGTAGTACGCCAAATAAATTCCGCTATCGAAGAAGGAAGATACTGCTCAGCGGTATTTCTTGACGTGTCTCAAACCTTCGATAAGGTTTGGCACCCTGGCTTACTCTATAAAATCAAACAGCATTTACCTACCATACAACGTCTATCTTCTATTACACTCATACCTACAAGACAGGCAGTTCTATGTTAGATACGAAGATGAACAAACAAGTCTTAAAACTATCATGCAGGCGTTCCCCAAGGGTGTATCCTGGGACCAATCCTATATCTGATCTTCACCTCGGACTTACCAGCACTGCAAGATACAGTAGTAGCAATTTTCGCTGACGACACCACAGTAATTGCATCTCACAGAGATCCAGAAATTGCTTCGACTATGGTTCAAGAAAATATAAACGAAATCGAAAAATGGCTACAGACCTGGAAATCAGAGTTAATGAGCAGAAATCAACACATGTAACCTTTACCACAAAACGGCTGACTTGCCCACCAATATATTTGAATAAACAAGCTATACCTCAAAACACGGAAGCCAAATACCTAGGCATGAACCTCGATAGACGTCTAACTTGGAGACCACACATTGAAGCAAAAAAGAAACAACTGAATATTAAACTTCAACAGCTTTATGGTTAATAGGGAAAAAGTCGCAGCTAACATTAGAAAATAAAGTGCTTCTGTACAAAGTAATATTAAAACCCATATGGAGTTATGGATTACAGTTATGGGGTTCAGCTGCAAACTCCAACATAGAAATACTAGAAAGATTTCAATCAAAGGTACTACGCCAAATCACTAACGCCCCATGGTACGTAACCAACAACATTCTTAGAAGTGACCTAAAAATACCTACCGTAAAAGAGGTAGCTAAACAGTGTAGTGCATCGTATCGTGTAAAATTAACAGTGCATCCTAATCAGTTAGCCCACAGGCTCCTTGACGATTTAAGCCATTGGACATAGTTACTAGATTTTAATACCGTGTAGCAGTCTCGAACAATCATTAGTAGTGTCAATCAACTAAAATAAGTCTTATTAAAGCATGGGTCACACAATCATTTTTTGCATCAAATTTGCTTGTCATACACCAATGATGACGTATTTCATGACGTCAGCCTCATAGTTGTCAAACATTTCTAAAAAATAGGACGGGCTCTATTTCGATGCAACTTTTTCACGCGATTCTGCGCAGTGCGTGAAAGTGGTATTTCACGGTTCAGGGTTTTTGGGTTAAGAACACATTTTTACTTCAAAAATAGCCATGTCTTGGATGCGTGAGCAAGTGGCCGGCCCTAATAGAAGCCTATCAACAAGAGGAGGTCTTGTATTTCGTAAAAGACCCCAGCTATCATAACAAGTTAGCACGGAATGAAGCTTTGTCTCATATTCGTGTCGGTTTTTGAAATTGTGTTGGTGACTATATTTAAAAGTTTTGTAAACACTCTTTCATCCATCTTCAAATAATTTTTAAAGCTACCACCATCTTCACATTTCAATTCTGTGTGTACCATTGATAACACCGCCCGTTCTTGGTCACGTCGTTGTAACCACTTGCGGGCCCACACTTTTCGAGATTTTCGCTGTTTCTTATTACACAACGCTAGACCTAAACCTACTAACGACAGGATAATCACTTGCTCTTCCATTTTGAAACAAAAATAAACGTTAACAATTCGTGCCTTTACAGCAAACCATAACCTCACAATAACAGCTGATTCTAATAGTTGCACAACAAGTTTTATGGTGTGACCACCCTGTTTGATAGAGAGAATCAAACATTGTTGTATGACGTCACGGAAAGTGTTTGACAACCAAATTTGATGCAAAAAAATGATCGTGTGACCCATGCTTAAGATGCAGTTTATATAGGCACGAATCAATGGATGACCTGCCTACATGTTATGTATATATGTTAAATATTTGTTATTTCATTTACTTAATGTCCTCGGACAGATTGTAAATAGTCTTGGAGTTAATAAAAAACAAATTATGACGTTTATGTACAGTTAGATAACAATCATGTTTAAATCAACGTTCTTAAAATAAAGCAATACCTCATTTACTGCCAATGGTGCAGTAATTTTAGCTCTTATTAAGTATAATAGTGCTTGTAAGTTAACACACTGACAGTTGTAATAGGTTTTTGAAATTACTAGTGTTTTTTCTTTGTAACCAACTATCTACACTATTACAAAAATGCAAAAGCAAAGCCTGGTCTGAATCATAAAGAAAAAAACAGACTATAGATATTTTATTGCCCTTTAAGCTTATTGCTACTTTGCCTTACACTAACGGTTTTATCATTATTTATTTTAGTTAGATAACAAATTCTTAAATTCAAATATTTTATTACAATGGACTTAATCAATAACGTTCTATGGTTACTTAGGAAGGACTGCTTGAAGCCATGCCCAATTCAATGAGGGGAAAACATTCCCAGCTAGCAATCTCGAAATACCAAGCAACAAAACTTTTCGGCCTATAATAATTTTTTGCTTAATGATAGTTTCACACTTGACGCAAATTTTCAATACGTCTTCGGAAGGGTATTGGAGACCCCCTTTATTTTTTCTATTTATGAAAGAAAAACAGAAAAGATCTTTAGAATGAGAGATGATCGAGTCCAAACATACTTCACAGATGATTTTCTTTTGTAAATAATAGACAACATGCCAGCATTTAAACATACAGGTCACTTCCATAGTTACCAATGAAATCGATAGATTAGAGCGTTTATTTTACGAGTTAACATACGAATTTGAATTAGGTATAGTATTCCAACCAGAAATTGGAAAGCTATTTAAAATCAGGCCAGCATTGAAAATAGTAGGTCACTTCGTAATTTAATTCATAAAATTACTGTTTGATTGTCATTCTGTGACACTTCGATTATAACCTTCAAATTTGACAGATGCATTGGGAAGTTTGGAAGATATACAGCCTGTTCATAATTAAGTGTGCACTATTGCTATCTCGGTTGCTATTATAGCTACGAAGTTGGTTAAATTAGTAAAATAGTAGCATATTTCGTTCCGATTAAAATGGCGCAAACAAAAAAACAATTGAGTTTCGGGTTTTTGACATATTTCAAAAAATGCTTTTTTTTTAAATGGAACGCCCTGTATATTTTGACGTCAATCGATAGCCAATCTTCTTCTGAACAAAAAACTTCTTATACTCTACTATCTTAAAGTTAATAACAATGGAGATATACGCCTGGTCAAAATTAAATATGTTGTAGCTCCCATAATAAGCAAGTTAGCAATAGTGCACATTTAATTCTGAACGGGCTTATATCTCCATTATTATTAACTTTAGGATAGTAGGGTATAAGAAGTTTTTTGTTCAGAAGAAGATTGGCTATCGATTGACGTCAAAATATACAGGGGGCTCCATTTTTTAAAAATGCATTTTTTGACATACGTCAAAAACCCGAAGCTCAATTGTTTTTTTGTTTGCGCCATTTTAATCGGAACGAAATATGCTACTATTTTACTAATTTAACCAACTTCGTAGCTATAATAGCAACCGAGATAGCAATAGTGCACACTTAATTTTGAACAGGCTGTATACTGTTTTTTAATTTTCTATGCTACTATACGGTTTTAAAAACTCAACTAGTAGGTACCTACTTAAATCATGCACAATGTTACAATGCCTTAACAAAACAGTTAAATGTACAAATTTCAGATGAACTGTCATTACTTGAAAGCTGATTGACATTAGAATATTATTTACTGATTGTATGAAACCAACTTAGACATGACTTACACTTTTCATGGTGTACTGGATTTTGAATAGCTTTCCAAATTTTGGTTGGAATACTATACTTGCTAATAAGAAACTTTAATTTTGTTACCGGAATGTAGGTATGCAAGTAAAAAGTAGATCCGTAGGAACAATTTGTGTGTTGTATCTTTTCTTCAGTGGTATACATTAGTATAACTTAGTTGTCTTTTTGACAAATAATACTTCCTATTAACTCGTAAAATACAGGCTCTAATCTATTGGTCCCATTTAATAATAATAATAATAATAAATTGTCTTTATTTGCTCCATACAGACATTGTAGAAATAAAAAAAGAAAAAATATAAAAATTAAAAACAAGAAAAACAAAAGAGCTTATTAAGGGCCGGTTGCAGAAAGCAATGTTAAGTCTGGTGTTAGCTAACATCGCGTCAAAGTGAACAAAAACGAATCAAATCTCAAATGCTTATGGTAACTAATACATTAGTAAACAAAATTTGATGCGATTTTGTCCACTTTGACGCGATGTTAGCTAACACTAGACTTAACATTGCTTTCTGCAACCGTCCCTAAGTGTAGCAAATTGGAAACTAAAATAAAATATTTTTCTAGTGTACCGTATTAGGAAAAATCCCTAGGCGAAGTTCAGCAAGTGCTGCTCTTCCACTTAACCTAGTTGTTATAAAATGTATTTCAAAATAATCTCCGTGCAGTTGAGTCCAACACGTGTTAAAAGTGCTTTACTATAATAAGATATGAAGGTTAATCGGGTATATATAAATAGAAAAATAATGGAAAAATTATTATTGCGACTGTAAGGTGAACAGAAACCGTTTGTACCGTTTTTTAAAGGTTTTGATGCTCAGAGCACTATATTCTTTGGGAATTTTATTGTAAATTAAGCATATTTGGTATCTAAAAGCAGATTTAAATTTTTCAGTACTGTGCATTGGAGTTGTTAGCAGACCCCTAGACCGAACATTGACATTGTGAACGTCGGACCTATAAGTAATTTTTCTAGACAAGTATTTTGGGTACCCTGTACTGATGATTTTATTAAACAAGCTAGCAGAATGGTGTAAACGCCTATTGTGCATGTTTAACCAGTTCAAATCATTGAGTTTGTGAGAAATTCTCATGTATTTGGGTATGCCGAATATGAACCTAAGGCAGGAATTTTGAACTCGTTGCAGTCTATTTTTATCGACTACGCTTAAACAAGATCCATACACAACATCACAAGAACTCAAACGAGATAGGACAAGTGATTCGCATAGCATAGCTTTAATTTCAGTAGCTAGTAAATGCCTGTCAGGGTACAAAACTTTTAGACTTGCATAAGCAGATTTAAGTAGTTTGGATATATGTTGTTTAAAATTTAGTTCGTTATCAATTGTAAGACCAAGATTATTAATTGTGTCAACTAGTTCAACTGGGCTATCATCGACCACAATAAAAATGTCAGGTAGAACTAGTTGTTTTAAGTGCTTTAGTCCATATAAAGTTGCAGAAGTTTTAGAAGCATTAATAATTAGTGAGTGTTCATAAGACTGATTTACAATATTTACTAGGTCTTCATTAAGACGCTCGCAGACAAGCTATACTTCACTAGGCTTAAATGATATATAAATTTGGGTGTCATCGGCGTATTGATGACATCTACAAAATTTCAGAACTTTACTTAAATTTAATGTGTACATTGTATACAACAATGGTCCTAATATGGAACCTTGTGGTACTCCTGCTTCTACCGGCAATGCTGTTGACATATCATCAGCAACTTTAACGAGTTCTATTACTAAGGTAGCTTTGAAAAAGTTTTATTGGCACTGACTCAAAGCCTATGTATTTTAAGATTGCCAAAAGCGTCGTGTGGTTAAGCGTGTCAAACGCCTTACTGTAGTCCAAGCATACAAGCAATGTTAATTTGTGCTGATCAGTATGATTTAGAATATCGTCAGTGATGTCCAGCAACGACGTGGAGCAGCTGTGTCTCGGACGAAAACCGGACTCTGTGTCAGGTAATACATTGTTCTTATCAAGATAATCCCTAATTTGATCACTCACCACTCTTTCCAGAATCTTAGAAGCTGTTGATAAGATGCTGATGGGGCGAAGGTGTTTAAAATCTTCAGGTGCTTTAACCTTTGGCACCGGTGTTACGATCGCCTTTTTCCAAATTTCAGGAAATACTCCTTCTAATAAACAACAGTTTATAATATGGCAAAAAAACGGTATTACGTGCGGGCAACAGAGTTTAATTATGTTCACGTTTAAACCATTCGCCCCGACAGCATTTGTTTTGATCGCTTTAATAGTATTAAACACCTCAATCTCATCAACTTGCTTAAAATTAAAACTACTGTCGCGATATTTGCTATTGTTATAAAAATACAAAACCTTTAAATTATCGTTATTAGCTTGTGGCACAAAATTGACAAAGAAATTATTTATTTCATCGGGATTTCTAAGTGACATTGGAATTTCAGTTTTCGGTTTAGCATCTATGTTAAATGTATTTAATTTTTTCCACAGTTCTGTGCCTCCTTTATTTTTTAATTCATACTGAACAAATGCTCTTTTCTCATTTTTAACAGCTAAATTAGTATAGTTACGAAGTTGTTTATAATAGTTCCAATTCTCCTCCGTGCGAGTTTTTCTGAACTTAGTAAGTGCTTTATCTCTGAGGGAGATCAAGAGTTTTATATTTTCTGTCAACCAAAGAGAACATCTTTTAGTAAATTTAGAAGTTACGAAAGGGGCATGTTTATCAATAGTTAAATTGATGATATTAGTAATATGACTCACCGTGTCATTAATATCGTTCATATAAAATATTTGATGCATTGGACTTAATTCGAGATCTCTTGTGAAAGCTGCAATGTCAAAATTCCTGAAAGAGCGGTAGGTTCTCAGATGAGTCACAGGCATCTGGTTTTCTATAGAGAGGCTACAGGACCCCAAAAGATGATCTGAAAAATTTAGATCAGTTGTACTAGTCTCCACTATTTTATTTTTGACAGAAGTTATAATCAGATCCAAAAGGGATGCACCCCGTGTTGGAGCATCTATTATTTGATTTAAATTGTATCCCTGAAGCACCGATTCTAACTGGACACTTTTTGTTTCATTACTGTTATATAAATTTACATTAAAATCACCAGTACAAAGCACTTCGTCGAATTCAGGTACCAACAACGATAGGATATTATCAAATGCGTTGATAAAATTACTATAATCCGTATTATGTGGTCTGTATACAACCCCAATCGCGAAACAAATCTTTCCAATATTTATTTTAACCCATAACTGCTCTATGGCATGAGATGTGTCAATAACAATAGCCTTTCAATTTTTGACTACATACAATGCAACACCACCACCTCTTTTATAAGTTCTATCTTTACGTAATAAGTTATATTGAGGTATCTGCACAAGATTATCACTAATATTTGGAGTAAGCCAAATTTCACTAACTGCTAATATATCTGGATTATTACTGTTTACATATTCCATCAAATCATGCAAATTAGGTACCAGTGAACAAGCATTGATATGAGAAATTTTAAGCTTTTTAACCTTCATTATCTCAGCAGAAAACTATTAATTGGTATATATAAAAAACTATAACTTTCAAATTAAATTTAATCCTAACTCGATTGAGTATTTAATTGTATACAAAAATATAAGAGTAAACAAGATATAGTTTTAACCTTTGCAGGTAACAAAATAAGGACGCTCACTTATCTAGCGCACCAGACGGTCCCTCGACGTTGCAATTTTAGCTGCAGTAGCCTCGGTTTTATTCCTTATCTTCTGCAGGTCATCGTATGACTTTATCTGATATTTGCTCTCATTTAACGAAACATAGATTGTTCCATCCGATGTCCAGATACTTTTTATATCATACGCTTCCTTACATGCCGTGAAAAGTAACTGTCTTGTCCTAGTAAGGCTTTTCTAATAACAATTTTTAAACCTTTGAGTTTCTTCTTCTTAGAAAAGACCATACTTTTGTAGCGGTGCGACGTGAATTTAAGAATAACGGCGCGGTTTATCCCATCTTTTTTGGGGCCCACTTTATGGCATCTGTCGATATAGCTTTCCATTACTTCCACACCCAGTTTGTCCTTAGATAACGCCATCACTTTTCGTTCGACATCTTCCCCATTGGTTTCCGGTAGCCCAAAAATCCTGATGCTGTTTCTCCTTGTGTATTGTTGAAGGTCATCATTTTTAATTTCAAGCTGTATGTTTTTCTTTTCAACTCCATCCAGACGCTGCCGAAGCTCTTCTAGTTCCTTATCATGCTCCACAAACTTTTTCGAGATTTCTTGCTCTATGAGTTCACTCACTTTAACAACAAGACTCTTTATCCAATCGTCTCTAAAAACAACACTTATCGATTCGTTCACAATGTCTTTAACATCCTTTTGTTGGGATTGTGTAAATGGCATATTGCTGTAGTAAGTCAAAAGCCGAGCACGATAATAATATATTAGGATAGCACCAATTGCCGGGAATTCGCTGCGCCAGACTAGAACGTCTACACTCGTTGCATGCTCAAAGTCAACATTTGTAACTATGGAATGACCTGTATGATTAAATGGTGGCATAGAAACGAAACGCTTATGTGAACTATTAAAATAAATTCCCTGTATTTATCCCGCTCATGCCTTATTCTTATGCAATAAGCAAGGTGTCCGTTAAGCATACATTTAAAAATTCATTTAAAATTAAATTTTCTTTTAGTTGTAAGTTATGTAATCCTTTATCTAATAGACGTGTCTGTCTGGGACGCTGTTTTGTCCGGGAAGCTGTTTCAGCAGCCAAACCGTAAGAGATAGAGAAAAAAGTTATGAAAGTTATATGTTTGGAATGGTCATGTCAGGTCAGGAACCGAATTTCAGTCACGTGACACTTCCGGTTTTCGAGAAATCACAAAAAGACCGTTTTTCAAATAGAACGCGTATTAAATAAAAACTGTTTCGGCCGCCAAACGTAGCTGCGACCCTCTGCGCCTTAAATCCTCGATCGGTTAGGCAACCACTTTGACACCTTCCAGGTCTGGGTGGTTGCCTAACCGATCGAGGTTTAAGGCGCGTTAAATGAGACATTTGTCTCACTGGACTGCTAGTATTCTATATTGACAAGAAAATATCTTTGATATACATTATTGGTACCGTACTGCATATTTACAAGTTATTTAATATTACAAGTTAAGTAAGGAACAAGAGAGTGTTTACACCTTCCCACTCTCGACGACTTCGGATTCAGCCCTCAGCAGCAGGCATTGGCCTGGTGGGGAAGCAGCTTGCTGCTTGTTCAGTGCGTTTCACATGCCTGCGTTAACATATTACAAGACTTGTAAATTGTGGTTTTCTGTGTTGTTTTGTAATTCTCTGTAATTTTTAACTAAATACATAATGATTCTAGATTAAGGAAACAACATTCTGTACATAAAATATTGTGAAATAAGATTCATTCGGCGTATTGGTACAACGCTGTTATTCATGAGACGCTAGGCAACCCACACGACGCTGCTGTGCGTCCCGGTTGCGGACCCTAAAGCCACTGCAAGAAAGCTTGAATGGGGTAGGATGCCCACTCATTGCACTGATAATGGTGAACTAAAACAGGCTATATCTGCGCCGGCTGATAATGGCGGGTTTTGTTTACAAATTTTTGAGCGGACAAATCTAACGTAACTAAAAGAATTACGGTGCTAGTGACGGTCGTACATAGTGTATTACGCCAGGCAGGTGGTGACGCTTGGTACCTACATTTGGGTTGCTCTAATACCTTTCCGACCGAGTTCACATTAGCCGAGACTCCGCGGTGTCCCGGCCGGCAAAGTGCGTGTTGCTTTCGGATGTTCGCGAGAATGGTGTCGTTGAATTAACAACTCTTGAAATGCAGGTTTGCTAGTTATCTAGAAATACACACACTGCACTACGGCCTTTGTAGGGCTTCGGCTTTCTTTACAACAGCTTTCTATCTGTCCCGACCACTGGCTTAGACGGTCCAATTTCGCACCTTAATTTTTGAAGGTCACTCGTAACGTTGTCTCGCCATCGCCCTTGAGGTCTTCCTTTTGGACGCCGACCTTCCGGAATGTGTGTTAATACCCTTTTAGGTATTTGATTTTCGTGCATACGCCAAATATGACCTAACCATATTATTCTGTTTTTTAATTCATCATACTAATCATGAGCAGTCTAATTGTCATACACCGGCTCGTAGCTATGTAGAAATATTTAGTTTTAATGGAGCTAGGGGGGGGGGGGCTCTCCTTTGATAAGTTTTAAGGAAAGCATTCGCCGATTCGGGTCTCCGTTACATGCGAACGCGGTCGGGAAAGTATTAGGAGAGGGGAAGTCCAGGGACTCAAGTAATTGAAATGGATGCGTAAGTTGCTTTTATATTTGTTGGCCGCCCTTATCGTTGCAGTTGCTTCGGGCATAATTAAGTGGGGGCGGCTCGGCGAGTGCTTGTGCGAAATTCGGCGCACCGCTCGTGGACGTGTTCCTATTTTCTGTTCGAGCATTAGAACGATGTAACCGCAGATTGAGGCGATAATTAGCTATGGACAATTTGACTGCATTATTTAATGTGAAAAATACACATTTGTGCTGAAGCTCATGTCACAATTTCGTTTTATTTTCTATTATAATTAATGAAACTGTATCAACAATACTAAGAGTACATTATTTTTGTGCTTTTTAATTCTCTTTCAGATAATAACCTAAAATTTTAAAAAATATTACAGATAACTAAGCTAGAGTTAAAAAAAGTTTTCAAAGATGGGTAAAGTGCTTCTTACAGTCAATTCTAATTTATGGAAAAAATTGTATTAGTGCAGTATATAATAGTAAACATGTATACTAAAATGCAAATCGATATCTCTACATTTATGGAAAGTAACAAAAAAATTAAAAATTAAAAATTGGACTTCAAGGCCCTATAACTTCTTACTGAAGGGATTGTGTACTAATGTATATTAGATTTAATCGACTTAATATGACGTAAGAAATCTATGACTAATCGCTGTCCCATTCTTTTTGGGAAACCCTGTATATAATTACACCAACAGCCAGGCGTAAGTGTAACTCCTTGTATAAACAATAGGGCATTTTAAATTCATAGAAAATTGGCAGCTATCGAATAGTGCTGATGTAATTTCAGTACAATTAAAACTGACAAAAATATTCACATTTTATGGGCGTAAAAGGGGGTTCAAATTGAATTTGCACATATCTGCAAGTGAAAAAATTCGGGCTCATATTGTGTGTGGTAGTACAACTCTTGAAACGTATTTTTTCGAAAAATATGATTTATGCAAAAACTAATCAATATTTTTGCAAATTTCAAAGACCTCCGTTTTCTGCTCACCGAGTACTATCTTTTCTGAAAATTTCAACGTTATAAAACTTTTTTAAAGTTAAAAACAATTTAAGAATCGTCCATTTTTAGCGGATTTTTGGAGATAAGTTTTTTTCTAATTAATCGATTTTGACCATCGAAAGCTTGTCTTATTTGTTTTTTAAGTTACACAAGCGTATATATTTTTTGATTTTTGAATCGCGTTTTTGCAATTATTTTATATGCAAAAAACCGTTTTTTCATTACTTTGACCGCCATTTTGAATCGCTTCTCCACTGATTCAGCTGTTACATTGTAGTTCATTGAATTCTACGGATTTTTTTCTATAAAAATACATTTTCACTTTTCAGGTAGTATGTTTGTCAAATAAATATCTAATCACTATCACATCAAACTATTTACTAATAAATTTGTACAATTACACATAGTTTTGATGATTTTAACCTTGTATTGTGATATGGGCTGTGATATTAAATTCAACACGTAATATAGCTATTAATTTGATTTTATTTTAATTGTACTGCTTTACGGTGACTTCTTCCTCTGATTTCATTTAATTATTTGCTTAGATGTACATACAAGCATATAGTACTCCTAAATATCCATAAAATTAGTCACGAATGTTGTGGCATTCCTGTCCTCTCAAGTCGATTTTTTCAACGTTTCGAGTTATTAATCACCGATCTACGAAAGAATTTAAGAACTAGTTTAGTATTGCAATTATTTTTAAATTAATTTGGGCAATTAAAGATTAAAGTTTAAAAAACCGTAATAACTCGTTTTAAAACGTACGGCATTTTTATAGAGCTAGTCACTTTAATGAAAGTTAACCGTAAAGAGCTTTTAAATTCAGTAACCTTCAGTAGCTAAAAGTTACTTATAAAACCGTTTGAATGCTTGTAGCATACGTTTATATTTGCATTGCAATACTTTCGGATTTTAAGTTACCTTGCAAAATGCAATCACATATTATTAATTGCTTCTAGTATTCATAGTCCAGGACTATTCTTGTTATTTATTTCACAAAGTATCCCTGTACAGAAAATACGTGGAAAAAATATTGTGCTTATTGAATTTTAGAAATACACTGCAGTAATCACCGAAAAAAATTAGAACCCTTGTAAGAATTCAATTAGTAGTAGTAAACTTAAAAATATTTTAAACAGCGTCATCAGTAGGTACGTGGAATAAATCTATTTTTCAAAAAATTACTCTAGCTTAAGCCATTTTTTTTATTCGTAACGGAATATTTGTTTTGTTGTAATAATTTAATAATAAAAAACGATTTTCGAAATTTTTTAGATGATAATTTTGTAATGTCTAATCTCAAAAACAAATAATACAATTTGAATAACTTTGACATATATTGACCCAAATTTTTTATTTTTAACAACTTCTTGTTATGTACGGTACTGTATTACACTTTCGAAGTGATTTTCTCCAATACGTACATTAAATTTCAGCCTTTTAAAACTTTTTTTAGTCTAATTTTCCTAAATTAGGTAATATTCGTAAAACGTATAAACGGTTACATGGCTTAAAAATGTTAATTCATTATCCGTACAACTTTTAGAACACAATACAATATTTATTAAACATTAAAATTTCAACAAGTTATTAAAATATTTGTTATAAATTTCTTTTTGTACTTTTTAATTTATCAAAAAGTAAGAAACTCATTTCAGTCAGAAAAAAGAATGGAGAAAAGTTTTTTACAAAACTGTATAATTAGTAATGCATCAAGAAATTTGCATTTCTATGCGCATATACAGTGTGTAACACTCTTATATATTTTTTTAGTTTTATTCCAATTGGGACTAAGTTTTCCTCAAAGACAGAACACATTACGGTCTACTTGTGGCCAAAAAATCATTCGCCACCTCCAAATGTTACCTATTATACCAAATTAAATTTAAAAAAAATTAAAAAATCGATATTTTTATCGATACATTTTAACAAATATATTTAGAATTGCTCAAAAAGCTTAAGTTTGAGCAAAATTAAAAATATGGAAATTTTGTTTTCCTTAGTTTTTTCATAAAAACTGATACACTAATACTCATTTTCAATTTAATTTTAATTTTAGAAACCATTTTTTCACAAATTAGAAATAAATACAACGCAGTTTTTTATAATTTTCCCTAACCCATTAAAATATTTTCGGACTGTGTTCTTTAAAGAGGAATTTCAATATTTTCCAATTTTGATAAATCTTTGGATTTGAGTTTTTAGGGCAATTCTGGTTGACTTTTATTTGCAAAAATTTCCGATTAAAGATACCTAATATGATATTTTGATTTTTTCCTTCTATTTTGGTATCGCAGATGGAATTGCATTCGACAGGAGCGAATGGTTTCACGGTCACAAGTAGATAGGGTGACCAGATTGCAATTTATACAAACCCTGAGATTCTGCTCGAGTAAAAACAAAGGTTTTCTTCAATCGGAAATACAGAATGTTTATAGAAGACAAAAACCGAGCAAATAAAAACAATGTTTTTATTTCTTTTTATTAATGGTTAGCAAATACGATACAGGGTGTAACTGAAATACTTGCCCATACCTTAATGGTGGATTCTACGTCTCAAATTGACCAAAACAGTTCATATAAGAGGGTTTAAAATTAGGTTTTTGTAATTTTACTGTAAATTGGGAAAGAATATTCAAATTAAAATTAGTAAATCTTTTATACCAAGAGAAGGCTTATTTATGAACTGGTTTTTTATTTTTACGTATTAACTAATTTTAATAAAATAGTAAATGTTTCTATTCGAACTTTTTAGCGGACAATAATTTGGTTAAAAATTCAGTCGAAAAACTGTTTTATTTAAAAAAACTGTTTGCCTCTTTTTAATTTTTTTGTAAAACCAATAGCTTTTGTACAAAAAATAAGATACATTATGGGTTGCTAATTTCAATCCTTTACAGCCATACAAAAATAAAAAAGAATCATAAATAAGACTTCCATTGGTAGAAAAGATCTGCCAATTTTCAGTTGAATATAATCTCCGAGTTTTCAGTAACATGACAAAAATCCAATTTTAACCCCCTTCTAATATCTTCGCAAAGGTTAAGGATTGTCAATTTGTGACGTAAAATCTGCGATTAAAATATGATCAAGTATTTCAGTTATACCCTATATATGTATGCAGGGTCTGGCAACGATGCGGGGGTTGAAGATATTTCTAAAACTATAATAGTTACATAAAATGCGCTTATATAAAAGTTGCAGGTAGAAAAATGGTGCACATTAGGAAAATGTTTCTATTCTACATGGTGGCTCACAAAAGTGTGGCGAACCAAACTTACTCTTTTTTTAATATAATGCCCTGTAATTAGTTATAAAATAAAGTGGTATGGGTCTCAAGTTAACGGTTTTGGAGATAATAACGATTTTATTTAAAAAAATACTTAATTTCAGGCGGCTGCTCTAAGTAACAGGAAAGAATTGAATAGAAAAAACGTTACCACACAATTATGTTTTTTGTGAATTATCTCAATAGTGAGAAATAGTGCCTCTGAGTATTGATGCTATATAGACTGTTCAAAATTTGCAAATTTCGTAACTTGGATTTTTCTTAAACGGAACACCCTGTATATCTCTGTTTTTTTAAACCCCTTTCTAACGAGCTTTCTTCTAATGTTTTATTTCGTATCGTTCAATTCTACCGTTTATTCTATTACTATATGGGATTTAAAACATAAACAAACAATTTTAGCTTCTTTTAAGATACTTTATGTAAAGGGATAACCAATAAAAATATTAAACATAATAATTTAAACATGTTCTCCAAACATAACAAAAAACGAGGTTTAAAAATAGAACCATTATTGACTTAAGAGATAAGAATCACGGAAAAAACGAGAAATACAGATGTAAATTACATCTATTTAATATCAATAGAAATTTTCAAATATTTCTCCTTGTTTTTTAAGTATTAAAGGGTTGCATGCAAAATAAAATTTTAATATAATTTAAGAAAAAGGCAAATATAAAATGTATTTTATTTCCATTGGTATAACTGATTTACGGTTAAGTTAATTTTAGACATTATTACAAAATTAGTGTAACCCGGAAAAAATTATAACAAAACCCGAAGCCCGGAGACGAGATGTAAAAACCCCGAGACTCCGGGTGAAACCCTGAGAGGTGGTCACTAGGGTGGAGCGAAAAAAAACAAATTTTGATTTTTAATTTGTAATAGCGCGGAAAAGTTGCCTTTTGGTGTAGATAAGATTACAACAAAATATGAAAAAGATTTGAGCACGTCTTGGGGTGCCCCAAGGACGACAAAGGTTTCATAAAATTGCAATTTTCGCTACATTTTAAAGTGTTTTAAAGAAGTTGTCAAATATTTTTTTTAATTTCAAATACTGTTAAAAAAGGAGTTTTTATATAAAAAAAGACATACAATTTTTTTTAACTTTTTGGATTATGTCTTGAGGTGCCGCAAGAGCGGTCAAGTTTTATAAAAACAAACTTTTTGCAACTTTTTTTACGTGTCTCGATTATGCAGTAAAAAGTTTCAAATAGACGTTTTAATATGAATAGAAGGATAAAGACATAAAAGATTTTTATACTCACTAGTGAGTAAAACTTAATTTTAGTCACTGAAAACAGTTGTATAATGTATTTTATACTCACTAGTGAATAAAACTTCATTTTAGTCACTGAAAACAGTTGTATAATGTATGGTAGGTAATAGGTGCTACTGTAACTATCTATTGTCTGTTTTGCGACATATTCTGACGGCTCAAACTGTTTAGGCATACGAATTGCTACTGTAAGATGAAACGTCGTATATCACACGTGAGCGAAATGCCATTATAAGCTCGTGAGAAATTGTATCGCTCGTGCTGAGAACTCGCGATTCAAAATTCTCACTCGCAAATAATGATGCATTTCTCTCACTTATAATATAATCTACTATTATTAGAGCTCACGTAAAAAATATTATTACACACTTTTAAAGACATTGAAAGTTCCTTTTTTATGATTTAAAGAACCCTTAATGATGACAAATGTTACAGCTGCAAAATGTTTGTTTCTGCTTCATTGACTCGTTAAACTGTTTTTTTGTATCGTGAGTCAATTTTTGCTCTCATATATCCTTCTCTTACGATTGAACCACAGACATTTTGAGCCGATTCAGTCACCAGTTTCACAGCTCTTTCCACTGCTTGCGTGTGACAAGAAAGCCGGGGAAAGTCGATAAGCGGGTCCACTTTACTATTTGGTTGAGCTTCAGATGTCTGCCGTATAAAGTCTTTGAAAGAGTCACTGGAAACATGTTTTACCAAGGGGGGTTCGGTGCGTCAAAGTTTATCTATGGAACTTTAAACTTCCTGACTCCGCCTCTACTTTCCGTTCTTGCTTTTAAAACACATCGTAAAGCAAGTTCTCGTACATGTTTGCGCTTATCACATAGCATGGACAAAAGGAGATTTTCTGCAGCAACAACGTACCCATTTCTTTGAATAACCGGAACGGATTGGCACCATAAGAAGAAGAAGAACCGGGTCTAGAACGTTCTTGATATTAGAGATATAGCGTGAAAATGAGACAAGCTTAAACAGATGTTTGAAACCATAAGTACCTACATGAAGGTTTTAACTTAAAGTTAAACCATACAGGTGCATACACTTTAACAATGTACTCAGTCAGAATCTTCAGGTTTTCAGTTGCCACATACAATCTAAGTATACAGTTTTCTAATGGAAGCCACCTGGAGTGAGCAAGTTTTCCAGGGTTTCTTAAAGATACATCTAGTGAGCAATTTCCCATTGGTACAGCGATACACATATCCAATAAATACTTCTGATCTGTACTTAAAACATTTATATTCTCCAAAAGAGGAAGGTTATTTTCAGTTGGCAAGAAAGTAACCACCTTCGGTTTACCATCTAAATGACAAAAAAGATGTCGCAAAGGTAGCTTATTTCCATGGAACAAACAAACTAACCATTGTAAAGGTCTTCCTATTTCATTTTCCATCAAAGAAATCACACCATTATTATGTTCAGTATTTACAACAGTTCTATCACACCCAATAGCAGTAAAGTTCAAAAATTGTTCGTTGTGTTCTCTATACTGTCTGCTATGTCTTGTCCAGTGCCAGATTTAGGTGTTACTTGGCTTAAAAACTTTTGAGTTTGGTTCCTCTATTAGTGAAACGTGCTCTTCTGAAATAACTTTTTTGTACAACTTATATAATCTTGCCCCCCCCCCCCCCCCCAACATCCGCCCCGGCCATAACTCATGCTCCCGGATGCCAATGCAATAGTCAAACTGTCTTTATCTTTCTATTCATATTAAAACGCCTATTTGAAACTTTTTACTGCATAATCGAGACATTCCTAATCCAAAAAGTTAAAAAAAAATTGTATGTCTTTTTTGATATAAAAACTGATTTTTTGACAGTATTTGAAATTAAAAAAATATTTAACAACTTCTTAAAAAAACTTAAAAATGTAGCGAAAATTGCAATTTTATAAAACCTTTGTCGTCCTTGGGGCACCCCAAGTCTTGCTCAAATCTTTTTCATATTTTGTTGTAAACTTATCTACACTAAAAGGCAACTTTTCCGCGCTATTACAAATTAAAAATCAAAATTTGTTTTTTTTTCGCTCCACCCTAGTGGTCACCCTACAAGTAGACCATAATGTGTTGTATCTTTGAGGACGATTAAGTCAAATTGGATAAAAACTAAAAAGATGTAAGGGTGTTAGACTTCGAAGTGAGACACACTATATTTTTACTTCCTTTTGCAATAAAGAAAGGATTCACTCCTAAATTCGAAATTGAGTTTTCAACAGATCTTCACGTTTTAGAGTCACCTGAACCCAAAAAAATGTTTTTGTTCATTGGTCTGTCTGTCTGTTAACAGAATATCTCAAAAACGAAAAGAGGTATGGCGTTGAAACTTCATATTGAGTTTTGTGTGCGAAAGCAAGCTTTTGAAGAAAATCGCAGAACCGGAAGTATAGTGTTTACTCTTGTGATTTTTCAGTTTTTTTAGATTTTTTAAAAAACTGCGTAACGATTTTTTTCAAGATTTTCACTTTTATTACATTTTTAATGTGTATTGATGTGAGATAGGTGATTTTTAAGTTGAATACCCCTAAAATGGGTTTATTTTGTTTGTTTTCTTTTTTTATTAACTCCTATTTTAAATAGAACACCCGGTATATTATTACATTTTTAAATTCAGCTTAAAATTTTAGGGAAAATTTGTCTCTTCAACTAAAGCTCTACTTTGTATGGTTTCTGTAGAATTAGTAGTTTTCGAAAAAAAATGACAAATGCTTAAAAACTAAAATTCAAATTTTTGGCTAATTATAAGATCACTGTAAAAGGAAGTTGTGTGCGTGTATCACACCAGACTTTTTTCTGTATGTAATTGTAATATTTTACAGGGCTGCAAAGAGAATAAAAGCTACCGACTGTAAATGAACTAAACAGAATAGATAACTATTTAAAATCATTCATGACGTCATAACTAAAAGTGTATACGTCACAAAAAATAAATACGCCGGCTTCTAGCAAGTAAAATAATACACTTCTGTACAAAAAATATTTGTTAAGATGTTTTATTTAAACTCGTAGAATTAATGTTCTTTACTGTTACTCTGTATATTTTACATAGCTATTAAAAAATATGTTAAAAGATATGTTTATTATTTATTACATGTTGCAAACGTAACGTGTACAGTAATTGTTTCGAATTTCAAATTGTTTATTTACCTACAAATAGAAATTCAATTTGGTTTGGCTTTCCTTGGTTCCAAGTACAAGTACTTCAATCCGCGTCGTATTTTATATTACGTCGATCTTACGATTATCAGTTGTTTTTTAATACCATTTTTCCCTTTTTTTATTCCCTTACGAGCGCCCTAAGAATTGGTTCAAATAAAAATACTTCTGCAGGTAGGCGTTAAAAACGAATGTAAAAAGCAATAACACATTCCAAGCATTAATTAATTACATTTGTTAAAATTGAATACAACAAAAACATTCTGTCCCATCAAAAAACGAATAAAAGAATTTGTTTTCTTATCGCCAACTTAATGGATGGTTATATTTTTAGCGCCAGCTCCAACAGAAATACAAAAACTGCACCTATTAGCAAAAGTTCAAGGTCGTTGCGGCATCCAAGCTGCATAACTCGTCTGACCTAGATGCTTTCACTTTTCACTGTTTTCAGTGTTACAACTCACAACTGCTTTTTTTAGTGTTGCGTCGGTTTGTCACTTAATTTTTGAAATAAGCGTTTTAAGTTGAATTTTTACGAAAATAGAAGTCGAGATGTAGTGAAAATGACGAAATAAATTAAAAAATAGAATAAAAAATATATTTATTACAAATTTTTAATAACAGATATAAAAATGTTAGTCTATTTAAAAATACATCCACAACTTGATTACCGTTAAAATATTCAGCTATTGCACGTCGTACACTAACCTTTTGTATAAATTAAGATTGGATATATTACACAAATGCACATAAAATATTGATTGTTATGACTTTTGTCGCGTTTTCTTTGAAAGGTAGTTGCTCGTATGTGGCATTAACAAAAGTTATAACGCAATCACAATTTCTAACACACGCCTTGCATAACCAAAATAAATAACTAAATATAATTTTAAAAAACTTACCCATATGTGCACACTTGCTAAACTGCTTATTATTTATATACAATTAAATATACAATATCTATAATTTGAGCAATTGCCCTTCAATCAAAAACCACTGAAATATAAAATTATAAACTATCTAAGAATAGTACGTGATAACTCGCCGAAAAAGTAATTATTTTGAAAACTCAAATACCACAGTTGTAAAATTAACATCATTAAAAAAATAAGTATTCTGAAATGTGAAGTACATACGCCATACCAAATCACTTAAAAATCAGTGATGGCCGTTAGTGATAACGTTTTCGTAGTTCAATACGACCGGGGAATGGAAGGTTTTTCCCTTTACGCGATTAGCTAAATCTTCACCGTCATACGACAGCAAAGGAGAAATTTCCACAACATCCCCTACAACAGTGCCGCCAGCAGCCTCTATGTAGCATTTATGCAAATGGAACAAGTCTTTTCTTGCGGTGGATGGACAGTCTTTCCCCACATCGTCGGAATTTTTTAACGCACTAAATTCCGTGTGCCGCGGTACTTCCCAAGTAACAAAATTATCGCTGAACTGGAAAACGTCAAAAACGAATTTTTCAACTTTAATGCCATTTGTTTTGGTAGGTTTTATCTTCTCGCCTTTTTCATTTACATGGGGGATCTTCTTCTTCGCAACGTGTAGTTTAAGTTTCTTCTCGTGTTGTTCGCCGATTTGTCTTAGGAATTGTGTTGAAAAATAGTGATTACAAATGTTGCCTGCACTAAACACCAAGTTGCCTTCTTCATCTCGCAGATTAGCCGTGGCATCCGTGATCTCACTGTATTCGACTACTTGGAAGCGACCATCAACTTGGCACACTACACCAACGGCCTCAGAAGGGCTAGCCTTCCTCACTACTTTCGCACCACAATCGGCTTGTTTATCGACACAATAGCCAATAAAGACGGGATCAGCTACTTTGACCAAAATATTGTCAACACTATGGACATGAACATAACGGATTCCCCGTTTTTCCATATCTGCCAAAACCCCTTTCTGATACAAGGCGCGGTAAATTCCCCCATTGCCGTCTGGGGCCAATGCAACTCGACTTCTACCTTCCAGAAAGATTCTTCCCTCCATATCGAAGCACGGCAAGAGGCCCTGATCAAACTGGACAATGTTTTCCGGCAGAAGGCCAAAATAATCGTTGCTTTTCAAAAATTCTTCAGTGGCTTCTTCTGTAGGACCACTTGTCATAAGATACCAAGTAATGTTACCGTTACTGCCAGTTTGGGATTTAGACAATTCTTCTACCTTTCTTATGCGTTCAGCCTGGACTTGAAACAGCGTTTTCCCGGAAGGAAGACCAATGGAATACATCCCTTTCGGATAAGCGACGCCAAGTCTAGTTCCCTGGCCGCCAGCAAGCAGAAGAACTCCAACGTGCCCATTGGAAATTTCTTCCAGCCCGATACGGCGATACTTTTCCAGTTGTTCCGCTGTCGATCTCTCTTCGGATTCAAACTGGGCAGGAGGTATGGGTTTCATGCGGCTGTCTAATTTCGCGCCGTTTTCCTCCAAAGACTGCATCGCATTCTGGAAGAGTTCGTTGGCTTCTTCGAAGTCGATGGTATCAAGTTGCACCAGAAACGCATCCCTTTCGTCGTTCGAGAGCTCGTCCCAGAACTGCAGCAGGTGCATCTGGTTGGCGTTCTCCAGGCGCGTCTTGAGGCTGTTGTAGCTGGTCATAATGTACGAATTTACGTTAATTGGAAAGACAGCAACACCACTGGACTTTTTACCACCATTCGCTCTCTATGAACACCAACAAGTGACAGGAGACACGTTGCGCTGGTTGCGCCTACCATAAACGCGCTACCCATTCCCCAGACGGTTGCTTACTAATCTTTTCGTTTTCGTAGCCGTTATCTCCCACTCCCATCCTTCCTTGATACGCCGACACGTTTACATTACAACTAATCACGATTGTCCGGAAGTTATCACAATTGCGATTGATTTTTATTTATTCCCATCGCCGCGCCGCCACTGTGTGCGGTTGTAATTAGTGTAAACATAATTTTAATTTTTAGTCTGTAATTGACTACGTTAATTTTACTTCACGTTATTGTTGTTGTCGATACAGTTGCTAGCTAACAGTTTACGTGCTTTTAATCACTCATATCACGTCCATAAACAAATATAAAAAGTGAGGTTATATTGTCAGGCATTCCACATTTAATTTAATCGTAAAGGCAGTATATTTAAACTGGGCAGTTAACGCGGATTTTCACGCTTTTTCAAACTCACTACATAAACAGTTACTACCTAAACGTAACAAAAGTGATAAGTACAGGTTAATATTTACACTTACAAAATTTGTTGTTAGCTTTAGGTTTTTATCTGTATCACAGACTGATTTAAGATACCGTTACGGTAGTCATTTGTTTATGTTCGTTACGGTGGGTATGTTAACACATAATTAGCGATACCGAAAAACAAATGCATCCTGCCACGGCGGTAACAATCGATACGGTTTTAAGGCCGTCGAACACTTGCTGCCACGAAGTGCCAAACGCTTACGTAACGGAAACTTTCCGCGGCAATCCCGATTCGTAAAATTACAAAAATTCGCATTATTCGAATTACCAATGGATGATATTTTAAAACCACAAACAGTTAAATACAATGCGGACGAAAATTATGTGTCAGAATTAATGACAAAATTAAATGTTACCTTTAACTTAGTAAAAGAGAATTCAATGAAAGCAACAAAACAAAGGGAAGTTCAATATAATAAGAAAACAAAAGAAGTTAAACTACAAATAGGAGATTTGGTTTATTTATACGATCCTACGTCAAAAATAGGATTATCAAATAAGTTAATGAAACCTTGGATAGGACCTTTTCGAATTATAGAACAAAAAGGCCCAGTAACTTTCAAAATTAAAGAATTATATAAAAATAAAGAACAAGTGGTGCACGCTAATAGGTTAAAGTTATGCAAAGGCTTTAACACAGATAAAATTTTAGAAATTCGACCAAATTCCGTACAATTTTCTCCGGACGAGGAAATTAATAATCCGTTAAACGACTGGGAGATAAGTGAGTCAGAGGTAAGTAGCGACGAAGAAAACTTCGACAATCCTACACCTAAAGACGTGAGCTTAAGATTATTACAAGGGTTAGACCAGTGTAGGGAAATACAAGACAGGTTAGACAAAGAAAAGAAAAAGAGAAACTGGAGATTAGAGGTAAATCGACAAACCAGAAATCTAGTTTCTCAAAATCAGCAAGCCATGGACGATTGGAAAAATTTAGGATCTGTCAATCAAGGCGGACTACGTCAGTCATATAGGATCCGTAAGAGATCCGACCGTTAAAAGATTAAAAGTCACTGCAAATTGAATTCCCTGTGTGGAAAACGGGGTTTAGAATATTTCCACCGCTTAGGAGTCTAGCGGGTCGTAAAAGGCGACCAATAGACATCCAAAAACAGGAACGAATAAGAAAAAGCATAAAGTAAATAAATAAATATAAAGTACAAAGTGTGTACTTCAGATTTTTTTAATAATGACGGAATAAAAATAAAGGAACAGTGCCAAGGGAAAGTTTTCAAGGTCCAGTTAGTAAAAAGTAGTAATACAATAATATATAAACAATTTTCTTATTCGGTACCAAAACAATTAATAACTACTAACAGTATTTTAAAAAGTAAAATATCAGGGTACAGTTACGTAAGGAAAAATAAATAATGGGAATTAATATTAAGTAGGAATAATAATACTTTAAAGCTTACTAGCGTAGTAGGAATAACAAGGAAATAGATTAATGGGAATTATAATTGAATCATTTATAAACATATAATTAATTGATAACTGATAATAAACAGACGAAGCTAAAAAGAGAAACAGTTAGTTTATCAAAGATAAATAATTTTAATTTTCAATACAATTATATACCGAGAGATAAAAAAAAACTGTTCCTCAGCGGGCTTTGAAATTCAAACATTTGTATAATATGTTGGTAGCACTGTAAGTCTATGTCAAATTCTAGGTTAGCAGGTTAGGTTTTGTGTCAGTTTTGACACAGACTGACGCAAAATCTAACCTGTTAACCTAGAATTTGACATAGCCTTACAGTGCTACCAACATATTATTCAAACGTTTGAATTTCACAGCCCGCTGAGAAAGTTTTTTTTGGATCTCTCTATACGATTATAGTTATTTACATTACAAGCTGCAAAAGCTTACTTTTAGGTGTGAGGTGTTTTTGAATGGCCGAGGCGAAGCGTAAGCGTAGTCGAGGCTGTTTAAAAACTCCGAGCACCTGAAAGAGCTTACGCAGCGTGTAATGTATTAAACTTTTCATTCTCCCCTCGATATTTAATAAAATATAATGACTTTGTGATTATAATAAAATTAGTATAACAGGTGGCTTGTCGTTAACGTTACTTTGGTAACAATACAAAAGCATTATTTATGACATTTGTCAAATATCATTGAATACTCTGTCATAAATTAACATGAATTTCATTAAAGAAGCTGCAAATATTGCGTGCAGAAGTTTGTTGCCGGACAAATCCAAAGGTCGGTACAATCAAGCTTACGAAAGTTTCATGAAATGGTGTGCAACGAATGATGTTTCCACAATAACTGAAGATGTGTTATTGGCATTTTTCCTAGAAAAATCAAAAACATTATCGCCTGCTACATTATGATCAGAATACTCCATGCTGAAATTGACTATTTCTATAAATAAAAACCAGGACATATCGAAATTTAACCGCTTAAAGGCATTTATAAAAAGACGAAATGATGGGTATCAGCCTCGAAAGTCTCAAGTATTTACAAAGGATGAAATTTCAAAGTTTTTGTTAGAAGCTCCAGATGAAATATATTTGTTGAAAAAAGTGGTAGCTATTTTTGGGGTAGGTGGGGCATGCCGAACTGACGAGCTTTATAATCTAAAAGTGAAGGATGTGGAATATAAAAATTGTGTCATGTTGGTCCAGATTCTCACTACAAAAAACAATGTGCAAAGAAGATTTGTAGTCACAGAAGATTGGGTAGAATTTGTTGATCGTTATATGCAACTCCGGCCAAAAAAAACTCAAGATGAACGCTTCTTTTATCGGTATGAGCGTGGCAGATGTGTAAATCAGGTAGTTGGAAAACATACGATTTCAAAAATTCCCTGTGAAATAGCCAAATTTCTTAAAATCCCAAACCCAAATCAGTACACCGGCCACTCGTTTCGCAGAACGTCTTCTACATTATTAGCCAATGCCCCGGGCGTGGACATTTTGGATATGAAAAGACATGGAGGGTGGAAATCGTCAGCGGTGGCGGAAGGATATATAGCAGACTCCATGAGCCATAAAATAGAAGTTGCTAATAAAATCATGCCCGAAAAATCGATACAGATTCAGCAAAACGAAAATCAAGAAACAGAATCTCATGTCATGCAGATCGACAAGGAAGTAAATATTTCAAGTGCCGTTGCATTTGGCCAAGAGTTCAATCAACATTTAACTTTAAATCTTTCTGGAACATACAATAATTGTAATTTTACATTTAATTTTCCTTCAAAATAAATATTAATCAAGTTGACATTTTTGCTTTTAGTCGTCCAGGGCACGAAAGTTTTTCATACCTAGCAACCCATTACTTAGTATGTTTTACTTTCGCTTTCAATTGCCTTATCAAAATCGAAAGTGGCACTTTCGTAGAGGGGAGAATGAAAAATTTTAATTTTCTCCAAGGATTAAAAACTTGTTTTGTTTTTCATTTGAGCTTCAGTGAGAATGGTTTAAATGACAAATATGATTTTAACTAATAAGATTTAATTTGGTAATTAGAAAAATATCTTATACAAAATTCATATTACGGTTAAGTTAAAAAAAAATGCTCATACCGTTGTTAACACTAATACCAAGTGAATAGTGCGCGTACAAGTTCACGATTATAACGTACAAAGGAACAAATCCAACAACATTACATCAGTATCCAGCCAGGACATAGCCGATTGCCCAAATCCACAGCAGGACTACAAGGAAAAATCATACAAAGGAATGAATTTAAGCAATATAAAGTTTACGCATTTTTGGTAGAGGTTACATAAAATATAACCCAGTATGGGATGCATTAAAGTTCCTTAAAAGTAGCCGAAGGTCAGAGAACCGCTATTAAGACACCAGGAAAATACCCAAATGTGGGAGGCATTTAAGGTCCTCAAGGGTAGCCGAAGATCAAAGAACCTTTTATTAAGGCACCAGGACAAGAAGAATGGCGAAACGTACATAGATACGAAAATATAAGAATTTATAATAAAGTAATAAGAAAATAATAATTAATGGTACCACTACAGCAATATGAAGCGTAGTAGGTGAAGTAACCGAAGACGCCAAATGCGAATAAGGATCGTACAAGGAAGACGATCACTCTTAGTCAAAAGTTTTCGTAACTGCAGCAATAAAAAGGAATACAAAGGAATATTATGCTACAGTAAAATGGCAAGAAAAGTAAATTAGCTTAAATTCAGAATTTTCATGCGAATATACAACAGTCATTGTGTAAATTCCAGTTATGAAGAAATAGTATGGGACTACTACAAGACACCACCTATGACTAAGGGATCAGCTAATGTACCATGGGAAAGCAGAAGTAATATCACAAATAAATAAAACAACGACTCAAATCTTAGCAATCGAAGAACGAAGATAACATTTTCACCTCATCATTAAATAAAACCAGCCATTTATACAGTTTTCCAACCCTTAGTTATCCTTTACTCTGGAGGCCATCATGCCTGCAACAATAGCCTCTGTTGCACCTTCCTTTTCCCTTACCTTTGGGAAGAAATTCCAAGCACAACCATTAATAATTAATAATACAATCATAAATAAATATGAAGACGAAGATATACGAAAAATAATATAATAATTAATAAATAGTTAATACAAATAAATAATAAATATTAATAATGAAGCCCGAAATAAATACAAAGAAGAGGTGCGAATAATAAAATAAAAATTTATAAAGGCGACAACACGAATGAAAAGGATAGAAAAATAGGATAATGCAGAGGAGGAAGTAAACCAATTATCGGAAAAAAGAAAACCGAGCCGAAAAACAGCAGCCCGCAGCCGAAGGATGACACCCCACGTCAACATAGCAGTGAAACGCGAAGTGCGGGAGTGTTTCAAAAGCAGAGCATTAAAACAAAATCAGTGGACATATCATAATAAAAATGAGGGTAGTGCGAAGTCAACTGCGTCACAGAGCAGAGCAATAAAAACAGGTGAGCGCAAAAACACGGTATGAGGCATAAAGACACTGTAGGGCAATAAATTAAGAAAAATGGGTCAATATAATCAGCAGTAATAGTTAATTTTACATAGAAGTCAAAAGTTTTTTTGGTAGAAAAGCAGGCATGTCCATTAAAACATGCCTACTTTTAAAAAGCGGGGAGTAATGTAACAATCCGCATTAAAATGCGTATAATATAAGTATCTAAAAATTCATTCGATTTAGAATAATTTCAAAGTTAAATGAATGCACCGAAATGCGTTTGCGATACAATTATGAATTAATGAAAACTTTAATATGTTCGACTCGAGCTAAATTATAGAAGGGTGCAGTGCCAATTTGTGAGGAAGAGAAGCCGTCTCTTAAAATTAATAAATTTAAATCAATCTAAATGTCATGTGCAATATTAACGAATAAACGTCGACATAGCGATTCCGAAATTAAATAAATTTGTGTCCACCGACGCCGCTGCGGCTCATCTATGTGCCAGGTTTGAATTTAAACGATCACTATTACTAACCCACGAAAGGTCTTGCAATATGTGTCTCAATTTGGAGAACTCCGTAAATTAATATATGTAATCTAGATCAGAAGCTTTTAATGACTTATATATAGATTGTTGGGCGCCGTTTAGGGCTCAAGCGTAGGCTAAGAATTTTGATTTCCTATTAAGCGTACTCTACATGTTTTTGTCAACTGATTTGTGTAATGATTTACCCCATGTTTTTATTCTTTTTAATATAAGTAGTTAAATAGCTTTCGACTTTTCTTTCATCCCCCCATTTAATCACAAACGAACCTGTCTGCAACTACCACTAAATACAACGCAGATGTGGTCCGTTATAATACTTTTGTTAATTCCATTTCATCTAAAGTCAGCATACAATCTTTTTCAAATTTGTTTTAAATTAGAAAGTTTAGTCTCCAATAATGTAAAAACGTCTGCTAAAATACCGGACTGAAAATTTAAATGATGCAGGTTCGGTTGATGAAACTTCTACATCATTTTCAGTATTTGGAACTTTACTTAACAGTATTGTTGGGATAGCAGTTTTTTTAGCATTTATACATTTCCAAGTTACCATTGATTTTCATCAAAATGTTGTTCGCATATTCTTGGTCTTTTCCAACTGCAATATTCTCGTCCAATATTTCTTAGCCAAAGTTTTTTCCTCTACATTTTTTGGGATACTATAACTAAACAAAATCCATTTCTAAACGATTTTGACACACATTCAGCCCGTCATAACAACATAAAAAATATTTTTTACGTTTCACTTACGAAAATCGAGTTTCGACACATTTAATGTCACACATTGATTTCAAAAATCCAAATTCCGCCGAGTACTTCTGAGCTCCAATGGGATCTTACGTTCCATAATGGGATCCAACCAATCATATGCTCTTACCGCGTTTGCTTTACTCTTCTATTATACACTTACACTACTGAGTTATGAGATCCTATCCTATCCTATAACATAAAATTGTTGCTCTCTTGTTTTCTTTCTTTCTTTCTTTCTGTTTGTTTGCTATCTCTTAGACTTAGATCGTAGGCCGGCTTTTATTTTCAAAAAGAGTAGGAAAGTTTTAATTTAATTAAATCCTCTAAGCAGCAGAGCGGAGCATCTGTCGCCGTGAGCTACGGTGTGACTGTTGATGTGGTCGTGTGCTATTAGCTCGGATGATTTGTATGTTCATGTATCATTATAGTAGCACATTATTTAAACAACCCCGGTTGATCCAGGGGTAGAGTGCTCGCCTGTCACGCGGGCCGCCCGGGTTCGATTCCTGGCCGATGCATCCTTTTTTTAAATTTATATTAATGAGTCTCTCTTAAATTAGCGAACCGAAGCGTAGTTCGAGTGAGTCACTAGTAAAACATAAAATCGTTAGTCTCTTTGTTTGTGATTGTATGTTTTTTTGTTCGCTATCTCCTCCGAAGCTACTGGACCGATTAAGTTGTATGATGGCTTAAAATTTTGCTAATTTTTAGACTTCTATCGTAGGCCGGCTTTTATTTTCAAAAAAAGTACGAACAAGTAAAGTAAAATTAAATCACATTTAAGGTTAGATTCTAGGCCAATTTTATCAAAGACAAATGCGAATGGTAGTTTGCTACCAACAAATACGCCATCTACGTCATATATTGATTTAAAATCAAACCTTACCGGGCAAAATAAAGAGGAAAAACAAATATGACATGTAGCACCCTTTCCCACCGTAGCGTAGCTCGGGTAATTCACTAGTACCTATACAAAATGTGGCAGGTTGCTAGGACCATTGTAAAAGCAAGGAGAATATGCATGTGGCCGTCGTGGTGTTTAACAAACGAACAATCAATGTACGATAGCGGTAGGTCGTTAGAATCATTATAAATGCAAGGTATAGATTTGGTTTTTTAAATACTATTACGGCCACATGTAAAGTCCCCTTACTTTTGCTATGGTCCTAGTGGTCTGCCGCAATCTGTATAAATTTATGAGCCATTCGATCCATTAATCAAGGATCACAGGATTTAGCAATAATATATTTAATTTTTTTGTATTTAAAAAAAGTATGACAGTGACATTAACTGACATGCTATATCACAGAATTAATTCATTTAGAAATCTTAAGCAACTTGCAAGAAAAATATTTATGTAGAATGATTAATATTTTAAAAAAAATCCGGCTAAATTTAGTTACTTTTTCAGTCCTAATGTGTTTTCAGGTTATGGTAAAAAGTATTTCTGAAGACATGTAAACTGCAGTTAGAAATAAACAGGTATTGAAATCTTGTGTTATGAAAAAACCTCTGCTTATAATCTTAGGTCTGGGGTAGGATATTTAGTGGCAGCTGTAAATCTGGTATGATTATGAATTTAACGCTCGACAACTGATGTTAGAGAATTTTAGGCGACATAATTCAACCTCCTCAGAGGAAAATTGTCTTTTTGCACTGATTAACACTGCCCTAAATAATCCACCGTTTGATGGATGCATTTTCATATTTATTTAAATCTGGTTGCCAATAATAGAATAATGATGAAACAGCATTATATTTCTTTATTGTTTTTTCATGTTTCATCAACCACTGATTATCCGCAAAATGTTCATTACATAAACGGCTTGTTGCCATAAAATCCTTAATTTTGCTGTTATTTACCCAGACACGCTTTATTTTCCCATTCCATAGAAAACAATGCAAAGAATATTCCAGATTTGTTCGATTTTTACAATTAATCGTTGAACAACGAGCCATTGCACAATATTTTTTGTTTTAACAAATTAAAAATATTTGGTAAGTATTTGTCGCAACTGTCACAAAATGTGATTCTAAGGCCCAGCGCCCACGGTGCGACTGTTTTGAGACAAACGTTGCAAATCCATTGATCTTGCACACGAGTCGATTCGAATGAAACTAGTTTGCAATCAGTCAAAATCGGTTGTACGCGACCATTGTTCCGCGGTCGCAGTTGCGTTGCAGTTAGAAGTTGCCCCGTTTTCAAGGTATTTACCACGTGGTTATTTTATTTATTTCAAAATGGGTGATCAAGACATTCGATAAAAAGCTATAAACCTTCTATCTGTTTGAGACAGTTCCTGTGCTGCTACAAACAGTCTAGAATTCAGAGTTCCCATTATGTATGGATGGACCCAGTACTCCCTTTGTGTCTGCGGTATCGATAATAATCAATCATGTCTTCCTCATCTGATTCAGAATTTATCAATGTAAAAATTATTAATTGCACTGCTATACCAACTGATTGAGACTGTTTCATAGTGAGTCGTATCCGTGTGCGTGCAGAAGTTTTCTTATTAGTTGTAAACTGGTTGCAGAGTAAACTAGTTTACAACCTTTGTCTCAAAACAGTCGCACCGTGGGCGGTGGGCATAATTTGTAGTGGTTGCAAAACCGTTGTCCATAGGTATGCATGATCTGCATACAATTTAAATTTAACAAAAATCAGGTACTCTATGGATTGTGGATCCAAAGTGAGTCGCCTGCATGTCTCAACTCTTTATATACAGGAACTCTACTGAATTTAAGTTTAGGGCGCCACCTACTGCATTCTTATTTGAAATTTAGTAGATATAGTAATTGCTGATAAGTTTTTAGAGCAAAATGATTCGTGGTAAAATGCTGGGAGTTGATTTGTGAGAATCTACAGGGTTCGGCAATAGAATCTGACGGATTTCAACGAACTGTAGCAAATTTAAGGTAACAGTTATTGGAATGAAACTAATGAATAAATAACGTATAAATAATGCAATTTATTAACAATCAATTACTTTTTGAATATTACATCAAATAAATGTGATCCGCGGCGTACAGCCAATTCTTCTGATCTTTTACAAAAGTTATCCATTACCTACACGCTGTAATAAATTTTGATCTCGATTAATTTCTTCGATTTCTTAAATTATTCGATTTTTTAATTCTTGAATGGTGTGTGGCCTGGATCGAAACACTTTTTCTTTCAGTTTTCCCCATAGAAAATAATCTGGCGCCGTTACATCTGGAGATCGGGGAGGCCAAAGGATATCGCCAAATCGTGAAATTAAATGATTGTGGAAAACGTTTCTCAAAAGATTTAAATGTTTTTCGGGCCGTATGGGCAGTTGATCCGTCCTGTTGAAACCAAGTATCATTAATGTTGATACCTGATCTCCGCAATTCCGGAATAAAAAATTGTTGCAACATTTCTCGATAGCGTTCACCATTTACAGTAACAGCTCTTCCATTATCGTCTTCAAAAAAATAGGGCCCTATTATCATATGCGCTAATACTGCACACCATACTGCCACCTTCTCACTATGTAGTGGTCTTTCGTGAAGTTGCATAGGATTTCTGTCAGCCCAGTACCGGTAATTCTGTTTGTTGACGTAACCATAAACCGCAAATAAAAATGAGCTTCGTCTGACATAAATAAATTATTTAAAACATTCCCATTTTCATTAAGAATAGCAATGAATTCATTTGCAAAATGCAATCGACTGATGTTATCTTGCTGTTTCAACTGTCGAGCCATTTGGATTTTGTAAAGATGACATCTTAAATTTTTGTGCAAAATCCGGCGAAAAGTTCTGTCCGATAACTGAAGGGCGGCTGCATGTCGTACAGCAGAACGCGTTCGACTTCTCTGCACTGCTATCCTCACTCTTTCAATATTCTCTTCGTTACGAACAGAAGGTCTACCAGCAAATACCAATCTTACACTACCAGTTCTGTTAAACATGAGTACCCACAACAAAATTGCATTTCGCGAAGGTATACGACCGTGCCTAGCAACGTTAAACATACGTCGAAATCGACGTTGTGTAATGGTAACTGACTTGGTTTCAATATATGTAGTTACGGCAAACACGTGGAAATTCACTGGCCAGTTGTCCATGGTAACTAAAACTGCATGCATGGAGGTATTGTTAGGACTCATGGTTTTCGTTAGAACATATTTACATTTCCGCATTCCGACCCCGTGTATCGCAGCGAAATTTAAGCCATTGGGCGCATTTCCAGCTTACATAAATCAAACAAGTAGGGACACTTATGCCAAATGTTGAAACCTGTTTAGAGTGCCTGGGACAGTAACTCGGGGGGTATTTCTAAGCTTGACTGTCAGATGGCAACACAAAATTCTACCAATCAGAGCTAGTTACTGGCTCTGCTACCAATCATATGTGATAAAGTAGTGGCTCCATCTGTCAGTACTATCGGAAAGTACCCTCCAGGATCCGCTCAAGGTCATCCAAATCGGTATTTTGACATTAAAGGAACCGACAGTGAGTGTCTCTACTTGTTTGATATATGTACGCTGGCATTTCCCTATTCTTCTAGCTGCCAAATTTACTTGCAGGTCAGGTACCGACATCTGTCGCATGAAGTGCACTAAAAGGGCATTTGCTTTCAGCACAGAGGCGAACTCTGTAATTCATTATCACAGTACATAAATCCCGCTAAGTGTTGTTACGTGCTAAAAGCATACGATATTAATACTAGTAATCTACAGTATATAAGTGTTGAATAAGAGATCAAGTGGGATTAATGCCGTAATAACTCATAAAAATTAATATCAGATTGGCATTGGCCGTTACTAGAGGAAAAAAACGTGTGACAGCATTTGAAAGTGCAAGGGGTTTCGTGGTATATAAGTGATAATCTCGCCATTGCATATGGTTTAGCTATAGTAGCAAATGTTACTGGCCAACCGTCCTGGTAGGAGATTTAAGAAGCGAGTATCATTTTTCCGACGAATGTAAATTCGAGCTTAGAAGCGATTTGGGAAACCACGGAATAACGTTTGCAAAGTTTATTGCCTGTTTAACAGGGTAGGTACAGTTATTTTGACATCTACCGCATTTTATCTTGAACTTCGAATTATAGCAAAAAAAAAGTGTAGGCGTGAAAACCTACCGAAAATTTAGTCTGCTGGAAGTCACCAGGCAGTTTTGAGCCCTACTTGCCGCATGTGATAGCTGACGATTGGGAGCTGTCAAGCTGACATTTAATCTGATTCATTAAACGTCTACAAGTGTAACCATGAACAGATAAGTGATTTTGATGATATTTTGCATATGAAAACGCTGTGTAAACATTAAAAAGACTAGTAGTTTAAGTTAAGAGAGGTACCCCGTCCCGTTTATATAATAGGCCAATTTTGGATGTCTCAAGTTTTGAGTGATAATAAAACTAGTTAAGGGTATTGCTCTCTTTCATTTTAATTACAAGCATTGAGTTCATTAATTGTTTATTTAGATATACAGTAAAGTTACAAGTTTCTTGACATATATCAGTGTACCTATTAACTTGTTGGCGCTCCATTTAACATCTTAATTAAAGAATTCGCGACGTCTTCACTGTTGCTAGTAGACGGGCCTCAAGTACACTTATATAATGTTCAATTGTTGAGTTAAATAATTAAAGAGCGACGACCTAAAGGTAAGTAAAAAGCTAACAGTGTTTTGACAATCCCCGTACAGATGGAGTTTGCGTTTAGTCTTCAAGTTTAATATATCTATGGTCTTCAATACAGTGCCTTTATACAGGGTGTTTCAGAATAACTGTTCCTAATTCTCAGAATTGAGAGAGGGCATGTTATTCAACACTTTTTAATAATAAACTAGTGTTCGGAAATACTTCCGTTTCGAGATAATACGACATTTAAGAAATTGAGTACTTGAAATAATCTCAAGTAACGCATGCATGCAACATAGCTGCAGATAGTGATCCTTATCCATGGCAACATAGCCGGAGTTACTTGAAGATGTGCCACTTAATATTCGTAGAGACTTGGTCTTTCAACATGATGGTGCACCAGCGCATTTTGGTTTAAATGTTCCGAGATTATTTAAATGCACAATTTCGAAACCAATGGATTGGGAGACAAGGTCCTATTCTTTGGCCTGCACGTTCGCCAGATATGACTCCAATTGATTTTTGCATTTGGGGTCATATTAAATCACTCGTCTATGCGACACCTGTGGACACAGCAGAGAAGTTAGTGGCTCGAATTATTCTTGCTTTTGATGACATTCGTGATCGTCCGCAGATATTTCGAAGAATTCATCGGTCAATCACACATCGTTATACCTTGTGTGTCGACAATGGCGGCCATAATTTTGAAGAATTCTTATAATTTTTGTGTAATACCATTTTTTAAATATTAATAAAAATTGCAACCACTGGAAATCAATAAAATCGTTACCTCTTCACATTGAGATTATTTCAAGTATTCAATTCGTTAATGTCGTATTATCTCGAAACGGAAGTATTTCCGAACACTAGTTTATCATTAAAAAGTGTTGACTAACATGCCCTCTCTCAATTCTGAGAATTAGGAACAGTTATTCTGAAACACCCTGTATAGACAGTGGCGACAAAGGGGTGTCCTATTTTTGATTGGCTCTCTAGATCACGTGGTTTTAGCCGCCATGTTTAGGCTAAATCGCCTGTGATTCGTGTTATACTTTTGGCAGTACTGAAGTGTATTGTCAGTCTGTCAAATTCGAGGTTAGAAGGTTAGGTTTTGTTTGTTATTTGACACAGACTGACGCAAATCTTGACCTGCAAATCTCGAATGTTTTCAGTACTGCCAAACTTAAAACACGTATCACAGTCGACTCTGATTACGGATTTAAATGAACACCCGTTAGAAATTTGCCTTAATATGGCGGCGGGGTTGTGGCTTAGTTGTATTGTCGCCACTGTCTATATAAAGGCACTGTAGTCTTCAACAGAGTCAGTAGATATAGGAGAGTACCGCCATTCTTTGATCCGTGAAAATGCCGCCATCGCCCCCATTTTTGTTCCCATCAGCAATAACTGATTGAGTTATGTCTAAAATTTAACTTGAAATTGGCAAGACTGTAAGTCTATGCCAAATTGGAGGTTAGCAGGTTATGTTTTGCGTCAGTTTGTGTCAAATAACAAACAAAACCTAACCTGCTAACCTCGAATTTGACATAGACTTACAGTCTTGCCAATTTTAAGTAAAATTTCGGATTGCCAATAAATGTCACATTGACGGAATTGTGTTACTAACCTCAAAGTGACGCATATGACAGAGGAACAAACATGGCGATCGTGGCGGTACTCTCCTATATCTACTGACTCTGGTCTTCAACAGAGTCAGTAAATATAGGAGAGTACCGCCATTCTTTGATCCGTGAAAATACCGCCAACGACGCCATTTTTGTTCCCATTAGCAATAACTGATTGAGTTATGTCTAAAATTTTACTTGAAATTGGCAAGTTAAACAGGGATAACTAATCAAATTTATAAAAAGTCAATAAATTAAACTTATATATTGAAATTGGCAAGACTGTAAGTCTATGTCAAATTGGAGGTTAGCAGGTTGGTTTTGCTTCAGTTCTGACACAAACTGACGCAAAATCTAACCTGATAACCTCGAATTCGACATAGACTTACAGTGCCACCAACATATTATTTATACGTTGTGTAACCATGACCATCCAAAAACGTTCAATTTATTAGAGGTAGTAGGCCATTGGCCGCCATTTTGTGGCAAATTGTGCCTATTGTCGCCACTGTTTCTATCAAGGCACTGTAGTCTTCAATACAGTCCCTTCACTGCTCGTAAAGTATCACATTACGGCTCCTGGCCGGCGACATTCCTGGCCGGGTAAGTCCCGTGTTTTGCTGCGTTTGCACTTGGTTGATGCAATCTAGAACCCTGAACAATAGATTCTGTATGCACAGAAGAGAGATGCCCAATGATGGAAATTTTCCGTATGATAAATGCACCAAAAGAACGCTACGTCATAGCGTCGTTTCGACAGTTCCAGTTACGCTTTCTGACTGCACGTATGTGCAAGCCACGCTAAGAACAAAGAACCACCTTTATTGTTCTTAGGGACGCGTCGTACCTTTTCGGGTTTGTGTGCAATTTCAAATGCTATCCGTCCCCAAAGTTTAGAGTGCCGTCGAGTACGTTTTAAGCTAATGTGAGCGGCTTTACAACGGGAACGGACGTGAAGCTCATATACAGGGTGGGTCTTGTTGTCTGCCGTTTAGCCCAACCCTATTTCTTCTACGAAGGATTCTATTGCCGCAAGTCCCCTATCTAATTGGTCGGCCGCCCCTTATTACACCTTTGCAGGCTATCGTCGTCATAGGACACCCTCTTGGTTCGAGAGCATCTTCAACGGCGTCGCAGAGCACCCAAGGCGAGGTCTCCCTGCACTGCAGATTCAACAATACAGTTGCTTGGCGCTTTCACTGACGAATTAAGGTATTGTGAAACTAGCTATAAGCAGTGTGACGAGCGAAATACAGTGGCGTACGTAATTTTGGAACATTAATCGTATAGTGCATGTTATTTTGGCAGTGTGCTAGTTGCACGAGGCAATATTTGTGTCAAATTTACCAAGCCTCAGATACAGGCTAGATGGAAGTCTAGCTCCGGGATACGTTGTAAGGCATTTTGGCAAGTTAAGTAAGGTAGTTTCGGGATCTACGCGACCATAATTGTTGCGGACGTTTTGTTCTTGCGGCGTTTTGCCATTCTCTTGTAAAACTGTTGACTAACCCTGATTTTATCACATGCTACTTGTCCGAATTTGATGTGTGTATATATATTGTGACAATAGATCACCTATTTTTAATTTACGCATTTCATTTTATTTGTGTGTATTTGTTTAACTGGCAGGAGCAAAGATTCTTGTCGTGTTGTGTGTACCCCCTTTGTACAGGGCCCAAGCAACTGAGGAGAGGACACCACAAAGGTAGGTGTAAACATCAGTGCCGTGGGACGCCTCCTGGGGTACGACGTGACTCTGCAGCGATTGGTTTCCGGCTTTTGACCAGTTGTTAGCTTAATTCAGACTTTCTATCTTCAAAAGTCGTGGCCCCCTTCAAATTATCTTTGAATCTTTACCATCAATCACCCCCCCGTTCATGGTATCTCGCACTGAACTGTACCCTAGAGTGTAAACCCCCCTGCCGACCGAGATTTTTAGCCGAGGCTATTAGGGCTGAAGGGTGCACGCCGGGGCGAGCGGTACTACGAACAGTCGTTAGGGGTCTTATAAGCATTTAATACTGTAACAGTATACATTTATGCAACTGTCAGATTCCTACTTCATTTATTATATAAACTAGCACCCCTTCTAATCCGCCAGATTCTATTGCCGAACCCTGTATTATTAACGCCCAAAATATTGGAATTTCTGCACAAAAAATTTTAATTTCTCATTCGGTTCCGTGGTTGACAGTGCAAGATATTATTAATTTAAAAAAAAAAACTGGAGCTGCTACGGAAAGTAGAAAAACTGGTCGTCCATCAAAAATGTCTAATGCCGATGCACGAGCTTTGAGAAGAATGTGCACAGTGTCCGCCCTTAAAACAAAGTTACAACAAATATAGGATAATATACAACCGCATGAATGCGCAGAATTCGTTAACACAATGCCTGGTATAATTAATGTCGCTGTGGCCAATAAAGGGGACGTAACACAGTATTAAAATAATAGCTGAACTATTCTGAACCATCAGTCATTTTTTATTTACTATTGTTAAGGTTGCAAATATTAACAAAAGTAAAATTATTTTTCAGCTAATATAAGCTTAAAGTTTATGTTTTATTGTAGTAATATATTTTTTCGCAGAATAGGTCTTTTATTGGGTCTTTGCTATAATTTGGTAAATCATCGAGTTAAAATTGATAGCCAGCCGAACTATTTTGGACCTGGGCTCGTAGGTACCTTAATAAAAATTTCCACCAAAGGTTAAGATTTTATTGTCCAATAGAATATTACCTAATTTAAAATTAAGGAAAGTTTAATTTTAATTCATTTCGACAAGTTAGATATAGAGAGATACACAGCACCTTGCTTATTGCATAAGCTTTAAGTCAGATATAATGGTTTTACATTAAAGCAGGTTGCGAACACATCAGTAATACTTCCATGTACGATTTTTAAGTACAAGTATATTTAATTCTGAAACCTGAGCTCCCACATCACTTATAGATACTTGCACCACCACATTTAAGTATTACACTTATGCGCCGAAGGCGGCAAGCAGCGTACTGGTAAATAGGTCATCACTTGGTTTACTAAGTGTACTTCGATGCAGTGGGGAACCGGGAGTAATCTCGTTTGCTCCGAATGCTGTCCTGCTCTGCGCTGCTCAGGTGAAACTTTATGTTTAACGACCTGTACTACCGCATTATTTGTGTAGAATTTTGTTTATATTTCCTTATCCATAGAACTAACCAATGCATGTTTTTGTGCTGGTTTAAATTCACATACAACAAATGAATAGGATTTTGCTCTTGCATGTTACTTCATATTTCCTCCCAATTTTTTCTCATATGTCTCACTAAGTCTTTCTGTGTAATATATTTACAAATAGATCACAAATAAAATTATACATACTGCCAACATCTTCAAAACCTTTCTTTACAGTTTTCAAATAACTAAAGTAGCTGGTAGGATCAACGGCAAAAGTCAAGAAAAGCTTTTGTTAAATGACACCATGTAGGTAGGGGCTTATCGTACTAAGATTTTTCTGCAATATGTATTTTTACATGTTGAACTACAGTAGGTTTTGTTGTTGCTTTCTATTCGCTAATAGAACATGGCTAAGGTACTTCTTCTACATGAATCTTCATATGTTTAACTAAAGAATCTTTGCGTGCTACTTTATATTCACACACTGAACAGGAATACGGTTTTTCTCCTGTATGCTTCATCATATGTTTTACTAAAGCACCTTTATGTGTTGCTTTATATTCGCAAATTGAACATGAATAAGGTTTTTCTCCTGTATGCGTCTTTATATGTTTAACTAAATTACATTTATGTGCAGTTTTATATCCGCAAATTGAACATGAGTAAGGTTTTTGTCCTAAATGTGTTTTCAGATGGTTTACCAAACCACCTTGTTGTGCTGCTTTATATTCGCAAATTGTACATGAATAAGGTTTTTCTCCTGAATGTGTTTTTAGATGGTTCACTAAAGCACCTTTTGCTGCAGCTTTATATTTGCAAATAGAACATGAATAAGGTTTTTCTCTTGTATGCTTTTTCATATGGTTGACTAAACCACCTTTTTGTACTGCTTTATATTTGCAAAATGAACATGAATAAGCTTTTTCTCCTGTATGCATTTTAACATGATTCACTAACGTACTTTTATGTGCTGTTTTATATTCACAAATTGAACATGAATAAGGTTTTTCTTCTGTATGCTTTTTCATATGGATCACTAACGCACTTTTATGTGCTGTTTCATATCCACAAATTGAACATGAATAAGGTTTTTCTCCTGAATGTGTTTTCAAATGGTCCACTAAAGCACCTTTTCGTGCTGCTTTATAATCGCAAATAGTACAAGAATAAGGTTTCTCTCCTGTATGCATCTTCACATGTTCTACTAAAGCACTTTTATGTACTGCTGCATATTCACAAATTGAACATGAATAAGGTTTTTCTCCTATATGCCTTTTCATATGCCTCATTAAAGCCTCTTTTTGTGCTGCTTTATACTCGCAAATAGAACATGAAAAAGGTTTTTCTCCTGTATGCGTTCTCATATGCCTCACTAAAGCACCTTTCCGTGCCGCTTTATACTCGCAAATAGAACATGAATAAGGTCTTACTCCTGTATGCGTCTTCATATGTCCTACTAAATTACTTTTTCGTGGTGTTTTATATGCACAAATACAACATTTATAAGGTTTTTCTACTGTATGTGTCTTAATACGGTTTCCTAAATCACCTACAAAATGAAAAGATTTTTCACCTGTACGAGTCTCCAAATGGTTAACTAACTTACATTTCCCTGCAGTTTTATCTTCGCAAGTGGATGATGTGTGAAATTGTTCCTTATGAGTCGCATGTTTTAAGAAATATCTCTCGTCTTTCGCTTCATAATCAGAAACCTTGCAAAGCAATTGTTCTTCTAAGAAACTTTCACTTGCTGCACACAAATCAAGCAATTCATCCTTTATATCAACTTCCTCCTCTTTAATATCCATTTCGAGATAAGTCTTGTTGTTGATAGTACCTTGGACAATCTCTTGCCGAACATGTAAGTTTGCGACTACTTTACTTTAATTTTTTGTGAGGAGTTCATGTAACATAGTGGTTTTTGATTTAGGCAAATTCTATTCAACTAATTCATGTTCCATATCCATGAAGAATCCGGATATACTAAATGCAATATCTGAAAATAAAATGTAAGTACAACTAAATTCAGTAAGTTAAATTGATTGTTTATTTTAAAATTATTTACAATCATGCGGTAATCTTGCAGTTTACGTCCCCACCAGTGCGCACTTTTACTGCGCCGATTATCATAGGTCAAATCAAC